>NW_019104489.1:6069921-6139820 GCF_001995035.1 Momordica charantia
GCCACAACCCCGACCTCCTTCAGGTACGCCCCCGGCCCCTCTCTCGTTTCCATGCCCAATATTCTTCAATACCCAATTCCCTGATTTCCTCCGCTTTCTCCGTTTCCCTTTCCCTCACTTCTCTTCTTTTTTAATTAATTGCAATCAAAGTAATCAATTCGAGCCCCTGAATAATGGGGTGGGATCTAGTGGAGCAGCACTTCAAATTTATTTACCAATGAAGATAATAGTAGTGGAGAATAAATATGCAGAAAAAGAAGTTTTGTGTTGAACAATCTAGTTGGGTGGTTTGTTCAAAAATTGAAACTTTTTTATTTTGTTGATGCTGTTGGGCATTGGGCTCCCATGCTTTTGGCGTCTTAGGGAGTTTGGGTGAAGTAATCTGAGAGAAACTCTAGCTACGTGTCGCCTACTCAATAACCCACTTTCAAAAAATCTCAAAAAAAAAAAAAAGATGAAATTTTTATCATGAATTTGGGCAGTTGTTTGTTTCCCTAGAAATTGATTTTCCGTCATGGAAACGCTAAGAAAATGAAACCCTCATCTTGGTCTCCAATGCATGTCCACGAAACCATCGTGATTCATGGGAAAGAAAACCCAAAAACAGATACCCTTTTGAAAAAGACGCTTACTCTAACACATCATAAAGAAAGCCTTAGCCATCCCAATAAATGTTCTTTTCCATTTTGCCCTTTTTTTTTTGACAAATTTAATTAATTAATTTTCAGGTGAAGAAGAGTAACGATGATGCGAATGGAGATCGCGAAGCTGAACTTTCTCAGTTGTTCTCCGAAGAAGATGAAGTAAATTAATTTACTGTTGGATTGTTATTTGCGGCAAAAAAGAAAAAAAAATAATGATTTTGTGAGTAATTGAATTGAATTGAATTGAATTTGATAGGTGAAGATATTTTTTGAGACGTTGGATGAAGAATTGGATAAAGTGAACGAGTTTTACGGAAATAGAGAGAATGAGTTTGTGGAGAGAGGGGACAGTCTGAAGGAGCAGCTCGGAATTCTGCTGGAATTCAAGCGGATTCATGAGGATCGCCGCCGTAAAACTTCGCCGCCGGGAACTTTCTCCCGTTCCTCCTCCTTCTCTCCCCGTCACTCCAATTTTTCCGGTAACGTCCTATAACTCTTTCCTTTTTCAGGGTCGTTTTGATTAGCTAAGTTAATTACGTCACTCCACACTTGCATTTTCCCGCCAATTATTTCTACCTTTTATGCTCCACACGTGGCGTCTCATCATTGGTCTCATTAATTTTTAACTATAAATCAATTGAATATTCATTCGAAAAAAACTTACCTTGTTACGGGTCTCACCTATAATTTTCGACTTTTTGATTGAAGATATATATGAATTGAACTACGTTCACTATATCTCTAATAGTATATAATTAAATAAATGTTGGTTTTTCTTTTATTATTTATTAACTTTCGATATCTCATCCATTCCTATTTTTATCTCTCCCAATCACATCTCTATCTCTTCCATTTTTCTTTCTTATGCAATGATTCACCTTCAATTTTTTTTAAATCTTATGGCACTTTTTAATTCAAATTTACTATATATATATATATTTTATAATTTATTGTATCTTTTTTTACTATGCTTTTCAATACATTTAAAAATATTTTTTTTGAACTTTAAAAATAATATTTGTCATTTCATTTATCTTTTTTCCTCGTATTTTTTAAATACAAAAAGATATATTAAATTGAAAAAAATAAAAAAGACAATAAATAAAAGAGGTATTTGTGATTTTTGAAATGAAAATATAAAACTAGATAAAAAAAAATGGTGAGGCATGACAGAAGCCAGAAAAAGAAAAAGGTAAGAAACTGTAGAGGAGAAACAAAAATAGGAGATATGAATATGAGATATATCGAGATTTATACCGTTGAATCTTCCTTCTTTTGTTCATTCTACTTTTATTCTTTGAAACAAAAATTATGATGTTTTTTTTTCTCCTTAAAATATCTCACTTAATACTTAAACAAATTATTACTTTAATATCTTAAGTTCGGATCTTGTCATCTTGATTTGCCAGTCTTTATCGGCTTCCTAGGTCGAATCTAAATCTACCGCCATTTTTTGTTCGATGGTAAAGTGGGTTCAAGTAACGAGGGTGGCTCCAAAATTCAATTAAATTCGATGTGGAATCTATAAATCCTTTTTATATTTAATTTTAATCTAAAAGTTTATTTTACTTTGGGTCATATAGTTTTTAAATTCTAAACGTAACTTTTGTAATTTAGTTAAATCTCACAAAGATCCATTAAATTAACATTATATAGACTGACTAAATATTTTAGTGAAATCTCATAAAGATTCATTAAATTAACATTATATAGAATTGGGTAAAAGAAACGTATAAATTTTTGGGTAAATAAGAAATCGGTTGTGCAAACAAAAAACTGACATTGACAAGAACAATTTGTGATATTTAATAGGATAAATTAGAGAAAACTAAAAGGCCATGGATTAATTAAGGAATTAAGAAATTTTGCAAAAATTAAAAAAGGAAATTGCGTGGATGGGGATGCAGAGAACACAGAGTCAGGAGAAGTAACGGAGACGGAGGAAGCGATCGCGGCGCTGGAAAGGCACGGGGTGACGTTCGTAAACGGCGGCGTGAGAGGGAAGACGAAGAAGGGGAAGCCGAAGATGGCGCTGCGGTTGGAGATTCCGGCGACGACGCCGACGCGGACGATCTCAGCGGTGATGGGGATGCTGTGGGAGGATCTTATAAACAACCCCAAAAAGGACGCGGCCGGCGACTCCATCAACCGGAAGAAGATCCAGTGGGCCGAGAAGATGATCCGCGGCGCCTTCGTTGAGCTATACAAAGGCCTCGCCCTCCTCAAAACTTTCACTTCCCTCAACATGAAGGCATTTGTAAAGATTCTCAAGAAATTCGACAAGGTACCAAAAATAACAAAAAACAAAATTATACATTTTATTTAATTACCCCATTAATATTTATCTTGGGTAAGAATTTATATTATAAATTAAATTTATCAAATTCATCACCCTCAAACTTTTAAGTGGAATGTTAGTTTGAACTCATCAATCTTGATCTGAATTAAATATATGAAATATCAATTATAAGCTTTATGTCAACGTGACAAATTAGGATTTAATTTTGCTAATATTTGAGTAAATTAATTAAAGAGTGGAACGTAACTGGGACAGGTGGCGAACCAGAAGGCGTCGCCAAGGTATCTTCAAGAGGTGAAGAGATCACCCTTTATGAGCTCCGATAAGGTACGCCTTTAATTTAATTTCTAAGACAACCCACGTTGTTATTAATTCAAATATTATAGTTTTTTAAAATTGAAAATAGTGATTTCCTGTCTGGCATGCAACATAGAATATTATATTAAAAGGTTTAATTTTATAGATGTCCGAAGAAAATGAGATTAGTACGAGTGGTGGGTTTGTAACTTTTTGGTCAAAGAATGGAAATTTGATTAATTAATCTTATTATTGGGAAATTAATGGTGGAATTCATAAAATTTTGAAGGTGGTAAGACTGATGGACGAAGTGGAATCCATATTCACACAGCACTTCGCCAGCAATGACAGGAAAAAGGCAATGAAATATTTGAGGCCTCAGCAGCCTAAAGATTCCCACTTCGTCACCTTCTTTGTTGGTAATTTTATTTTATTCAATCTCCTTCTCACATACATACACACAATATATAGGAGAAATTTCAACATCTATCTTTTTAATAAATTGATGGTCAACAGCTATAAACATACGCAAGGCCCACCATGGTCAAAAGTGTTTTTGTTTTTGTTTTTTGCTTCCTACAGAAATTTGGTAAAGAAATTTGAAAGCAAATTAAAGTGTGATTTTGTTGGTTTCAGGTCTGTTTACAGGTTGCTTCGTGTCATTGTTTATTGTGTACGCAACATTGGCTCATTTGTCTGGTGTCTTTTCTCGTCCAAATGAAGTTTCTTATATGGATGCTGTCTATCCTGTTTTCAGGTGCCTCTAAATTTACATTTATCCCAATTCCCTTCTCCATTTTCCCGACAAAAACTTACCTTTCTTCTTTCTGTCTTCACCTGTTTTACCTCTTTTGCAGCATGTTTGCACTCCTAAGCTTGCACATGTTCATGTACGGTTGCAATTTGTTCACGTGGAAACATGCGAGGATCAATTACAACTTCATTTTCGAGTTTCACTCCAATACTGCCCTCAAGTACCGTGATGCTTTTCTTATATGCACCACCATCATGACTGCTGTGGTTGGAGCTCTGGTCGTTCATTTGATTTTAGGACTCACTGGCTTCTCACCTGCCCAAGTTGACTCCATTCCTGGACTTCTTCTTCTCGTTAGTTCTTCGATCGATCCCCTTTAATTCACGACACATCAGTTACTGGCAGATAAGCCTCTGATGATCACTTTAACTTTCTTCTTCTTCTACAGATTTTTGTTGTCCTTCTCGTATGCCCATTTGACATATTCTACCGCCCGACACGCTACTATTTCATCCGGGTGTTTCGTAACATAATTTTCTCTCCTTTTTACAAGGTAACCGCGACATTGCCTTGTAAGTTGCGGTTTTACATTTACAATGCTAGAGAAGAGAACAGGACATCAGCCTTTTAAATGTTTATATTTTGCAGGTTCTGTTAGTTGACTCTTTCCTGGCAGACCAACTAACAAGCCAGGTATATGATATATATACACATTGAGTGAAAACTTACTCTTGGTGACTTTGCTGCAGCTTCTTAATCACTTTTACTTGTTTATGTTGAAAGATCACTCTGCTGAGGCTCATGGAATCCGCCATCTGCTATTTCTTTGCGGGAACCTTTGGCACGCATCGAAGCGAAATCTGTAAATCTGGGAGATTATACTGGGAGTTGGCTTACCTTATCTCATTTTTGCCTTACTATTGGCGTGCAATGCAGGTGACATCTCCAAACTTCTATAGGTTTCCTTTTTGAATATGGCCAAAAGCAACGACTCTTATAGATATTTTCTTGAACTGACACTGATTTTTCGTACATTCAAGTGTGCAAGAAGATGGTTTGACGACAATGACTTGGACCATTTGGCTAACATGGGCAAGTATGTGTCAGCCATGGTGGCGGCCGGTGCCAGGCTTACATATTCTCAGCAAGACACCCGCTTCTGGTTCATAGTCGTCTTGGTCACTTCCTTTGTAGCCACAGTCTATCAGTTGTACTGGGATTTTGCAAAGGATTGGGGAATTCTCAATCCGAAATCCCGAAATCCATGGCTCCGAGACGAACTCATCTTGAAGAACAAAGGCGTCTACTACCTCTCAATTGTGAGTTTTATCTGCAAATAAGATTCGAAATTTTCTTTAGTACACTACTACGATCAATCAAATCCATACAAGCCGAAGGAGCATTGAAAGTTATTAGTAAATTTACTTGCAGGTACTGAATGTGATCCTAAGAGTTGCTTGGGTGGAGACCGTCTTACAATTGCACAAATTGCACATTAGAAGTGTCGAGTCGAAACTACTAGACTTTCTGTTGGCTTCATTGGAGGTTATTCGACGCGGGCATTGGAATTTCTACAGGTCAGTGAAGCTCAAAGCCATAGAAACAACAGTCTGCAGATTTTAAGCTATGGACTTAATCTTTCATGTTTTGCTTGATAATGACTTGAACCACACATCTCACCATTCTAATCCTCTACCATTTCGCAGATTGGAGAATGAACAGTTAAACAATGTCGGAAAATACAGAGCTGTAAAGACAGTTCCCCTACCATTCCGTGATGCTGACTCCGATGGCTAAGRCTGATCATTCTTGAATGTATGGGGCTGGTCCCTAACAAAGCTCGCATGGAGAGGATGATGGTAGTCAATCATATTATACTGAAGTATAATTTGAGATCTGTCTCATTCATCCAATTGTTCTAATCTACACTTGTGAAGGTACAAAGTGTAATTTCCGACGCATGGTCCCAAGCGACAACATTCTCGCTCGGCACCTCGACACATTGTAATTTGATTGGTATAATGTAATGTAATTCTATTATCTCGAACCGTAAGTAATAATGCTCGTCCCTAGCAAAGAATCAGCTACTCAAGCAGACGAAACTATGCCAAAATCTGTCATGTGTGTTTAAAGTGTACGTGCTCGTGATAACTCCAGAACCTGGTTAGAGAGCTAGCTGTAAAATTGCTATATCCTTAACAACAGAAGTCATGTAGCTTGAAGATTGAAATTGAAAACAAGAACACAAAATTTAAAGGAATAGTGTCTTTCCTCACCTTTCCTTTTGTTCTCTCTCCTTCACTCATAGCAATATTGATGAGGGAAGAGAAGAAAGATACTGAAAAAAATTACAATAAATGGATAAGCCATATTTAACTGCATATCTTGATCCTCTATTCTTCAATTGATTTGTAAATACATCAACACTCTTGTATAAGGTTATAAAGACTACGACCGAGCATGCAGGCATTAAATATTTCAAGCACCTATTTTCTTAACAATGCTGCTAATCTGTTTGAAATACAATAAGCAGTGGATTGGATAGTAATCATAGGATTGACACCAACAGCTGTTGGAAGAACACTAGCATCACAAACAAAGAGACCTTCAGCTTCCCAGCTCTCTCCATTTTCATCGACAGCGCCATCTTTTTCAGAAACTCCCATTTTACAGCTCCCCATCTGATGAGCTGAAGTATAGACATTCCAATTTTCTGTCATTGACAATGGCCCTCCCTCTGGACACACCATATCCAGAAACTCTTCCAATTCCTCCTTCCCAATTCCTTTACATTCGATTCTCTGTCCATCGCTCCTATGTGTACCAACTTCAGTAGCTCCAGCAGCAACCAAAATCCTCAATGACTGTCTCAATCCCACCTTGAGGTTTTCTCTGTCTTCTCCACTCAAGTTATAGTTCACTCTTCCCTCTGACCTTACTACCCCAGATCCCGAATCTCGGACTATCGTTATAAAATGGGCAATTCTCGAATACTTGAGCATTCTTTTCTTATAGTCGAGTCCAGATACCGAAGGACACAAAACAGAGAATGACCCTGGTCCCAATAAAGGAGTCTCAATGATGGTTTTAGGACTTGATTTGGATCCTTCAGATACAACCTTGTGGACTGATGTGATTATTCCACCCTCATAGGATTTGCCCTTCAACCCTGAACTTGACTCCGGAAAGTATCCCCAAGTCATCAAAACAGGGTGCATATGTAGATTTCTCCCAATATGTCGATTCCTCAATCCACTTCTTATCATTAATGGTGGTGTCAAAAGAGCCCCACATGCTGAGATAGTTGCTTTGGCCTTAATTTGAAGCTTCTTGGTAATGTTCTCACTCAAAACTTTTGCAACGACTCCCAAACACTTGCTTTTTCTCATACTCCCAGTTCTGTTTTTTTCCAAAATGAATCTCTCGGCTTTACAATTTGTTATGATCACTGCTCCATGATTCACAGCATCAACCAGCCAAGTACGATCAGTCCCTCGTTTCTCACCTCTTCTACAGCCATAACCACAGGATCCACAATAATGATTGTTCGGAGAATTTCTTGGTACTTTTTCAACTTTAAGCCCCAAATTTTCACACCCTTTTCGAAGTACTTGATTCTGAAATCCTTCTTCTTCACAGTCCTCTGAAACCTCAATTCTACGGCACACAGCGTCCATGGCAATTTGATATTCAGAGCTCCCAAAGAATGGAATCTTGTGGCTCTCCGCCCATTCCTGCAAAACAGCATCCGGGGTTCTGATGCTCGCCGACCAATTAACAGCGGAGCCACCGCCGACCGTTGAACCGGCCATAATTAACATTTTCCCATCATCAGTAGTGAGAATCCCTCCGCCTTCGTATAGCTGATTGAGGGAGGGGCCTTCGATAGATGAATAATCAGAAGCAGTGAAATAGTTCCCTTTCTCAAGAACCACCACTTTCTGGCCGGAACCTGCGAGAATCGCTGCCGCAACGCCTCCACCGCAACCGGATCCGACGACCACCACATCGCATTCGATGGTAAGGGTGTCTTCAGCGACTCTAACACCTTTCTGTAAGAGGGATTGTCGAAAGGACCATAGGGTTTCGTGGTTGGGTTCTATGATTCCCTTCTGGAGAGGCCTCTCGTCGGAGGATTTCGACATATTCTCATCAATGTCCGGCTGATATTTTATGGCTTCCCATCCTGGATTTTCGCCATTAACATCTACCTGTTTAGAGCAACGATTATATCAAGTTTCAGTTTCTTTAAAGATATGTAAAATCCTTCTTAATCCTCTATTTTCATTTGAATTTGAAATCCTCAAGTCTGTTCAGTTTTTTTTTTTTTTTTAACGGAAGAAACTAGTTGAACAGCAATAATTGAGAAGAAAAAAGGAAGAGAGAAGTAAAATTTGATTATGTAAAGGGAGAGATATTATATGCAGATAAAGATTGGATGCCTGCCTTAATACAGCAAACAAATTGAATTGTAATAAACGACCAACTTTGAAAACCAAACACTTTGTAGGTTTTTTTCACAAAAAAGGAAAAGGAAATCTGACGTTTTATTCCCACACCGTACTTCCTACGTAACTTTCTACAGTAAACCAACAAAGAAAAATCCAAAGGCKATTCTCGTAATTTGGTGGACATATACTTTATGGGTCACTYTTAATGCCTAATAAATTCCTTTTGTCAAAGTACAACACTAAAAGTGGGAGGATTTGAACTCAAGATATTCTGATTGGACATAGATTCCTTAATCTATTGAATTAGGTTTAGGTTASTCTAACAAATTCATCTGTTCCCTAAATTTTCSTTAGCATCAGTGTGTTGAATATTAGTGAAGTGGTTYGATATTCATGTCTTTCTCTTGAATTATAAATTTGAAGTATCTTTCCTTTATACATATCATACAATGCTAAAGAAATGATGTTACTAGCTAGATGRAATTTTTTTAAGATAAATTCCTAATCCGAGAATTATTGAACTCAAAAAAGAATTTTGAGGTAAATTTATTAGAGTATTTTATAAGTACAATCTTATGTTAATCCAATTATAGCTYGGAAGATAAGAAAGTTATTCCCACCTTCCATGTGTTGGATTTAAAAATAAAAAAATAAAATCTTTCATGGTATGATTAAAAAGTGCTTTKAGAAACTTTATGATGACTTTTTATTATCTCAACCAAATACTACGACAATTTTGGAAAATAGTTTTAGTAGGATTAATATACATTTCAGCCACCAAAAAACCATCTCAAAGTCACCTTAATCAATATAATCAATTTTATATTTTTGATAACATTAGTTTAACATTTAATCAAAATATATGAATAATTAATTTAACTTTTCAAAAATATATCAAAACATTTTTGTCACTTTTCTATTATATTTCAATAATAGTGAAATTCACAAAAATTGTCCTTTTTTTTTCTCTTACCAAATAACAAAATAGACAAAGTTCAAACAGGCACGTGCTCTGGCTACGACTTTTCTGTTGGGCATGGGTCCTACACCAAATCGTTTGAAATTTGACTTTGATTTTCATTTTGGAATCTCTTTGGAATCTCGTGAATCTTTTTGTACATAACAAAATAATCTTTTTGTATAAAAAAAAACCTTTTAAAATGGTTTTTCTCAAAATATATATATTATTAAATGGTTGGTTTTCAAACAATCCTAAACTTATGGCAAACGACCATCTTTCATAAGATTATAAGATAGATAATTGTAGATAAATAGTTCCTTAAAGAATATATTTTACCATAAAAATAGCATTAAGAAAAAGATAGTTTTGGATAAATAATTTACACATAATAAATAAATTATTTGATTATTGTCAATAAAATATGCATTATTTTGTTTCAAAAGATGCATTAAAAATAACAGTGAAATTGAAGCTCCATTTATTTACCTTGCTGCCCTCTTTGTGGTTATGCATTTAATGAACCTACTTTATATGTCTATCAGTCCAGCAGCTTCACTCACAAGTTAGGTCATAAATCAATACTTTAATAAGTAGGTATTTAGTTGACGTCTCTGTCCTTCTTTATTGCTTTTTCTAAAATTAACAAATTATAGATTTTATTTCAAAGAATACAAATAATTTGATGAAGATTACAACAACATTTCTGAAAAGTTGACAATAAAAATAAAAATTGATATTAATTAAAGAGGTCTTTAATGTAATATTAAGTGCTTAGATAGTAGGGTTTTACTTTGAATTTATCTGAAGTATGCTTGGTTGGTAACTTTATTAATTGGGTTTATAAAGTTCAGGTGTGGAAGTCGGGGTTTATATATATATATATATATATATATATATAAATTTTAGAAAATAGTCTATTCAAATTTATAAATTATAAAAATTAATAAATAGTATAAAATCAGAGATGATTGAGGTTTTTGTATATTAAAATTTGTTTTGATAGGTGGAGATTCAAACTTTTGATAAAAAAAGTAAAAAAAAGATACTGACATGGCTAATTAAATTATGTTTAGATAGACAAAAATATACCTTTTAAAATTTGTGGAACATGATAATTTTTAAAACTAAAAATCTAAGAATCAAAATGTACCTGAAGAACCAAAATAAAAAAATTAAGACGTGAAATTGGTAAATTTTAAAATTTGAAAAAAAAATGATTTTTTTTTTTAAATACTAGTTTGGTTCTGATTTAAAAATCGAGAGACTAAAATGATTATCTAAATACATGGACCAACGGACTAAAATGAACTTTTTTCAGGTATAGACTTAGGAAGTACAAGACCAACACAATAGTATTTTTAAAAAAAAAAAATAAAAAAAAAAAAGGCCCATATAGATTGAAGAAAGGAATTACCCGAGAAAAGAAGATATAGAGGCAAAGAAGTCTGAGAGAAGCAAAAGCGACTCGAATGGGCGTGAAAACCCTATGCTTAAACCATCTCTGCAGAGCTTCCTCTCTCTTCTCCAATGGCATGGCCGAGAAGTTGCAGACGAAAGGCCATTTCTCGCAGAAACAGAGCGATCCGCAAATCAACAACGTCCCCAGCCTCGTCGCCAGAAGCCACAGCATCGCCCTCACCAATATCACGATTTCAATCAATCCTCTCTTCCCCAGCGTCTCCGCAACCTTTTAATTTCAATCCGCAAAACACAAACACTTCATCCATCAGCATCAGCAACGCAACACAACAAAACCGATCATTTAATTAAAAATCGAAGAAGAACAAGAAGAAGAATTCGCCTCCGTTAATCAAACTGACCTCGTCCGGAATCGGAGATTGCGAGCCGGACACCCCGTAAAACGCCTTGACGGCGGCGGCCTCGGCAGTATCGATTTCTCCGGCGTCGGAATCATCGAATGGCAGAGGAGGGAGGACCGTCTCGCAGATGCTGGTCAACGATTGCATCTCCGCCGGAGAGAAGCCATGGCTGAACTTGCCGCTCCTCTTTCCTCTCAACAGAGGATGACACTGCCGCGATCTCCTCATCTGATCTGCAGATAACTGAATGCCTCCGCCGGAAAACCTGACCCCTCTATATATAGAGACGGTTTGGGATCGAAGGGCTAGTTGGTCATTTTCCTTTACTTTCTGTTGTCGATTCATTCGCTCATCATAGGCTCGCTCGGGCCACGTCCGTCATACGGCATGAATTAGCCTTTTGACGCTTTTGCCCTCTCACGTTTCGCACATGAGAAGTAAAATTACAGAATTAGTTTTTTCACTGTTTTGTTTCTCTTTTTTTCAATCATATTTCTAAACCCTAAACCCTAAACCCTTTAATAAATACTAATAATTAGTACTCTTTTAGATTTTAACCATAGAGTAGAACTTACGCACTGTTTTGCTACTGGTACTGCACTGCTGCATATTTCCTTTTAGGTTTACGCGTTAAATAATAAATACTATACTTTGTTATTTCTATCTAGGAAGAAAAAATTAAATAAATAAAGAAAGAATATAAAGTTTAGCTTCTTCTTGCATACTAGGAAGCAGGAAATTACAAGCAGCCTCCATCAACGTCATTAAAAAAAAATTTGATTATTCTTCCTTCTAGTTTAACTTTAGACATTGTAATTTGACATGRTCTAAATTAAAAAAATAATAAAAAATTAGCCGTATACACTTCCTATTTTATTTTAGTAAAAAAGCAAACATTGATGTATCCCAGCTGATAATTTATTATAATATATTAATATTCATGGGTTCTATCTCAAAACTAATTGGTAATGAGAGAAGTAGCCCATAACTATTATAAACCATTGTTAAGTCCATTTTCTTGTCAACGTGGGATCTTTAAACATGCCCCCTCAAGATCGTGGTTCTTTCTGGCTCATCAATCTTGGTTAGATCTCATTTTTGGACCGAATGCTCGTTTGAGCTTTTGGGTTCTAATATCATATCAATATTCATGGGGTTCCATCTCAAAGCCAATTGACAACGAGAGGAACCATTGTTAGATCTCTTTTAATATATATATAAGGTTTTGGAATGGAAAATATTAAGTGTTCCTACCAAAAAAAACTTTAGAAAATATATATTGAAGTAGTAAACATTTAAAGGGAGAAAAATTTTGTTTAAGAAATCCCTAGAAAAGACTATACATATCCTTCTAAAATTAAAGCTATAGAACTCACGCAAGTTGAGAAGAGGGTAGTTAGGAATTAGGAGAGATATCTCAAGAATTTAAGAGAGGCTTGTGGGAAATACTATTATGTTGGGGGAGGGGGGATTCATTAGATTGTTCTTCGATGCTCTACTTTTCTTTTGGCTCGTGAAAAATATGGATATATAATCAATGAGAGCAATTCAACCACTTTTTCTTTCCTTCGATGTGATTCATATAATCTGTGATTACATATTATCTACCATATATAAAGTTTTCTTTGTGGGGACCTGTCTTGAATAGGGCGAGAATTTCTTGATTTAATTAGGTATGAAAATTTTTTCTCCAGAATGGGATTGCATCTGTGTGCCACTTTCGGTCTATTGTCATCTCTATATATGTTTTACTTTTTTTTTGTTCATAAGATATTTTGTTTTTTATATGTTAATGAAATTTATAGTTGCTTATTAAAGTTTAAATCTAGAATGTTTTTTATTTGGGTAAACATGGAAAAATAATATAATTTATTTTTTGAAAAAATTTAAATATTTTTTACTCATGTACTTASCGGAGTGTGCCAATTTTAAGTTTAAATTGTTCATTCTCATCTTATATTTATATATTTACATTCTAGACAATGACATTGGAAAAATAATAATTTTACTTTTACTTTCGAACCTTTAATATTTAAACAATTCAATTAATTATATAAAACGTTACATTATTATTTAAGAATGTAGGATACTTTTTGCCAAAGCGAGCATAGCTTAGCGTAATTGGTATATATCTCCAATCAAGAGGAGGTTGTGAGTTCGATCTCCATCCCCATATGGTACAATATGTGGAGGTGGGGAATTGAACTCACAACCTCTTAGTCGGAGATATATGCTGATTATCGCTGAACTATAATGCTTGCTTTGAGTTCGAATAGTACTCAGCAACCTTGATAAAATTATTTGATTAAAGGATCAAAATAATAAAAAATTATGCACAATGAAATATATCTAACCTATAATTTATAATAGTACGGTAAGAGACCTTTATGAATGTAATTAATTTTGATGTGGTCACTCATAAATAATTAATTTTAATAAATAGAGAGACGCTATGATTTAATTGAATGTTTATGCTACATTTTTCATTAGATGCTAGCACTTAAGTAGTGATTTAAATTGCATCTGTGTTTATTACCATATATGACTTTCATTAAAATGAATATAAATGGTAAATACAAGTTTTTTTTTTAAACCTTATTACTTGTTTGTCSCCTATAAATATGACATCTATTTGTCAATTTCAATTTCAAAGTAATTGAATTAATTAGTTCCTATTTTTTTTTCGAACATGAACATAGTTAAAGGTAATTGACGACAACTTCTTCTACTTGGAGGTTAAAAATTCTCATTCCTCCAATTTGTTGTGCTAAGTTTTTTTTTAATGAAGACAAATGTTAAGTTATGTGGTTGAATTCCTTAAATAATAAAATATTAATTATATTTTCATTCCCTAATAATTCCCTATATATATAGCATAAATTATTACTGTCCATAATTGATAAAAAAAAACACATAAAAATTAGGAATATGAACACTAATGAGTAATAATAAGATTTCTAACTTATTTGAAGAATTATAAAATACTTGTTAATTGAAATAATTTTTTATGAGCCACAATTTTTTTCCGTAAACATTTGTTTGATATTGAAAACTCTACAAAATTGAGATCATGTCATTTTTTTCGAAAGCAATATTTTATTTTTTTACTTACCATATATTGAATTTACCGATCGTAGAAAAAGAAAAGAAAGAAGACGGCTCCAAAAAATTTGTAAAAAACAAATAAATAACTGATCAAATTATTTGATTAAAAAAAGTATGCACAAACAAGAGAAAATATTTTGATTTAACCAGCTCATCTCAGAGAAAAAGATAACCAGAAAAAATAATTTTTAATTAAAAATTTCGATTATGCATTACACGTGTTGAATGACGGTGCATTGTACGTGTCTACACCAGTGTGGCTCATTCCAATCAAAATTTAGAAATTAAAAACAAAAAATCTCTAGCACTTTAATTCTAAAACTAATTTAAAAAGTTGTTATTATTTTGGACCAAATGGTCCTAACTTGAAAAGATATTATTTTCTAGAAAAAATGTCCCTCTATGTTGTATGAATTTATGGTCACTCATAAATTATTTAGCATCATGAGATAGGAAATACATTGTAGTTGAATGAAGTATTTATTTTCGATCTTGATGTTTAGGTAATGAATGATATTTGAGAAATTATTATAAGTTGCTGGAAATTATTTAACAGCTAATATTGTATTTTCTTTAAGAATGGAAATAAGTCAAGTTGACACTGGATGGGCCCGCGAAAACAGGAAATTACAAATGTGGACCAATGCTAGCCAAAAATATTTTCACTAATATTTTTAAACTCGACTCCCAAATAGCCCAAATATCTTCTTGAACTTGGAGTAAAACCTGGCTTGCAACAAATTCAAAAGCAAGTTATTGGAAATTATTCTAATTCCAAGGAGTTATGTCTACCTTGTAGCTGAAGTTTCCAGAAACTTGACAACTTCATCCCTTTTCTGTATGAAAGATAAATCACAGCAACCATTCAAACATAATCTCATTAACCATAAATAGAGAACTATTGCTCTACCATCTTACATAAGAACACTAAAATAAGACACATCTTAAACAACTCTCGAAGACAAACCAAACCAAACAGCATTTGGCTGGCCAGCAACTGAAATTATAATTACCTATGATAATTGTTTCCATGATGCAGGGCGATCCCTTGATATAAGCAGCACTCGAGACGTCGAATAATCGAAGGAAGGCGAATACAAATCATCTGGACCAACAACTTCCCTCACCACTTGGGTGCCTTCACTATCAGCAGAGGAGGATTGTGAGCCTTCATCATTCAAGGCATCAAATACAAACAGCCCCAGTCCACAGACAGCCATGACAATATTTGAATTCCCCCAAACTTGAGTTACTGCTGTATGATGGATGTGTGCATTAGTCTCTGGCAGTGCATAAGTACAGAACAGGCCCTGCTTCCGAATAGAAAACTGATGCACCACTGAAGAAGCAGCCGCAGGCTTTTTCCCTCCTGACCTGACGCTGGAGCAACCAACATACACAGAATCTCCACGAGAGAAGACCGACTGTGCGCCGAGACCGACTTTCGGCAACTTTAGGCCTATTCCAGATGGGCTGCGGAAGTCCAGAACATTTACCGAATCAGAGGTGCAGAATACACCATCGTTTCCTTCTGCTTCTGATGAACTTACTCTGCATATTTCAAATCAAAACTTCTCAGTATAAATGAGGGATAAAAGAAAAACTTATCAGAAGGAAAAACAGGCTGGTGTGTGTGAAAGCCACTTACGGACAGTTTTACTGGATATAACAAGTTTATAGCAAAAGTTTGATTTTCAAAAAGTAATAGGCTATGGATAAATATATATGATTAGATCAAAAAATCATCTTCAAAGGAATTTTAGGCCTTTTCCAAGCAACCATCTAAGCAGCAAAAAGAGCAACAAAAGGATCACAGCACCTTTGCCGAACCCCTCCCCCCAACTCAGCATCTGTGTTGTTAACGTGAAGAGCAGAAACCTTGCGCCCAGGCGAATGAACAGTGAGTAATGCCTGCGCACTCGTGGAAGCAACATCCCATAGAGATATTGCTTCTGTTTCTGCTACAACTATTTTCCCTCTGTTTCTCCACTGCAAGGGACTAGAATAATCCATTGCTGCCACAGGCTTTTGCACTTCCCAGTTCATAATTTCGTCGCTATCACGAACATCAAAAACTTTTACTGTCTTTTGACAGGTAGCAGTTGAAATAATCAGAGGTCCACATGGCTTGTACCACCACTGTTCAGTTTCTGGTACCAGCATATAACTGGGAGCATATCGCTTCTGCACAATGTTATGGGGTAAGGGAGCAAGTGCCGTCCTTGAAGAGGTCATTGCACCCTCAATCTGGAAAGCTCGTACATTTTTGCTGTAAAAATCCCAAGAACAAAATCCTGCATCCATCGTATTCCCAGCTGATGCTGCCACCACATATCTTCCAGAGCAGCCGTCTGCTCCAGGGGCACGTATTATCCAACAGTCTCTCCAGATATTGGGTGAGATTCCTGCCGGGGGCTTGTATACAGCTTTCTCCTAAACAGATGAACATATTAGGTAAAGAATAAATTCCGGCATACATCAAGTAGTCTATACAACAGGGGGATACTCATAAAACCATTTTAGATCAATTATTAGACCGTCATCCATCAAGTTGCACGTGAATTAACCTGGTTTTCCAGGGTCATTCCAAAGAACCGTTAAATATTAGTAAATCATGAGATTATTAAGAAATGAGCAAGCCTTTATTGGAGGCTAAAATGCATACCTCAGTATTAGTGATATCGTAGAATGAGCACGAACCATCATTGTGAGTAAGAAGGACAGCCTCTCCCTCCGACACAAACCATCCACCGGTTGAGGTTTTAATGCCTATTTCATTCATCTGGTATATGCCAGTATCATCCGTCTCCTCTCCAACCAGGCCTCCCTGTTTATTCTCTTGATCATCAAAATCGTCAAGAATCTCGTCGCTTGTGAGAATGACCTCCGCTTCCTGCTTATCCTTGAATTGGGCTGATGAATCTCGCAATCCTGTAGAGGTATTTTCATCCATTCCTTGGACTTCACAGACCTCCAAACCTATTTGTTCGCTTCTCATGGTGACTTTTGTTTGCTCCTTATTCAGGGAAGCCAAAAACTCCAGAGCAATTGGGTTCTCATCAATTGGCATATCTTCAACCTTGACTTCAAGATTAGGTCCGGTTGCGTGGATTTCATTGCTCTGAGAACTACCTGATGTTGATTTCATTGACATCCGATTCCTGAGCAATTTATGATGAGGAAATAGTCTTTCCTCCAATTCCTTGGTGTCTAAACCTTTAACCACAGCTTTAATATCTGCTTCATTAGTCTCATCCTTCGAAACCACTTTGGTATCTCTCTCGTTTGTACTCATTAATCCCACTTTAACACTAGAACCAACTGTACCATCTCCCATCGCTTTCTCAATCCCAGAAATCTTCTCATGAATATCTGAAAGTATCATCTTAGATGAAGCAGTATTATTCAAATCCAACATTTCCTTCGTCTTCTTAATATCTGATGCGATCCTCTTTACCTTACCCTCCAGAAAAGCAAGTTTCTCATGGAGCTTGCTTGGATACTTGTTACCAGCCATACTTGCAGTCCTCTCTCCGCCTATTTGTCCACTCTCGTTAACAATCTCAGAATCCTTCTGCTCGGATTTCTTCGTGGACTCTAAACTAGAGTTAACACCTTGACAATCTGCGCTACTGGACCCAGAAACAAGACCAGGCTTCTCATTTTGTTCTTCGCTAACAATAAAAACCCTTTGCACTTTCTCGGAAACAATTGAACTTTTACCATTGCCATCGCTTCTTAAAGCTTCGTCAATATCTTCCCCGCTATGGCTTCCCAAAACCTTAAACCCAAGTGATTTACCCTCAATTTTCTCCCCATCGGCTGGTTGCTTTACCTCAGAAATCCGAATCTTATTGTCCATATTGGTACGAAGCTTCACATTTTCCTTCAGTTCCCTATAAACCCTTAATCCAGTGAGCGCTCCACCCACCATCACATCCAGATCCTTAACTCCTACTTTTTGTTTATCATTCTCGGAACCTCTAACACTCGAACCCTTCCCCCCACCGGAGACTGTTTGATCATTTCCCCCTACGGAACCTCTCCCTCGATCAACCGAAACCCTCCGATCCCTGCGGGAATCAGCGGAACCTCGAAAAAACTCAGAAGGACTAGAGCTCCTACCTCTGGGGACGGAAGACGTAGACCAGCGAGCACGACTTTCACCATCGCTTGCAGCGATCGCCGCAGCCTTGTTCACCCGCGGCACGGCTCGGATCGAGGGCTTCTGGGCCATCATCGGGACCTTAGACGTGGACCTCGGGTTCTCCTTTCCCGCCGACGAAAATCTGCAGGATGCATCGGAGCTAGATTTTCTACTGGAAGTGGAGACGGGAGTTAGGGGTTTGGAGGAGGCGCATCCGCCGCTGCGATCTCGGAGTCGGCGAGCCGATGGAGCCGACATCGGTGGCGGTGGCGGTGGCGATCGGATCGAATGGGAATAAATATGGATAAATTAATGGGATTCTGCTTGGGAAGGGATTTGTGTTGGCGATTGATTTCAATTTGGAGTGCAGGAATGGAATGTGGAGTGAAAGAGGGATACGATTGTGAATTTTGGGCGGGAAATTGAATCTTTTTTTGAGCTTTTGAATTTAATTTCCTTTCGCTAAACGCTCTGCTTTTGTCTGCAAGCGAGAACATGCTTGTGCCTTTTTTTTTTTTCTTTTGCTTTTTTTTTCTTAGTACGTAATAATAAGTATTCTAAAGTAAATTAATTGTTAATAATTGGGAAAAAATCTTATTAGTTATTTATTATCAAAATTTTCCACGTTAATCCAAATCTTATGGGATAATTTGTCTAAAACGAATGTGGTTCTTTTTTAATTATCAAGTCAGTCGATAAAATACATAAATTATAAATAACTCGATATTCAATATACAAATTCARGTCAATTTTTATGTGTTATTTATTTTAGGATTTTCATCGTTGAAAATTAATAGTAGTGAATATTTCAAAATTTTGATTGTTTAAATTGTAATATTTTATTACGGATGGATCCAAAAAGAAGCCCGAAAAGAAAGCTTGTGTTATTTAATTTTGAGAAAAATAAGTTAATTTAGCCTCCTTTAACAACCATTTTATGTTATTGAAAATTTAACTATTCCAAAGTTGTACCTCTTTGTAGTTTTTTCTTTGGGCTTTTTGCCCCGTTATCCTTCCGAAAAAAAGTTGCATTTACAAATTTAACTTTAACAAATAGATATCCATGAATAAAATGACTATGCACGATGACATGATATTAGGTTAAGTTAAAGTTTATTTTTTCATCTATCCTTGCAAAAAAAAATCATTTTAAAAATTTTGTTTATTTGGACGTATAGTAATTTTGTTTCTTTTAATAARTATAACCAGTCTAATAATTTTGTTTGTCCCATAAATTACACCCAATAACATAACCTAATATGTCACTTACACTTATATTTCAAGTTAAACCAGTCATACCAATGCTATAAATATTTAATAAAGCATATATTAT
Organism: Momordica charantia; assembly: GCF_001995035.1. Next base: position 6,089,733 of record NW_019104489.1, read on the forward strand.
ATTTCTTAAGGTTTGGAAGTTTGATCACCACTCTCTGGTAATTTGTTGAGTTTTAAATATAAATAATAATTATTATCATCGAAATCTAATTGAATATTTTATATTTTCTAAATTAGAAAAGAAGAAAATTAAAATGAGTCAAAGTTTTGAATCTACTGCCACATTTGTAATTTCATATCTGATATTCTAAGGAAAAAATAACCTTGACTTACATTTTACATTAAAACCTATTTTATTCATTATTGTTATTTTTTCAACTAATTAAAGCATTGTACATATTGTCCCAAATGTCAGATAATAAAAAATAAAAAAAAATGGAAAATAACATGTATACGACAGATATGATCTACAAAAAGTTTATAATAATAACAACAATTATTTTTTACACATAATTGATTGAAAAGAAGAAGAAAAAGAACTGAAACAAAACAAGGAAGAAAATTTACAAAAATAAGATTAAAAAGAAAGATTATATATAATGGTAAGATCAAGATGCAATCTAGATCTCAATCAGGGTGTTCCACCTGGCATCGCTCGGACCAATCATATTGTCGCACTCGAATCCTATCTGTCCCACCATCTCGAATCTCATGCTCTCGTTTCTCACCTCCATTGATCCTGATCCTGCTTCCAGCCTTCAGAAATCTCATCCCTTCGGATTTCTAGAACATTCTACGAAAACTTGCAAACCATTCAATCGATGGATCATAAAATTTCCTCTGTTTTTCTTTTCTCCCCCACATAATTTTCCCAGGAAACAAACAGTGTCAGCGGCCCTCTCATTTCCAATCAATCAAAATGCCTATGGCTGCTCTAGTGAGCTCTCTCCTTCAGTCTCCAGCCCAGATCTCCCATTTTGATTCTTCTTATGGGTTTTTTTCGCCATCCAGAATCCGTCGGACTGCACCCAATATCGGGCTCAAGAGTTCCCGCCGGCGGCCTCTGCTTTCCGACGACGGCCGACCCAGAAGAAGCTTCTCGCTGAAGTCAGCTTCCGACAATGTTTACTCGGATCCTGCGGCGGCCTCTCCGTCTATTGATGGCGAAGACAAGGCCAACTCTGAGCTTCTTGCATCCTTGAAGCTCAAGCTACTGGTGGGTCTCTTATTCAAAATATTATTCCATTCGCAGATTTGTCTGGTTTTGCCCTCAATCCTCTGTTCCCATTGATTGGTTGGACGCGGGTGTTAAGAGTGATTTAAAGCAAGAGGTTAAAAATGAATATACCATAACCCAGTATAATTTTTGTTGTCCAAGGTTTCGATCTTTAATACTTGAAAGCTGCTCAGACTTGAGATGAAAGAAGTATGCAACATCGCCATATAGATTATTGAATTGTGGGCCAATTTTGAGTCTTTACTTCTTCCTCATCGTCAAGATAGGAAATCCAAAACAATAAGGAGGGTAGCCTCCATATCTATATGTTATGGTTGATGGAGTAAACTCTATTGTCATAATCTCTTGAATCATAATGGCTGCTTCTGTTCTGTTAATGTTTGGCTTTCGTTTTCATGATGCCAGAGTGCAGTTTCAGGGTTAAATAGAGGTCTTGCTGCAAACGAGGATGATTTACAGAAGGCAGATGAGGCTGCCAAAGAGATTGAAGCTGTTGGAGGGCCTGTGGACCTTTCAGTTGATCTTGACAGATTGCAAGGGAGATGGAAACTTATATACAGCAGCGCATTCTCATCTCGTACTTTAGGCGGAAGTCGACCGGGACCTCCCACGGGAAGGCTACTTCCCATTACTCTTGGTCAGGTGCAGTATTTCTTGATTCCATCGTATTTGGTTGTTTCTCAATTGTGCTCTTCTAGAGAATCAGACAGTTCATGTTTTTACTGAATTATATATCAAATCATGGAAACGTTTGAGAACAATGTTCTTCTTTCTTCTAGCTGACTTTCGAATTTTCGTCATTAGGTTTTTCAGCGGATCGACATCATCAGCAAAGATTTTGATAACATAGTGGAGCTTGAGTTAGGTGCTCCATGGCCTTTACCCCCAGCTGAAGTCACTGCAACATTGGCTCACAAGTTTGAAGTCATAGGTTGGTTCTCTATGTTGTTTCCCTTTTGGTTTTACAATTAAGGAGCAACTGCTATGCAACCTACCATTTCTAAACCATAATCATTGTTCTACTGTCTGCTTTTACTGAGATCAGGGTCTGCTAAGATTAAGATAACTTTTGAGAAAACGACTGTTAAAGCAACTGGGAACTTGTCACAGCTTCCACCGTTGGAAATACCTCGGATTCCTGATGCGTTAAGGCCTCCATCTAACACCGGAAGTGGCGATTTTGAAGTCACTTACCTTGACAGTGACACCCGGATCACCAGAGGAGACAGAGGAGAACTCAGGGTGTTTGTTATCTCATAATATTATACTACTGTCATGGTGCATTGCCTTTGCTGTATCCACCTCAAGTTCAAACATCTCATACACGGTATCGCAGTTTTACCATCAACCGTTGTTCATTGACTCTTGGATACCGACTCAAACTCAGAGATCAAGTTCTGTAGCCATAGTTAGGAAGAGGAAAACAGAAAGTCTCCGAATTTTTACATTGTTCACTGTAAGTAGTTTCATTTCCAGCCATTCTGAAATGTAAAGTGGTTAATAGTCCATCCGTCTTTTCCGCTTTGATCGTGACGTTTCAGATATCGAAGCTTTTAAGTTACAAAACATAACTCTAATGATGTTATAAAGCCAAATCCATTGCGGGCTCTTATGACAGCTTAAAGTACTTTTTAAGGCATCCTTGTTGTGTTAGCATACTTGGGTGGAAAAGTGATTTAAGGGAGAGAGTTAGAGAGGGTTTTTTCAGGTGGAAAGAGACTTTTATTACTCAAAGGGATGAAGTGTTCCAACTCCAAGTGCTGCAGCTACAGAAATATGCAACAAATTTGAATATCTAAGTGCTGTTATTGTGACTACAACAGTTCAGTCAATATCAGTGAGTTATGATGATCAGATCATACCACTGTATTGAAAAGGGGTGCAGAATAAGTAGAAATTCAAAATTCAGATTACAAGTGGGACATTCTTGTCAAGAATGAGTGTTGGGTACATGTAACAAAACAACTTTCTTGGTAATAAAATTATAACTGATTACTGAAGCTAAAATCATATCATCTCCAAGGTAACAAAATCTTGTCCTTAATTCGGACAAGGAATCATTTGAAGCAGCAAGCCCAACTAGAATGCCATATTCGTTCCTTGTCTGGAATTCTGCTCATCCCCTCTCTTCGTCAACTGCTTCCAAAGCTGGGAGAGGTATGTCTGTTAGAGAATGGTCTCTTGATCTTGATGATTTAGTTGATCTTGTTGATTCACCACCGTCAGATGACCCCTTAGATTTCCTCCGATTCGAGTGTTTTGGGATGGGATTTTCCGAGCCTGATTCAGTTGAACCACGACGACGCCTTGAACTTCGAGAACTACCTTCCTGGGGAGTGGCGTCGCCTGGAGGGCACGATGAGCGTTGTCGTCTGGCACCCTTCTCAGAGTTCCGCCGAGTAGAAGAAGAGTCTAAGGATGAAGATTCTGTTGAAGTTTGGCGTTTTGACTTTGGAGCTCGACCTGCCTTTTGGACATCTTGCTCTTCAGACTCTGCACAAAATATGACTTCTATTACCAACTTCTATTGCCAAGTTTTAAAAGATACAAAAACACCTAACATTTTGTACCAAATCTCAGTCACCAACCGGAAATATTCAGTACATCTATTAATATAAATTTTCCTGTTATCGACCCGTTAATCTTGCTTAGTCATCAAAATGCAATGAACCAAACAACATTTATAATTATGACATGAATGTAAATAGTCCTTATATACTCATGAACAAGGTAAAATGGTCAACTTATAACAGTTTGCCACCAATGAATGGTGCCTATAAAATATTGAATCCATACAACGCTCGATTGACATTACGTGGCAAAAAAAGAAAGAGTCTATTTATGCACAAGTTTCAAAATGATGAATCATACCTTGGGCGGGGATATTGGCAGAAGAAAGATCAAGTTCCCCAATAGAATTAACCAAATCGCTTGAGTTTTGGGCTCGTGGCGAAGATTTGAACTCGTTCATCTGTGCAAAATTTTGCGACCAGCCACGCAATCCAAATCGATGTTCAAAAAAGAAGATAAAATTTTAAAAAGAAAAAGAAAAATGGATCAGCCCTATGGTTAATTCTTACCCAGCTAGGTGTATTTTGATTACCACCAGCAGATGGACCGTCCCATCCAATGTGAGCAACATGCTTAACGTCAGTTGGAAGGCCAATCTGCATTTCTGGTTCTTTTTCATCTGCACATTTTTCTCAACCAATCGATCAATGTCCTCGCGGAGGAACTCGAAATAAATTGGGGAAAAGAAGGAAGCAGACAACACGTACCAAAAATCTGTGAAATGTATCTTAGTCCTTTTAAGAGGCCCTTTACAGAGGTGCCCATTTTTCAATTAGCTAGTATAAACTCAAAACTTAACTACCCGATCTCGAGAAAAAAAACTCCAACCGCAAAAATCGATGGTCCTACACCTGCGCTTCAAATGCAGAGAAAAGCTGCACGAGAAAATGACCCAAAATTATTCCATAATTCCACCACCTGAATATCGCACGCACAATTGCAATTGAAGAAAGAAGAGAGAGAATTAGAAATACCTTCACCGTATGATTCTGAAAGCTACAAGTAAGTGAAATTGAGGAGGTGGGAGAAGCAGGTTTTGATCGACGGGGGCCGGAGAGGAGAGGGGAGATCGGTGCCGGAGACCAGTCAATCAAAACCTGATTGCTAAAGCGAATAATCAGGATGAATTTACAGAGAGGGAGTGAGTAGAAATCCGAATGGAGAAGGCAGATCCATGAGCTAATCTTAGTGGAGGTTTTCAATGCCTGTTTTGTGAAAGCGCGGGAACAGCGGTTGGGAGGACACTGTACGGCCACCCAGTTTCGCAATATTTTCTCTTGTAATTTTTGGTCACAACTTTTTTTTTTCTTTTAATTAATTATCATTCTTTTTTGGTTCTTCACCCTGGTCTCTGCTCGTTGCTCTTCAGAAACCAGATGGAGCTTTCTGATCCAGACACTTCTTTTTAAATATTTTTAATTGAGATAACTATTTTTAATGTGATTTTCCCAAAACAGTAAAAACAAAAAAAAAAAACTTATTTTTAACATAAACTTGTTTATTCATGGATCTCTCTTTTCTGTTCTTTTCTTTTTTAATCTATTTTTTAAAACTCTTACGAAATTTTAGAAATTGATACTCATTTAGTAATTCCTTTTTTCTAATTTTAATATGCATGCTTATTTACTAATAATTTTCTTTGCTCTGTGATTAGCTTTAACAACACTTTTTCTTCTTTTTGTTTAATTTTAACCAGGACTTAAAAATTAAAGCCATGTTGGATGAGTTAGATGATAAAAAAAAAGTAGTTATCACTAGTTTAATTTAGAAAAGTAAAAAAATAAAAGACAAAAGCATTGTCAAATTATATTTCTATTTTTCTTTTTCAGATTTAACCAATGATTCAAAACGTTTATAAAAATATGAAAAACAGACCAAGAAACACAAACAAGCTTGATCTCCTATAAAATCATAAACCAAATCCTACCACAGTTCTTGCTTCTCATAGTAATCAAAATAATAATTAATCATAGAAAAGTAGAGTATTTATTAAAATTACAACGATAAAGAATATATGGACAATAATTAAGACAGCCCGAATGATAATAAAGAAAGTTTTCCAATAAAGAAATGTCAAAAGTATTTCAAGAGGATTTTACAAGATTAGAATTCCCGTTAAGACATTAATGTTGATAAGCTTGTTGTGATTCGACACACGTAGGCACGTGCAAAATTGAAAAATAAGATTATCAAAGCAAAGAAAATAGAATTAATGTCTAATAGATATGTCTGAACTGAAGGATTTAAAAGCGATTTCAAACAAACGGATGGAGGAAGTAACAATAAAACGAGACGGCCACACTATTTTCAGCCTCTCACGAAGCCTTGAGATCGTCCATGCCAACACTAGCCTGTGAAACAGAGTATTTCATCAGATTTCGGAGACATTTTCCAAACCAAATTAAGACAGTTCAGAGACATTTTAATCTATCGGTTTATTGCTAATGACATATAAAATTCGATGTGAACAAGGAAAATAATGCATRGACTCGGAGATTCAATCCGAAACTAAATTTAAGATCCCCGTAAGCTCAGAAATCTCAGTTAACAAAAGCATAGCCTCATACTATTAGACCTATATTAGTTAGTTGGTTGATCTGTTATAATTCAACTTCTATTTGTAACTGTAATATGATCTAAGTCTATTTATTAGACTGATATTCATTAATGAGTGTGCAGATTTTATTTACTCTCATGGCTTAATACATAGCAAGACTAAGCTAGTTGTATCAAGTTTGAAAGTTTAAATYAGCACTTCAGGAATTTGGGGAATCTTACCAGAAACTTGTGATTCTCCGCGAGGAGAGGTGCAAGATTTGTACAAAACTTCTCTATGTCAACTTCGRCATTGCCGGTGCCTGCTATAATATCCATGAACTTCTTACGATCCGGAGCAAGCTTCATCGCGACCTGTAATGGCCGTATCCAATTAGAATAGCATACATATACTTTCTCATAACCCAAGTCCCGGGATTGAGCTTAACGATATAAAATAACATTCAGTTGGTTCAAAGTTCAAACATTATAGATGTATTTGAAGCGGTAGGCCATGATTCTGTAGCTCGTATATTTTGCTACATGATTTTGTTTTTTGAAAGTGACGTGAACTTTCCAATGTTGAATCATACATCACACCTTGCTCATGAGGGATGAAAGAGTTTTAGACCCAAAAGATGCTGGCAGATCGAGAAATTGCCATCGGACTCCAGAAATAATACTGTAGGAATAGGCTTATGGGGGTTCAACTGAATACTCTAGTGCATCTTTAAGCTCTACTATCGAATTATTAAAAGCCTAAGTGAAAGGAAAATGAAGAACGTGAAAATAAATGCTGCAACAAACAAATTGGAGCAAAAATCATCTCTTATACCAATGAATTTCAAATATAGATCAATGGGGGCATCAGAGTATTACACTGAAACTTGAACTTGCCAGCCAGCCATGCCATTTCTTCAAGGTCTTGCTATAGGATTCTGTACAGGCATGAGCCATTGTCCAATCCTGATGCTCCAGTAAATTGCAAAAAAGTTGTACCAAGAAATCCAATGCTCTGAACAGGATCATAATATGCAAGTAGGATTGAATTAAGTGTCTATCAAATTGATCCAAAATCATTTGAAGGGTTATCTTAGATGACTATATTTCTGTTGTTAAAATGAAATATTTATGCATTCYTTTCTGAAAAAGACAAAAGAGCAATTTGGTTCAGTGATTTACACTCCAGCTGCAAGTAAAAACGCAATGCTTGAATTAATAAGTACAGGGAGTCACAATGACAAGTTATCAGATCAAGATGCTAACTCACAGGTGCAATGCAATAACCAAGAAAGTGCAAGGATACACATCCAGAGGGGGACTGGGGAAAACTGTAGTTCATTCATTTATTTCAGTGAATAGCAAATTATTTTGCATCATTTTGATAATTCCTTTAAAGAATCTCATGGAAGATGGAGAGGCTTCCATCACCAATTAGGTTTTAGTCCTGTAACCTTTAGTGACGAACATGGAACATATTTAAATTTTCACATACTTATGCTAAAAACTTCCTTGATTAACATTGAACATGTAGATCTCTAGATGCACCAGAATCCAAAGGAGACAACAAATTCACAACAGATATTGTCAAACCTTGTCAACCAAAGAAGACCATTCGTGCAACTGGATGATGCTTTTGCAGTTTTAGTTTCAATCTCAGGCTTCACCAAGCTATACAAGTAAAGGAATCCAGATGGGTTGGAAGAATACTTGGCCTCCAATCTCTATAGATACATACAATAAGGTGAAGAAAACGTAATCCCCACAGAATTAAATGGACTATAACAAAAACAGAAGCATGATATGATATTATAAACATGAGGACAGCAAAGGTATGCATTTTGTCTCTCTTTTGGGCATGCAGAAAACACTTGAGGCTTTCTAAAAAGAAAACACACGTATGTACACAAGCTGGATGTATGCTTTATCTTTTTAGATATAATATATTTTTCCTTTCACTACTTTTCCAGCTATGTCTCTCAGAATCTTATTTGGCAAATTCATAAAAAGAAAAGAAATTTAGCTAGCCCTATGTCCAATTATAGTGATGAGTTGCGTACCAAATAAAACAAGATAGACATAAAATTAAGTAAGCAAATGCATATAAGATTCAATGTTTCCAAACAACAGACTACCATAAACGGGCCTCATAGACATTGATATTTTACAAACTTATTTCAAACCGCCAATGAATGTGAAAAGACTATGATGTGTGCATCTTACCACAATGTTACCTCCAATGTCAGTTTTAACAAGTGCCATAGCGGCTCCAAACTTATCTGCAATATAAATAATTGAGACATTAGTTTTAAGATGTCAAGTTGTAAAACTGATCAGTTTGTGGTAACTGAGTGTGAGATTGCAGTTATTGATGCTGAGTTTCAGTAGGGATCCAAATTCAGGATGGAAACAAATGACTTCAATGGTTGCAGAAACCTTAAAAAGACGAATCTAATTACTAGTCCACCAACATAGGAATATTAGCCTACTAACTCCAAAAAGRCAATGATAAAGCGCCAGACGCCAGGAAACTAGACAATAGTAGCAACACCGTCTCTTAATGTTATATAGAACTTAGAAGGTTAAAAAGCAAAAGGGATCGAGAGGTGCACCGATAACAGGCAAAATATGTTTGCACACATCCAAGAAAGGCTTGGTCAAAATGTCCCCTCCTTCAGATTTGACATGCTGAATTCCTTCCAAGACAGGGGAGAACACAGTGGCCTCCATTTGTCGGTTCTGCTGCATCCAAACAAGTTCGTGAATCCCTCACAGAGATCAAACACTTCGAAATTATTAATTTCCAAACGATTCCTTATTCAGATGGACAGAAAAATCGCTCTTCTCATCAAGACCGAAAAAACAGAAGGAATTCAACATGGCCGTAATGCGCAGAGTAATATCAATAATAATATAAATAAATAAATAGAAATGCTGTTCATCGGCATCAAGGCAGTCTACTTGAGTTAAGCTGAAAGTCCATTTGCTCATACGATATGAACTTCCTTCAATTAATTTAACCTTTTGTCGGAAACGAAAATAAACAGAAGAACATAGGGAGGAAATGAGATCAATAGAGAATTTAATCAGATCACAGCGTACAGCCGCACAGAAGCAAGTGCAACGAAGAACTCGACAGATGAAGTAGAGAAATCTGAACTTACAGTGAGAGAAGCTCCTTTGTGTTGTGGTTTTGTGCGGCGTTGAGAGTTCTGATCGAAGAAATGAGAGCTTAATTGTAAAGATCAAGACGGGAGAGAGGGGAAGATATCTGAAATTGTGGGATTCGAGTAGTAACAGAAGTTTTGGGAATCTCTCTCTTCTAATTTTAGGGGTGGTGTTTACGACGCGAGACTAGAATCTCTACTTTTTTTTTTTTTTCCTTCTTCTTTTTCTTCTTATTATTCTTCGAATAAAAATGTATAGAAGTAAAATGGCAAATTAAGTTTTTATTTTTGAATATTAAATTACAAGTTTCGTCATTCCTAAGGGCAAACAAATGGTCGTGAAATATCTGGTTTGTGTCTACTAAATCCTATATTAAATAGCATAAAATAAATATGTATTTTATAATTATATCAAAAAATTCAATTTTTATAAAAATATCATAATTTAAATGGATGTTAAAATTCACCAAATACGAGTTTATGCTATTGGATAAAAGACCAATCTCTTGGTTTGAGGTATATACTAATCACCACTGAACTATATCCACTTTTGTATAATTATAATCGTTGAACAATAAATAAATTCACGTTTGAACTCATATCAATAATTGTCCCAAAGTATAGCAAATTTGATGCAAGTTCGCATGTCTAGTGATATATCAATAGACATTGATAAACATTTATACAGTGATATCAATGACTATTAGTAATATACATCTATCCTACAAAATGGAACATAAAACATATTAAGAAAAGTCAAATTTATGTTATATTTAAAATATATATATATAGTAAAATTTATCTCTCTCTCTCTTTTAATTTTGAATACGATATATGGAGATGGAGGACCGAATTCACAATTTGGAGGTATATGTCAATTCCAACTGCAAAATTTATCTAATTTTAAAATTATATTGAACATTAGATTTTTAATTTTATGTTTAATATTTTATATCTAAGCTCCATTATTTTAGCATTTACACAATAGTTTACTATRTTATTTATAAATTGTCTTAATAGTTGATAGGCAAGCTAATTCATATAAATTCAATTATACGTCTAAATCTCAAAATAGTAATTACCTTGAGCACTCAATTATGTTGAGGTTGGTATAGATTAATATCATAACAACAAAATATTAATTGGTGGATAAATATCCCAATAAAAAGTTTTTATAAATTTTTAAGGAATATTAAAAGACTAAATTTAAAATTAAGGTCAAAATATAAAGGTGAAAATTTGATTTACGCCCATTTCAAATTTTAATAAATAAGCATGAGCACTTGCAATTATTTATGTTATTTATTTTTCGTTTTTTTAGAAATATTATCAAAATTGTATAACTATTTTGAAAATAATGAAAATAATTTTTTTTATTCTCGTTTTTATTTTAAAATATAAATAAAAATATAATTTTAAAATYATTGAATCCATAAATATTGAAACTATGTAATTTTACCCCTTTTTCAATTAAAAAAAGGAGAAACAAGAAAACGAAAACTCTACGAACCAAATAATTCTATCCTCTTTACATCCTCGAATTAATAGAAAAGGTGAGAGTAAAACTAATGCGACGGCAACGGGTAGAGCCGGTTACACTAGCTTGGGAAGTTATGAAGAAGTGGCCAGTGGGTCCATCAGTCATGCGTTGGCCCGCCCGGTAAGTACGCAACGTTATGCCCACTACGCGTTACATTACGTTGCATCTCTCTCTCTCGAGACTTGACCGACCGACAAACCGACTAAATTTTCATTTTAATTACGTCGAATAAAATCATTACTCCCTCGCCTGGTTGTAGTATTTTATTCAATAAACGTGTTTAAAAAAAAAAAAATTTAAGCCGATCTAAGTTGGATGATAATTAACATATATCTCCAACCAAGAAATGGTTAGTTCGATCTCTCACTTCTAAAAAATTTAAATCTAAGTTATTAATGAATATATTTAACATAAGAGAGTGAGATTAAATATATTTTCTCTATTGTACAACATAGGGGTGCTGCTGGTTGGTTGAATATTCATATATATCTTAACCAAGTAAATTATATGAAACTTTATTTGAAGTGCTTTTTAGCGGATTTAGAAATTCATCCACAATTTTGTTTTATCTTTTTGGTGTCTTCACTCAAGTCTCAAGTCTTAGTTTTAAACTATTGTCCACTTTAGTAATAATTCTTGTGACTTTATTTTTTGTTTCACTTAAAAAGTTTACYTATACTTATAGATCTCTTATTTTCTTAGTCGATGTGAAATTTTCTTTGCAATCTTAATATCTTCCTTTCCAAAMGTTGTGATTTGAATTATTGTCAACTTTAAAAGTATATTTAAACTTTTTTTAGTACAACAAATATGGAGTTGAAGGATCGAATTTCCGATAAAACAAGATGACTTGACCATGATTAAAGTAAATTTATACAGTGCACACATAATTTGGGCCAACTCAAGTTGGAATCAAACTGTATTTGGAGAGGACCACAAGAAATTAAAGTAGATAGTATTGTTTTCCAATAAGAAAAGTAGTTATGAAATAAAGTGAAAAAGAAAACAAAAATTTTGAATGGTGGGGAGATGGAAATAAGGGATTGAGAATTATATTCCTAAGAATACAAAAGTTAGGAACCAGTGTAGCTTATGACAGAAAAAACGATTCTTCTTTAATCGAGAATAAGAATAAAAATATTTCATTTCCTTTTTTTATTTATTTGAGTACAACATATGGGTGGGTGTGTGGATGGGTGGAGATTGAACTTTACAACCTTCTGATTGTAAATATATGTCAATTACAAATATACTCACTTTGGCCAACAGATTTATTAAAGAGAAAATAAACTAGAAGATATGTATCATCACCCACAAAATTGGTGATTCGAAATCTCATTCTCACTTAATCAACTAAAAGAAAATTATCTATCTTTTTTTTTTATATCACCTACCATATTTTTTTATCTCTATAGCAAATTTGAATCTCCACCCCTATTAGATGAAATGTTCAACAAATATATATATATATATATATATATATTAAATAATTAGTTTCATGCATTGAAAAAAACTAAAATCAGATTATTATTATTATTATTTTAGAACAACTATCTAAGAATTGTGTGAAAAAGATCTTCTCTCTTTTTTCTTTTATTTTTCTTACCTGTGATTACTTTCTGCAGGCATCATATTCTGCGCACACTATATATCCATGTTGCACATTTTTGTTTGGTATGCAACTTAAGAAGAATCATATGATTCTAAACGAAAGGTTGATAATATTAACCAAGTTTATATATTAGACATATCGTGATAATTAAAGAATCCTTTCAAAAGTACTTTAAAATACTTTTGAAAATTATTTTTTGACGATATGAAAGAGTCAAYTATAACTGTCGAGAGATATAACAAAAACGACTAAGTTACAACTCATCCGAAAAGAATTTATAATCAAGGCTATATATTCCCTAGAAATTATTATTAAGAAGTAATTTTACTCTACTAAAAAATACGAATGATCTAAAAGTTGTATCAAATACATGTAGAAAGGRAAAAGAAAACAATGATCAGACCAAAGATGTGGACTTAGAAATTGGAAGTGTTATTTCAAAGCTCAAATACAAAACTCAATTTACCGTTTAGCAACTATCTTTGTGCTTATCACTTATAAAAATTTGATACTTTTCAATCTTTTGAAAAATATAAAAAATATATATCTTTCTTTTGCATTTTTCTTTTAGAAAAGATAGYGCACACAGGTAAACACTTAAATATTCATGGGAATGGTGTAAAATTAAAGGAGTTATTGGGGTGGGTATTTGATGGAGTTCTTAACAAGCTTCTTGGCAGCAGCATCAGATAAGTTGATTCCACAAATATCAGCCAATCTGATAAGATAGAGTAACACATCAGAAAGTTCTTCCCCAAGATGCTCCTTTTCTGATTCCTCCCAATCTGGCAGCCCTTTCTCCACCTCCCCTCTCCATTGGAATATTTCTGATAGCTCCCCTACTTCTCCTACCTACATAATCATTAATTCATAACACCCTCGTCAAGTTCATTTTTGCACACTTCGACTAATTAATCTCACKTACGTGACAACCATCTTGGTTGTTTGGGTAAATATGATTATGTAAGGTTAAATTTGTAACGTGGAATRGAAAGAGTTACCATAGCAAGGAGAAGGTTTCTAGGGCTGTGATACTTCTCCCAATTCCTGGCCTTGGCGAACTCGTGGAGCTTCAAAGACAGGTCCTTGAGGCTAATGTCCAGCTGCTCGCTCCCTCCCATGGCTGCTGCTGCTTCAATTCACAATAAAGTTTGTAATCGTATATGGGCATTGGGAGAAAGGGAAGCTCTTGGCTTTATAGGAAGAAAAATGGCAATGTGTCTATTAATTAGTAAATTCAGGTTTATTTGGACGACATGAGAAGAAAAAAGCGAAATAACAAGTGGGAAATCAAATGACATGAGATTCCTCCATTATCAATATTCTATTTCTAATGCTTTTATATATACTAGTAAGAAACTCGTGCGCACGTAGAATTTTGTAGTTCTAAATTAAATTAAAATAAATAGTGTTTTTTAAGTTTATAATATTATCATTTTAAAGAAAGAAAGTGATTATATATAAATATAAATTCAAGGTATGCTATTGTTGTAATACAAGAAGATGATGAAAGATTAGCATGAAAAGTAAGTACAAATTTGAAGTGTAAGAAAGATGAAAAAGCACCAACGTGCAAGTTTTTTTTTTAATGAATGAACGTTTTTAATTTACCTATAATTTTCTTGATTATAAATTATTATCTTACATTTTATCTTTGTTAAATTGTGTGACGTTAAATCATTGAGTTTGTCTAGAATGAAAAAGAAAGGTAAGAGTGAGAGAAAGAGTAAACCTTAAAAGGTCCAACCTGATGATATTGAGAGGGATAAAACTTGTTTGTTTGCCCTAACTTTGTAAAGATAATTACAACATTTCACATATATAAATCAAAAGAATCAGTTTAAAAAGTAAATAAATAAAAATCAAACTCATAAGCATTCTTATTATCCAAATTATGAGAATAATCGAATTTTGCTTTATCCCGATTCCATCGACCACTATCTCGACACATCGTACTCTAGAATTTCTTTCAATCTGAACAATGATATATTTGGGGAAGGTGAACTGATGTCATCAACTCAGCTTTAATTTGATTTCTCTTCACTATCAATTCTCCTCTCGATCACCCATATATGCATTGTTGTTGTCGTTGCTAAAGCAAGAGAGTAATTTTCATACCTTCTCACCACTTGGAAAATTTTCCACTTTGTTTCATCCACCACCTCTTGATTATTGGTTGGCATGAGAAAGAGAGGACACATATTTATATATGGATTGAAAGGGGATTAGGAAGATGAAATGATAATTGGAAGGGGGTTAGGAAGATGAAATGATTGGGGGAGGGTATGTGGTAGATGAAAGGAGTTAAAAAAAATCAATGAGAAAAATAAAGTTAACGAAAGAATAATTAAGAGAGAGAAGATTAGTAAGAGAAAATAGGGGAATTTAGAGGGATGAGAACGTGATAGAGAGAAGGGATAAATTGAGAAAGAGAAAATTTGTATTTAAATGACATAATTGTCATCAAAAGAGAAGTGAAGAGAGTTATAATGAGAGGGCAAAAATGGTATATAGAAGTTTTTCCTCATCCCACATTTTATATATACTATAGATTATAACTAAATATAATGCAGAAGTCAAGACGAGCCTAGTTTATTGATATGTATTTCTAATTTAGAGGGTGTGAATTCGATACCACTTAGAAAAAAAACTACTATTTTTAAATTATTTTACTTGTGTCTTTGTTTCAAAAATATCTTTTGAAAAATATATTGCAAAAAAAGGAAAAATAAGAGGTAAATAAGGTGAACACAATGAATAATATTAAAAAAGCTGGATGCGTGTGGTCTGATTCCACCATTTTCAAATTTGCCTTGATAAAATAGAATGCATCTACTTCATCTCTAGATCGGACTCACTTAAACAAAAAGTTGTACTTTCTCTTTTAGAACAACAGGAGATCGAACTTACAATTTATTGGTTGGAGATATATATTAATTATTGTTATGCTCGTTTTGACAACAAAAAACCTACTATATTAATTAAGACGTTTCCCAAAACATTGAAATGGTGAAATTAGTGGTGCACACAAGATGAATTGGGTCAAGTCGGGTTAGAGAATTTAGGTTCATCGATACATTATTCAAGAGATCTAAATTAAAGTGTGCAAATCCCATGTTTATATTTTCAAAGTTAGGTTAGGATGAATCTTCAAATTGCTAACATTTTTAGAATTTTTCTCAATATTTATAAATAAATCCTATTTTGTAGGGAATGAGATCAGCAACTAACTGTTTTTTACAGTTTTGTTAGTATAACCCTTAAGATTAGAGTTTTGAACTCAATCCCTCTGATTTATTTAATGATAAATATTAATTACCATCAAATTAAGTTTAGAAGGTGTCTTTTACAATGCAACATTACTATCGCCCAAGCATGTATTTTAATATTTATGGAATAGTGTATTTTTATTTATACTATGAATTTATATATACACAACTAACATTTCATTTTTCATTTTTCAAYAGGTTCCTCCCGCCGATTCCCAAAAAAAAAATATATATAGGATTTCTCCTTTAAAGTCCTAAATGGGTATCGAACCTCTTTCTAAAAATATTTTCCAATTTCAATAACAAAGGTAAAGTAGGGCATTTGCCTACAAATTATATTTAAAGTTTCAACTCAGATAATATTGCTTAATTGAGTGGAGAATATTACATTATTTTATGTACTGTTTTTTCCTTTCATTTAGCCTCTAGAATCACTGTTGTGATTGTTTTAGATAATTCTTTTGTTATTAAATATTATCATTGATTCTTTTGGGAAAGTTCTTAAAATCGACCTACTTTAAAAATGTTGGACCTTTATGAACAAAGATATAAAGAGGAACAAAGAGAGGGCTAATACCGGAGTATGTGATGCTTTGCTATTTAATATTTAAGTGTCATGGTCTAAATTGGCTACTATCCAGCATATTTGAGCAAGATAGTATTCAAATTTTCTTCTCAATAGCTAGAGTTATATGTTGATTCTATCCGAATTCATTTCACAAACATAAAATAGAGAATTTTTTTTTCTGGAGAGAATCTTAGATTAGAGAATTTATTCTTTATGCCATAATGAAATATAAATAATTCACTACATAAAGTCATAAACCCCATCTAGATACCGTGAAAAATGTGCTACCATGAATTATGCATTGAAGTCGTCGTTCATTTCTATTATAATAAATAGCGTATGATATATATTCTCTTATGAAGGGGCACTTGCAGAAATAGCAAAACCTTTTTTTACGAGAATTTGTAAAAGTACTAAAAGTTCAATCAACATGAAAATATTATATAAAATCTACTTTTCAATTTTGTAAAAATAACAAAATTTAGAGGCTCAATCCAAGTAAAAGAAAATAAAAGTCCAATACAGTATTAATGAAAATAAAACTCCAAATCATAATATACCTCGTATGATTTGAAATATCATTCGTATAACTAATTTGGCTTTGTTTTCTCTTTTATTTATAATGTAATATTGAATTAAGAAAAAAAAAGGAAATCGAAGGCCACAAACCATAACGTTTTAAATTACAAGTACAAATATCAACAAAATAATACTGGAATAAAAGCAAAACTATTGAGGGACTAAAATCGTAATTTCAGAAAGTAACAATATTTAGAAGGAAGCGAAGGATTATTTGGACCCGCTACAAAGAAGAAGAGAAAACCCTAGGCTCGTCGCCCCTCTCTGAGAAACCCTACAGCCTGAAGATGGTGAGCATTCCCGTCCTTCGTTTTTTCTTCTAACAACCACGAATCTACAGCGGGTTGTACAATTTTCTTCTCTAGTCTCTGTTCTTCGAATTGTTCCTGATTTCTGTGTTTTTTTAATTGGTTTTGTAGCCGTTCAAGAGGTACGTTGAGATCGGGAGGGTCGCTCTCGTCAACTACGGCGAAGACTACGGAAAGCTCGTCGTCATTGTCGATGTCATTGACCATAACAGAGTATGCCTCCTCGCTATTACTTGTGATTCTTATCGATGAGTATTAAATTTTAGTTTGAAGTTGTTTCAATCCTCTTGGATATTAGCGAGCCACGGAAAGCAGAAGCTTTTTCTATCTCCCTACTCCTCGTTTCATGCATGCCGCCATCACTATAGATCAATTTCTTATTAATTTGATATTTGCTTCATGGTCTAAACATATACATCTCATAAATTTTCGCTATTTGTCATCTATGAAAATTACTTCTTAGCTTAAAGTTTCAAGTGATATTGTTGAGGTAATCTACGGCATATCTTATTTAATTTCACGTTCATTGAGTAGGTTATTGATTAGCTGTAATTGATCGTTTGTGGGGTTGAGGATGCAAATTATAGCCTATAGATGGTCTGCTTGAACTATTTTTCTTTGACTAATCCTCAACCTACCAAAAGGGACGTTCCGTGGATAGTTCAAGTTTATGGTTGTTTGGAGCTCACATGATATCTTTATCAAAAAAAGGAGCTCACATGATATTAATTGTTTTTTTGTACTTCCCAATTACCATGAATCTACAATGTGGATATATGTCCCGTTGGATGTTTGCGAGGTGTTGATGCTTGTCTCATGGGAAGTATTCTATTTTTCTTCCCAACTGAATGCGATTCTAAAACTGAGAAGGGGATCTGAATGGAATTATTCTGCGTGCATAAGTTTGTTTTTAATCTTATATTTTTTTGTTATTGTCATTTCCCAGTGACTTTGGTTTCTTCAATACTTGATTCGTTGGTCACTTAATCTTTTTCATCAATGTTACCGTATTGCGCTGTGCAGGCTTTGGTGGATGCTCCTGATATGGTCAGATCACAAATGAACTTTAAGAGACTTTCTCTTACTGACATTAAAATTGACATTAAGAGGGTCCCTAGGAAGAAGGAACTCATTGAAGCTATGAGCGCTGCTGGTAGACTTTTTAGCTCATTCCAATTTCCACTTTCAAACACCCAATTCCTTTCTACTTTCCCCTCCTCGGTATTGTTTCTGTTTTCTTCAAGCTTAACCATTGTTTTGATCGTGTCAGATGTCCAGAAAAAGTGGGAGGATAGCTCTTGGGGGAGAAAACTGCTCGTGAAGAAAAGAAGAGCATCACTTAATGATTTTGATAGGTTCAAGCTAATGTTGGCCAAGATAAAGGTCAGTGATGATGTGCTGCAGTCTGTCTTTCTCTTGAGCTATCACTTGATAGAGTTCCAAACCCTTATGAATGTCCAATTCAAATTTCATTTTACTTTATCATTTGACAGAAATATTCTATTGTTTCTCTCGCGTGCTTGATTCATGGCAACTCATGGCATTATCTTTTTGCAGAGAGCTGGATTGGTGAGGCAAGAGCTTGCGAAACTGAAAAAGAGTGAATCTTAGGAGAAGCCCATTTCTTTAGCTTCAAATTTTGTTACAGAATTTTATTTATCTGCTGTGGATTGTTATCCCTTCAGCTTCTCGAGCCCTTGGGAGTTGGGGATTTTTTCTGGAGTGCATGGAATTTTGGACATCAAGTGTAGCGAGTTTTTACCGTGTCTGACTTTTTCACAATGCATCAACATTAGTGGAATTAAAGTATATACCTGAATCTGCTGATGTTTCTCCGCTTAAATGTTAAATCAGATTTTTGTGCCTCTGGATATGCTTTTCGGAATGTCTGCTTCGTTTACTTAACTATTATTTGCTAAGTAAAATACCCTCTACAATTGATACCTTGTTCGGAAATATATGATTGCTTACCAGATCTTGGTGCAATATCAAACACTTACAATCTTCATTCCTCACTTCTATTTGAAGCTTTTCTTCCCTTCTAAATCTTGCTCTCTGTTGACGGGTAGGACTCAAAGCCACGAGCTTTGAGCGAACTCCAGTTAGAAAATTTGCTGGTTTATCTTCTTTAGCCTCAGGATCAAGATGGCAATCATCATGTTCAACTGGGGGGCAGTCCTCATTTGATGTTTAACATTGCTTGCAGAAATGTCGTTCTCCTTACTATTCCTTCATTTGTGGATAATGATTTCTTCTTTATGGTTAAACTTTTATAATTTATTCAACAGGAATCTTATATTTACTTGTACATGTTATTGAAAATGCAAATCTAATTCGTATGATGTAAGATTTCTCTTTAATTCCCTATAGATACAATGACAAAAAGAGTTGAAACAAATTCTTACAATGTTTAGAAATCAAAATAAATTATTTGCAGGCATACAAATGAAAATGAAAGAGATGAAATTGATAGACAATTACTTTTATATATATAGCATTGTGTAAGGTAGTGGATTTTAACTTTCAATTTGAGATAAGTGCCAATGGGTGAACTAAGTTTCAATTTGAGATAAGTGCTCGATAGATATTTGATATTTTTTAAATTCACAGAACTATGACACAAAATTGAAAGTTTAGGGTTATAATAAATAAATAAATAAATTTATGTCTAAATACATCCCTTAATTTTAAAAATATTGAATAGGTCCTTAATACAAAATTGAAAATTTATGATTTATTAGTTACTTTTAAAATTCTAGGACTTATTAGACATAAAATATGGAAATGACCTATTAGACATTCTTTAAAATTTAAATAAAGGCACAAAAAATCGTCACGAGTTCAAATCCCTCCCATTTGTACTAAAAAAATCTTGTAACTTAACCATTATTTTAGAAGGTTTTATTTGATTTTTTTACATTGTAATCTATATAAATAAATAGTATACTAGTATTATATGGTCTGTTAAACATAAAATATATTTAATTAATAACAAATATAAAAAATTTGTATGAATTTTTAAATAAAAAAATTGCAACGAAAATATGAACTTAAATTATTTTTTGAAATATAAACTTGAACTTAAATTATTCAAGAAATGAACTAAAGAACAAAATTTTATTTAACAGAATTATATATAAGAATAATTAAGAGGTTTTTAAATTGTAAAATAAAAGGGATGAATCAGTAGTCAAACTCGAAACTAAAGTGGAGAGTGCGGACGGGGGCCGGGGCCTAAAATCGTAATTTTAGAAGTTATAAACAGTTGGGTTTTGTCATCTAAAGGATTATTTGGATCTACAAGAGAATAAAAAGAAAAACCCTAGTAATAGTATACACATTCGCACTGTATAATCTTCTTTCTTCGTCTCGCCCCTCTGAAGATGGTGAGCATTCTCTCTTCCTCACCACATATCTGCAGATTATGGTTGTTTCTGAAATTATGTGTTCTTTTATTTGTTCTGTAGCCGTTCAAAAGGTACGTTGAGATCGGCAGGGTCGCTCTCGTCAACTATGGCGAAGACTACGGAAAGCTTGTCGTCATTGTGGATGTTATTGACCAGAACAGAGTATGTTTTTTTGATCCATCTTGTTATTTTTAACGACGACGACGACTAGTTTTCAGTTTTACGTCGTTCCAATCCTCTTGGTCATCTGAAAGCCACGGAAAATGGAGCTCTCTGCTTCCTCAATCCTAGTTTTCAGGGACTCGTTTATACTGAATTTGATGTTTGAGTCATGATATAAAGCTTCGCGTTCATGGAGTAGCTCATGCTCGTTCATGGAGGATGCAAGTTGTACTTGATAAATTGTTAGCTTCAACTATTTTTCTTTGACTGATCCTCCCCGGCCAAAAGGAATGTTCGGGGGATAGTTCAGATTTGTGGTTGTGGTCTTGTGAGATCACATGATTTTAACTGTATCTAGTACTTTCCATGAATTTCCAAATGCTGATATATATATAAATGTCACACCGGATATTTGTGAGACGTTGATTCTTGCAGTCTCATGGAACTATGCTTTTCTTTTTTACCCAATCGAATGCGATTCTACAATATCCTTTTTTTTTTTTTTCTGTGTTCAGAGTTTGTTGTTAATTTTGTGTGTGTATATATATATATATATATATATATATATATATTTGTTTTCATATGCTAGCGTCTTAGTTTTAGTTTCTTTGGGACCTGATTAGTTGCTCATTTTATTTTTTTAATGCTACCATATACAGGCTTTGGTGGATGCTCCTGATATGGTCAGATCTCAAATGAACTTTAAGAGACTTTCTCTTACTGACTTTAAAATTGACATTAAGAGGGTCCCCAGGAAGAAGGAACTCATTGAAGCTATGAAGGCTGCTGGTACGCTTTTTAACTTAATTTTCACTTTCAAATACCTATCCCCGCTCCCACCCTCTGCTGTTCTATTTTTTGCTTGAACCTGTTGTTTTACCGTCAGATGTTCAGAAAAAGTGGGAGGATAGCTCTTGGGGGAGAAAACTACTCGTTAAGAAAAGAAGGGCAGCACTTAATGATTTTGATAGGTTCAAGCTAATGTTGGCTAAGATAAAGGTCAGTGATACAATATGTACTTTCTCTCGTTACTCATATGTTTTTGACCTTTTTCTTATGCATCCATGCGGATAAGACTTAAGAGTTCCCAAAGAAGGTTCATTTTACTTTACAATTTATAAGAAACGTTCTATTGTTTCTTTTGCATGCTTGATACTTAACAACTAACTGCTTATGGACCGAGTTTTTATTTATTTATATTTTTTTAAAATTTTGGCAGAAAGCTGGATTGGTGAGGCAAGAGCTTGCGAAGCTTAAAAAGAGTGAATCTTAGGAAGTGCATTTCTTTAGCCTCTAATTTTGTTATCAATTTAAGTAATCAGTTTTGGATCGTTATCCCTTTATTTCCCAAGCCATTTGGAGTTTGGGAATGTTTTGAAGTGTATGGAATTCTGGACGTGGATTGTAGTGAGTTTTTACTTGAATTTTCACGATCTGCCCACATTACTCAAATTAAGTATTTATCTGAATCTGCCGAGTGCTGATGTTTCTCTGCTCATCTGTCAAACTTAGATTTCTGTGCCACTGGATATGGTTTTTGTTTCCTATTTGTTTTTCTGAATTTTAAGTCTGGCATCCCTCGAGTGCCAATGCATTGATGAAGTATTAGAAACAGTTGCTGTGCTACAGAATACAATATTGTTTATCATTGGTACTCCTAAGTAATGATTCAAGCATGGCGTTGTGGCTTAGCCAGCTTCATTTGCTTTAACCTTTTCTAACAGAAGTATCCCCTACAAAGGATTCCTTGTTTTAGAATATATGGTTGCCAACCAAATCTTAATGCAGTAACAAACACTTTTTATCTTCATTCGGTCATTCCTCACTTTTATCAGAAGCTTTTCTAAATCCTGCTCTCTCTGGACGGGTAGGGCTCAAAGCCACGAGCTTTGAGCAAACTCCACTTAGAAAACTTGCTGGTTTCTCTTCATCATCCACAGGTTCAAGTAGACAATCATCCTCTTCAATTGTGGGGCGGTCCCAAAGGTGGGACTTTTTGTCTACAGGAGAGTTGATCTCATTCCCCACTCCTTCCCACTTATGGCTGTCATTTGGTAATGGTGATTTTTCGAATTTGTTTTCCTCTTGTAAATCACTCCATGTGGGACTCATGGTAGAGTATGAACCGAATGATGAAGTTCTTGATGTTCCAAATGAAAAGTTGGGTGAAAAGTTGGGCGAATAGTTGGGTGATAACGTTGATGATGACGATGAAGGTGATGAACTACTTCCAAACCCTTGAATTTCTCTTGTTATTTTCAGAGCCCTCAATCGTGATTCTTTTAAAGTCTGCCCTCCTTTCAGAAGTTGTAATATCTTTTGTGACTTTTTCTGCATGATTTCACCCCAGTTTAACCTATCATATCATTAGAAAATAAATTATTGCTCAAGAAAATTGTACTTTGTACTGATGACGTAGTATGTGCATCTTTGATTTGAATAAAAGTATTTTACCCCCTTTCATCTATATGTTTAAAAGTTCCAAGTTCTTGGATGATATATGAATCACTCTTGAATTCATCTGCAAACTCTTCTGGTCCATGGGTTAACAAGAACTCGAGAAGAACCATTGATTTGTAGGATTGTTTCCATTCCTTCCACTCAATGCTATGCAGCCTGAAGTTTGCAGCCAACAAAGGTGAGATCTTAAGATACAGTTAACTAATCAGCCTCTGTAATTTGTATTACTTGAAGTCATGATTCTCTTGATGTTAATTGTGTCAACTTAACTTACCTATTGTGAAGGACATCAACAATTCTCCAATAATCATCAACCTCAAAGGACGCCTCAGCTATTGTTGTCATTGTTTTAGCATCAGGGCTGCCTGGATCTTTGTTTGTTGCTTCCTCTGCCAACCTTGAGAACAGAGGCAAAAAAAGGACTAATTTCAAATTATATATTATTTTTACAACTACGGGTTTTTGAATCACCCTGATGCATTTTGCATCGATGTTGAAATATTCATGGGTGGGTGGTAGTCACTATGGTTTGAATTAATGATAGTTTTTGTCCCGTCGATGATCAAGTCAATGTACGATTTTTTTTTGATGTTACGGTATTACGCAATCAAACGAACATTTATGTAAAGTTTTGGAGGATAAATTTCTTTGTATGTCAAAAATATGTATCGACAAGAATGAGAAAAGGGCTTACAGTTCTGCCTGGGTAACATCAGTGAAGACCAGCCTTGCAACTTTGAATCTCTCATGCAGGAAAGAAGATGCTTGCTTCTTGAACTGGTCTAGGGACATTCTTCAATCAAACTCCAAAATTAGAAACCAATCTTCAAACTATTATTTCAAAACCTTTCTCAGTTGTTGCAAAAGAAAACATGTCAATGTGTGGATTATATATAAGAGTTATTATTCTATGGGCACCCTTGACTGTAGGTCATAAAATTGATCCAAAGATTATCTAATAATAGAATTTTGACTTGTTTTAGTCCCCAATCTCTCTCTCTCTCTCTCTCTATCTATATTTAGGTGAAAAAGAGAGACCATCCAAATTGAAGTGAACTTCTACAATTTAGTTCTTATTGGTAAAAATATCTAAACATATCGTAAGAGCCTCCCAAGTATTTTAGCCATAACTTTACCTTTCATTTTTTTAATAAATCTACTAATTAGAATACACAATGGCATAGATGTTATTTTATAGATTCC
Organism: Momordica charantia; assembly: GCF_001995035.1. The sequence goes on from NW_019104489.1 coordinate 6,114,230, forward strand.
AAAGTCGAATCAATTCGAGCAGTGGTTAAAGATCTTGTTACCATTCTTGAGGTTGGAGGTACCCTCTGACACTTCAAAAAATTAAGCAAAAATTAAGCAAGAAGATTTATTGAAACTCACATTACATTAATAGGTGACTTTAAAGATTATTGATTCAGCGGAAATGATATTTATAATCTCTTTAGTCCAGGATTATAGGACTTTTTTAAATATAACAAATGGAAAATGTAAGGGATTGAATTTTTCCGACTCTAAAGAAGTTAATTATATAGTAACTTAAATGTTGAGCTATGCTCGGATTCATTGGTTTATATTTATCAAATGATATTTTCATACATATATTTTTATTTTTTTTTCCAAAATAATAAATGGTGGAATGGGAGATAGGTGTCTTAACCATGAAATATGCTTAATTTAACGGGTCAAAGTTTCAAAATTAATGAATGACTAGTTTATCACAAGAGATCTCTACTGCAAAAGTTCCTTTGCACTGAAAAAACTATTCATAGTTTTAAAGAATTTACAATTAATAAATTTGAAGAAATGTATATTTATGACATGCACCAAATTTTATGTATTATTTTACTATTTCTCGTACATGCAACTTTACGTTTTTTAAATTCTATTATCCTTATAAGGAAATGTAAATCTACAATAAAAAATATAATTCAGGGAAGTGAAATTTTGGTCGATATGAAATTTAGAAACAATATTTTCTTTAATATCATTGTTTTATTATTTTGGCATGTTATTAAACATTAGGTTCAGAATGAGAATCTCACTTGAATATGAGTTGTGCATGTTACTTGTTAATTTCGTGCACAACTTTAAAACGAGCTACTGAATAGTTTCATAGTACATGTGTAGTTTAATTAAAAAAATTTTGCTATTACTAAACTATATGCATGTCATTTATGCAAATTTATGTTTATTTTATCAATATTGGACCCAAATTCGACTAGAAGATGTGTGATATCAAGGTCCCTTACTCCTTCTCTAGGAGTTGAACGTTCAATTCTTCATCCTTTCCAAAAGTGGCCATCGAAGGAAATTAAGTAACAAAAAATTACATAAAATAACTATTAAATGAGCATGAAAAATGTAAAATTTCTTTTAGTTGGTTTGTATATTTTTCCGTGTCTTATTACAAAGAAAGGAGATAACAAAACTATATCGAAAATTTATATTTTGAATGTGTAATATAATAAAAAAATACAAAAGAAAGGACTAACGAGTATCTTACAAAACGAATAAAACTCGGACTATTGTAAATTACCACTGAACTAATTTCATGAGGTTATAAATACTATCCATATGTAGAATTATTTACCTATTCATTATTTTTCTATAAGACAAATAGATTGAGCAGTTAGTTGTACTTTTAATTCAAAAAATTCATTTAATAATATTTTAAACCTGCATGCATATATATTGAAAATTAATAAAACACAACTGAACACATTGACAGGGGAAAAACTTTTACTTACTTTTATGCTAGTTTTATTCTATTTATACTATTTGTTTGTATAGTAATTAATTAAATAAGTCGATCTTGACTAGGATAACATTAACATAACTTAACAATTAAACATCTTACTTCTTAAGAGATTCATATTGAGACTAAAAAACCCATCTTATTAGTATTTTATTTGAACAACTTTTAACTCCAAAGTAAATTTCTTTCAATTAAGAATGGTTTATGGAAAAAAAAAAACTTTTATTTAATGGAAGACAAACATGATAGTTGATAATCCTTATCATTTCTATTTCTTCCATAAGGCAGAAGAAAAAGAAAAGAAAAGAAAAGAAAAAAAAAAAACTGAAAGCCTTCTTAGTTGTTAGAGACTCAATGTCAAATCCAAGTCCTCTGAGCCATCAGAATTACACTCATGCTCCTCGCTATTAACATCAATCACATCCTGCGGTGGCTGCTGCTCCGCCGTTGGGGTCCCCATCCGCTGTCCCAACTGCCCCGCCGCAAACTGATTCTGTTGACCGTTAATACCGTTGGCGGAGGCGGTCCGCGGCGGCTGTTGGGCCAACAATGGGTGAAGCGGCAGTTGGTGGGCGTGGGCCATGTCAACTGCGGCGCCGGAATATCTTCTCAGAGACGGCGGCTGTCGCGTCTGCGCCAAATAATCGTTAAGGGTCATTTGGGGTTGCCGAGAAGCAGAGGATTGGCCATGGAAATAACTGGTCCACGGCGGCGGCCGGAGCCGAGAAGTTGAGGGCTGAGACGGAGATCTACCAGAAGAAGCAAGTTGATTCTGCAAGAAATGGTAATTATAATGGTGAGTTAGAGCCTCCGAGCCAAAAATCACTTGGCCGCAGAGCCCACAAGGGGCTCCGAAAATTGTGTTCTTCCGGCGATACCGCCGGCCGGAAGTCTCGCCGGAGGTCGGCAACAGCTCCTCGTATGATGGGTTCCAGCCGGATTTGTCAAAATGGGAGGAATTCCAAGGGAAAGACAGAGCAGGAGAGAAGGCCATGATGAGAAAAAACAGAGCAGAGAGAGAAGGTTGAAGCAGAAGGGCCATGGCAGAATATGGCAATGGAGATGATTTTATGGCAGGTTTTTGAGATTGTGAGAACTGAGGATTGCAATTTATAGAGGCATCGGGGAATGGGGGAAGCCTAGTTTCAATTAATTGCATAATTGGAGGAGAGTAACCTGATAAATTGGGCTCGCTTATTTCATGTCACTTAAAAGTTAATGCTCCAACGTAGTCGAAGTCAATCCCTTGATATTCATGGCTCTATGATCGTCTCTCTTGCATCGACACCTTAAAATAAGTTTGCCTCACAACTACACTAAAAAACTAGCTTATAATAGTTCTTGCAAACTTTATAAGCTCACTATATTCATTTACGGGTTGTTGGAGACTATTTATCGCCGCCATCACCTACCACATGTCGACATCGTTGATAATCTTCTACAAGAATAATAAAAAAACTCAATAGCATCTTTTGGATCGATGCAAATGTTGCCAAGCTGGTCTATAAGTTGTTTATCGGCCAACCTACTCTTGGTACAAGCCGACCTAAAAGAACATCCACAGGCGCGAAGGCAACGAGGATGTTTTCCGACAACGCGCCACATTTCTCAGGATGTTGGAGAGTCGTTAGAGTGTTATCAGAAGTTCACATGCACGAAGGCAACGAGGATGTTTTCCGACAACACGCCACATTTCTCAAGATGTTGGAGAGTCGTTAGAGTGTTATCAGAAGTTCTATCGGAGTTCATCTCTATAAATAGAGATCCCCACCTTCCACGTAAGGTAGGCAAAACTATTCTTCTTTGTGAGTAATAGATCAGTCTTAGTACTGACATAACCGTTGGAGTGCTAATCTTGTCTTATAGATACTTCGAATTTCGTAACACTTCAGTCGGGCTTCACAGATTCCGAGCTTGATCAATTTCACGTTCAAAAGTGCATCACTTTAACTTATAATAGTATATGATAAAATACAAAATATTTTTTTTCTTCCCTATAAAACAATGAAAAAAACAAAATTTAAGATTAGAACAGCATATACATATGGCTGGATTACTACCAAACCAACCAGTGAAGTGAATTTCCTAATATCCTCAGAAAAAGCATTCTTCTCAAGCAATCTTTGATATTTGTAACAATTTCAACAAGCAACAGAACTGTTCTCAGCCTGAAAGGTAATATTAGATTTGGTTTACTGTATAAACATAAAAAAGGAATGGTCAAAACAAATGAATAGACAGGAAAAGCCATCTTAGAGTTTCATCAGGGCTCCTCACCTGGAAGATACAATTACAACTGTCTCAAATGTATTAACAACTTCCTAGAATGAAACAGGCACCATTGTAATCAAGAAAGTCTATGGAGGTTTTGTTTCGAACAATGTTTTCAGAAGAAATTTCATTAAATTTTTTAGTGTGGATGAACCGCGCCGACTAATGATCGATACAGATATACATGTTCAATTGATATAAAATACCGTAGAGCTGGGGAATTTTACAGAAGATACATAGGGAGTGGAGTGTTGACCATAAAAGTCACTAGTTACCCAGATTGATCTGTTTTTTCTCTCTTTTTTTTTTCTTTTTCCTTCCTTTTTCATTTCCTCTTGCCAGTTCCAATAGACAACAGCTCAAAGCTCCGGAGTGTCTCATCACGAGCGCCTTTTGTGGTTGCAGAACGGGTAAAAGTTGTCGTTTTGGACTCGAAACCAGGTTGAACCCGCTGGCCTGCAGACAGTCGACTACTTGCTGACACCAGCCGGCTTGATCGGATTTCACTAGGCTCCCCAGAGGAGCTTGGTCGACTGCTTGATAAGACAGGCCTCTTCGAAATGCTTCCATTCCTGTAACTACTTCGACCCCTTTCTGAATCAGGTTGCTGTAGAGGGCGAAGGGGTAAGAAAACATGTCATCTTAGTAAAAGAAGAATAAAGAAAACGGAGCAGCAGAGTAATAGGAACCAAATTCTTAGAGAAGTAAGCAAAATCCAAGTTTACTAAGAGAAACGAAAATTGAAGATTATCGCATGCAGCAGTACCACGTCCTTGGAAGATGGTACATCATCGGATGATCTGTGTCTGGAATGATCGCCATGCAAACCATGCCCACCTGCGTTCCTTCTTCCAAATGCCTCAGCTGCACCAGAGAATCTATCTCGAATATCTTGGCCTACTAGATGACAAGCAAATGGTATATTTGATTTGTTAAAAGTCTACCGTTTCTTCAACTCAATTTGAAGCATAAATTGATAACATGAAGCGAGAGCTCTCAAACCCCAATGCTCCAAACATATTTCTTCCAACAGAAAAAGTATATATATCTCATAGCAGTTCAAAGAACAAAATTGTTTCTCAAAATAATGTTTGCAGTAAACAGCAATGAACTACACCAATTAGCATCTCTATTGCCAGGTTTGGTTTCCTTGTTAGTCTGTTGGGCTGTCTTGCTGTTCCTGTCTCTTGACCAGGTACTTTTCTGGTTTGGTTCTAGTTGTGGGGGTATTGATGCTACATAATTAATGCTGTTTACCATTTTTTGTTTTACATTTTTCCTGTTGAACTTTGTTGTTGTCAGATAAGAATCAATTTCATAAAAAAGAAAAGGGAAGGAAACAGCCTAAAGGTCGGGGGTAGAGATCACCCCACCTGAAAGAACTAATACAAAAAGGCTCTCCAATCGAGGATAACCGAAACAACGCAGAACTCTCTCTCTCTCTCTCTCCCCCCTTCCTATTGTGCACAACCAAAGCTACATCCCTTGTATGCATGCAGATCATTAATATAAAAACATGTTCTAACTGAGCTGGGGGAAATGAAGTTTGACGTAAGAAACGATCTCTCCAAAGCATAGATTAGCTATAGGAGGTAATATACAGCCAATTTCAGCAATTTATAGTTTATCCTATCCTTCCTGGGAAAAGGAACGGACCTGGATGCTTTTCCACTCTTTCAGCAGATGGTCCTGGGGTGAGACCTGGTTTTCCACTGGGCTGTTAAGAAGCAACAATGAAGAAGCATATTAGAAGCAATACAATTTTATTTCCCATCTTTGGTCAACATAAGCATCCAAAAAATTTAAATACAGACTCGTGGTTTTGAACTGGAGCCAATCTGTGGGTATTTCAATATAGTCCAGTCAAATACATAGTCAAATTGATATCCTGCAACAATGACCAGAGTGATGCCGTTAGTTAAACCCCCAGATAGAGTACTAGAAGGATTTTGACATGCACAGACATGCACCTTGTGTGTATGGAATTTAATAGTACAAGGAGAATAATTTTGTACAAACCTTCACGGATGAAAAGGTCTCGGAATAATCTCTTCAGATATGAATAGTCAGGTTTATCTTCAAACCTCAGTGATCGACAATAGTGAAAATAGGACGTAAATTCTGATGGATATGACTTGCAGAGGACCTAGAAAATTTTACCATGTCAAATACGTCCACAGAAAACCTTAAAACAAATTTATTTATAATTTGAGGAACAAACTGGCATATGGCAAGCACACTGGTTGATACAATCACTTGTACTCATCGCTTGTGACTGTCACATTTATATTCTTGTAAAAGTTAATCGGTTAATGTGCCACAGGGAGCGAGTAATAATACCTCTACTGGAGTAAGCATCTTCTTCTCACTGATCTTATCATATTTTTGCTTTTTAGTTCCTGCCTTCAGTCCTTGCCAAGGAAGGCTGACATAAAGATTTATGAATACAGGTCAAAATCTGATGTGTCAAAGAGATATGAGTATGAAAAGCAAGCATTAAGTATTATGTGCAACCTTCCTCTAAGAAAGTACATTAGTACATAGCCCAGCGATTCTAAATCGTCCCTCCTGCTTTGCTCTGCAGACAAACCAAGTAGTTTTGTATTAAATGAATCAAGTTAACAGTAAAAAAGACATCAAATGACAAAATATTTTCTCACCAACTCCAAGATGAGTATTGACACTTGCATAGCGAGCTGTTCCAGTGAGATTTTTATTTTCTCTGTCACAAAAGCAAGTGAGAGAACCCACCAAGGTTAATAAAGCAAACTAAGCATGAAGATCAGTTCAAAACTTCACCATAATATAAGAGGGGAAAATTATCTCATAGATGCAAAATTAGATCAAAAGAGGAGCGTTCAGATCCTATTCAAGATTGTGCTAAGAAAAATCCAAAAGAACACGGATTCCAAACTCATGAAACATTTGTTAGAATGATCTAGTCACTTTATCACTAGATTCATCATTGTTTTTTATAACAATGAGACGTCATGGAGAATCTTAGTTCTCTGAAGGATACAATAAGGTTTTATAAGGCATCTGAAATGATAAATCATTTGCTGACATACATCCACCTACTCTGCCATGGTTGTTCTTAGCTAGGCACGTTTAGTGGACTGAAAACTGAAACTTCAGGACCCAATACAACAGCTAGGAGTGTCAAGATTGGTCAAGGGGAAATGCGGATAAAAGACATGCCAGAGTCACAAAAAGGTAATAGATGATACCTGTATGGTATATGCTTGTGTGTCTGAAGATCCCTATACTTTTTAGCAAGACCATAGTCAATGATGTACACCTGTCCACAAAAACAGGGTAGTTTGATTTATTAAGGTATAAGCTAAAGTAACTAACTTTCTTAATTTTTATAAGAAAAGTAACTAACTTCCAATCAGCAACCCCCATGTCCCTATAAAACACATACAGACGCGTTATTTACTTTAACTTGATAAACACAAGTTCAGAAACGTACGAAGTTTTTCATGACAACTAGAAAAATATCCAACGTGCAAGAACTTAAATTGAAGTCATTTTCTTTATTGCCTTTACATTATGACCTTTAGACAGCAGAAATCACTAACTTTAGGTGGGAATGGGATCCAGATAATATCGGCCACCCTCATGGACTAAACATAAGTACCAACAAATGAAGAAAGAACTAATAAGAAATGACATTTTAGATGACATCATTGACATTCTCAAATATCAAAATTTACACCAACTCTCTCAAGTCCTTGCATATATCGTAGACCCAAATTACCAAAGTGTATGTGCATAAGCATGCAAGGAATAACAGGACTTTTAGAAGGGTTGAGAGTTTCTGGGAGGTGGTTTGGGATCTGGTCAGATATCATGTATCTCTTTGGGCTTTCATGCCCAAAGTTTTTTTAATTACTCCTTAGGTCAGATCTTGCTTGATTAGTGCCCGTTGTTTTAGTTTCTCTTTTTGTTGGGTTGTTTGTTATATGCCCTCCTGTCTTACTTTTATTTATCTTAATGAAAGCTTAGTTTTTCATAAAATTAAATAAATAAATAAAAAAGAAAAGTATTTTGTTAGTTACATCATACATGAAGGGCCACGGTAACCCCATGGCTTGTACTCTTTTGATAAATAAATTGGTGGCTGACCTATTCAATATATTTTTGTTGAGTGGACCACAGTTTTTTCCAACTTGGAAATGGAAATCTTCAATGTAATAGGGACGAAAAAGGAAAAAACTCAAAGGACATATTTAAAAAATAAGAAATTCTGTTTAATGCATTATACCTGATTAGCCTTTCGCCCCAAGCCCATTAGAAAGTTGTCTGGCTTTATGTCACGATGGAGGAACCCCCGTGAATGCATATACTCAACTCTGTTTATCTACAGGAGAGACATAAAAGAATGAGCAGAGCAAAATTATTCAGTAAGATACTACTTGAAAAAGGATTGGCAAATTTACCAACTGATCTGCAAGCATCAAAACTGTCTTCAAAGACAGTTTCCGATTGCAGTAGTTGAACAAGTCTTCCAGGCTTGGCCCAAGGAGATCAATAACCATTATATTGTAATCACCCTCAGCTCCAAACCATTTGAGATGGGGGATCCCCGCTTCATATATAAACAAAGTATATTAGAGAAAAACTAACATAAACTGGATGTAGTTCTCAAAGAGTTTCATTAACATCACTCAGCATAAATGAACTATAAAGAAATCCTACTTCCTCCTTGAAGAAGCATGTACAATTTTGACTCATAGTGAAGCTGAGGGTGCTTGGTCTTTCCGGATTCCTGAGGAAACAAGAAGCTCATAAATGAATCGCCAAAATCTAAAATTTTATCAATGTAGAATATATATCAATGGTGTATAAAGTTATTATGCCACGATGAATGACTTAAGTACCAACCCATAGTAAACACAAAGCATCGGAATTCAGAAAGACAGCAAGATCTTAATGTCTTCTCTTCCCTCTCCCCCACTCTAGGCAGTGAACAGTAAGATGGAAATATCTAAAACGTGTAAATAGCATTGTCCTAAAGAGAAGAAATTCGATAGGCAACCAAAAATAATGGCTTTCATCCTGCCCTTAACTTCTGGAGACAACAACAGTCGAGATGCTAATTTAGTTACTAAAGTTTCCGGCCATATTGCCCAACTGTTAATAATTCGTAGTGTTCACAACAAAATTTTATAAAAGCCCAAAATCAAAATCAAAACTCAAGATATTAGAGGACGATCTTTTCTAAAGTAAAAAAAACAAAATCATTTCTAGTCTTGGGCTCGAGATTTCAGAATTGGTTAGATCGCGATATCAGCGCAAAGGATAAAAACAAAGTCTCCTAATTTCCTAGTAAATAGAAATGGAAGCAATTGAATGACCCACTTACCAGCTTTACAGCCACTTCCTCTCCAGTTTGTACATTTGTACCTGTATAAACCAATCGAAACACCATCAATGTCCGCTCATACAAGCACGTGAATTGCAAAACCAAACGAATAAAAGGCACATGAGCCGCATACCCAAATAAAGTTCGCCAAATGATCCGCTGCCGATCTTCCTTCCGAGCTTAAACTTCCCACCTATAATATGCTCCATGACCTAATTTACTAATCCACCAAGCTCGCCCTTTATATATGTATCAGCTCAAAATTTAGTCCACCATACAAAATGACACAAGTGCTTCCCCGTCGGATAATTCCTTTCCTAATCCAGGCGCCGCTTCAATTCTTCTCAGGAATCAAATCTTCAAATAGAGCCTCTGATCCACAGCTTCCAGCCCGATGGTAATGATCGAAAATTCCATTCAAGCTACAAATCACGCGCAAATACGAACATCTTCCGTAGCCAAAAAGCTTACAATATACATTCCCTACTCAAATATACATACAAATGAAAGTTTACGAATCTCCGCACATCAAAAACCGATTAAAGCGCATGTAATAAGGTAGGGGAAAAAATGCAATTACATCTGGAAAAACGAATTGGAGATCAAAAGGGAGGAGGAAAAGGACATCGTCCTTGAGAATTCGTAGATGAAAACAAGAATGGAACGGAATGGAACTTGCAGTCGCAAAATAATCTAATGCCAAAGATGTTCACGTCAATGTGAACGAAGACAACAACAAAAAGAAAGGGAAGAAGAAGATGAAAAGTAAACAAGGTTCAGAATATATACTGGGATGAGATCTTCGGATCTGAGTTTGGGACAGGGATCAAGTTTCTTCGGAAATTAGAGGGGGGGGAGAAGATTTGGTGGATTTGACGTAGTGAGGAAAAGGAAGCGAGAAAATGAAGGAAAATGGATGAGAAAGTTGGATGATTGAGGAAGGGAACGCGAGGTGATATTGTTTTAATTAATTTTCGCTAATTCATTTTAAACACTATTTATGTTTTATTATAATTTAAGTGCCGATCCGGTGTGGCTGCATGTATTGTTGTACCCTACACTCCCCCATAATCGCTCCAGGAGAAGCCACGTGTCCACTCTACTGACCACGACCGCTAAATCAAATTTTAAAATTTATAATTTTTTGTAATTAGTTGAAATGTAATTCTCCGTTAAACAAAAAAAAAGTTGTAAGGTCGATTTATACGCGTGTAAATTTTTATTAATTACTTCTTTTTTTCTTTTCCATTAATTGCCTAGAAAGAAACTATAAAATACTATTTTCAACGGTAGCCTGNTTTTTCTTTCTTTTCAAAGAACACAACGGTAGCCTAGTTCATAGAGAATGGATCAGAAAAATTAAAATAAAGTACTTTTACTTTCCTTTTATTTTTTTTAATAGAAAAATAAGCTATTTTACTTGGACGGTAATAATTTGACTGAAAAAAAATAATTGATCTCAATCTTAAAAATACGGATATACAAGCATAGCAATTCAAATTTGTCATAAATTATTTATTTTGATTACAGTTTTTTTTTTATCTTCGACAATCATGTCTGTGTAGTAATGTGTGTTTTTATTTTGATTTACTGAAAAATAAAATTATGTTAAAAAATTTTAAAAGGTAGTAATAAAAATTTTATTTTTTTATTTACAACTAATAAAAGGTTGATGTCTCTCTAATTTAAAATTTCAAATTGTGTAACCTTATCACAACTACAACTTAATAGTTAAGTTATTAATATCACCTTTCAAAGTTCATAGACTGAAGTTTCAATTTGAAATAAAAGAAAGTAAATTATAATTGTAAAGAAATAAAAACATGAACATATTAACCTGCGTTGAAATTTAAATTGGAAATTAATATTTGCTGCCTTTTAAGTGTAAATAATAGGGAGTGGTCAGAGGTTGTGTACTATGTTGTTAGAGCATCAATAAATAAATTGTAATGATTTGAAAAATGAAATGATTAATATTGCATAAGCTTAATGATATAAAAAGGAAATGAGAGAAAAATTGAATTAAAAGGACAGTGGTTGAAAGGAAAGCATATGCTTTTCCTATTTTAAAGGAATGTATGAAAGAGTCAATCCACCATCTTAACCAATTTACTTGGACTCATGTTAGATAGAAGCCTATAAATAATTATTAGATAAGAGATCATTACTGGCGCGGATAATTCAATTTAAATAATTGCCAGATGATCAGATTTTTTTTTTTTAATTTATCTTTGACTTTATGATTATTTTATTAAAAAGAAGATAAAAAAAGTGATTTGATTGAATGATTAAGACATCGATACAAAAAAAATGAAAAAACACTCCATTTTATTTTGTTTATATATATCTGATTTTGATTATTTTCGACAATGGAGAGATTGAAAATTAGTATCCTTTTACGGTAAGACAAAACTATATCATGCCATAGTAAATAATTGTCATTCAAATTAAAATTGATATCTTTTAAAGGAAAATGAACAGTGTTTCTCCATCAAACCATATTTTAATATAAAAACGGAGGTTAAGGGATGATTGAACTAAAAAGCAAGGGAAGAAAAAAAAGGAAAAAAATTTAAACAAGTCAGTATACATTTAGAAACAACAAAAACAAATTTCTTGTTTCTTTTTCTTGTTTCCAAGTTGTTCTAACATGAGTAAAAATTTTGTTTTATCATTTTTGAATCTAAGAGTGTTGAGATCAAGAAGAAACGAGAATGTTACCAAACGGAGCCTGAAGTTTAGAATTTGAAAAATGGAATCCATAGAGCCAGAATACCTAAACTTGGACTTATGGTAGATATTATGAATGGTTTGAAACTAAAAACCAAGAAAGTTGCATATGCAGTGATGATGCAGGAGTCAAAGGCAGCATGTGAAAGTTAAGGGGCCGGAGAGTGTTGGTCCCTCCCTCGCAGCAGAATCCTAAGAAATGCTATAATACACTACACCCCTATCAAAACCTTATGACAGACAAAAAAAGCATTCTCAATTTTCACAACAGAAATATGAATGTAAGAACCAAAAAAAAAAAAACAAAAAAAACAAAACACAGAGGAAATTTTGATATCAATCATAGAGGGAGAAGAAGGCAAACTGCCTTTATGTAACTTACGTTGAACCTGCTCTAGATAAATCGCTATTGATCTCAAAATTTTATTTACATGAAAATGAGTGTTGAACATTTGTCACCGTAACCTATAGACTATAGTATGGATTTCGAAATTAATGGTTAGTCATCCAATAACCTATGCAACAAGAGGAAAAAAGAAACACTCAAGAGTTATAACTAACATCGATATAGTGTTCATTGAGGTGTCTCCAACACTCAATTAGATGTTGATAACAACGATGAGTCGAATAAGTGTTCAATTATTGCTAAATGAACTTGTAAGTAAGATTTCTTATCAAGTTGAGAGTCCTAAGAGTCAATTTGATACAAGAATCACGATTGAAATGAAATTCTAATAGAAAAGTTCGAAATAAGATAGATTCATAATGATAAAATTATGAGTTGAGGAAAGTCTATTGAGTGGCATATGTCGAGTATACATCTGTGGCTTTAGCCTAAAAGGTTGTCTATGAATCTATGATAGATATGTTTGAGTTGAAAGGAACATGCGAGTGATATCGGCCAAAATTTTGGTCCAACTGTGGTGTGGATAGCCATGCCGACAAAATTTGCTCATATATGTGGTTAGTACTTTTCGGTTTAGTAGTGCATTAACAGTCCAAAACATTCTAACAACTTGCATAGTAAGCATGGAAATATCTGTTGCAGTAACAAATTTTCATTTTATTATATTATTCCTAAGGATGGTTTGGGGTATATTCTCAGCCAGTTTGATAGTGATGAAAACTAGGATGGACAAGGGTATTTAGCTCACTTTAATTGATCAAAAACCTCTCGTGAAGTCTCAAATTAAGGATAGAATCAGATCCTCTCCAACTTTAAGAGAATCAAACAATAAGTTAATTTCTAGGAGCCTACAAGATTCTATACTTCTATTATCCAATATCCTCGAGTTATTGCAATTTCCTGACATGATAAATTAAATACGAAGAGCCTCAAAGAAATCTGAAGCGTACCTTTTTCTGACTGGGAGCATGTGTACTTGCATTTTCCAGAGCATGAACCGTAGCTTTTGTTGGTGAAGGGGAAACTATGAAACCAATGGGACATTTGATGATGATCAAATTGTCACGGACTCAATGCTGGACCCACATGTCCTCTCATTGACCCTTCCTTTGGCTGGACACTGCTTCCTTTTTGTAGAGTCACACCAGAGAACAGATGGGCAAGAGCCTGAGATTAGGAGAGACACCCAATATCTTCATCAAGTTTAAGTTGGAGGCAGTTCCATTAGCAAGTTGCTTGATGGCTCTACGCCTTTGTTCATCAATGCCATGCTGCACATGGAAAATTTTCATCATCAAGAATCAAATGGACAATGGAGCCCACTTGTATTAATTAGCACACAACACCTGTCACATAATTTCGTTGCGGTCAAGTAATCTCAGTAGGTACACATTAATTCCTGAAATAGTTAAATCGACTGATCATGATTATAAACTGACTGGGCCAAATCCAGCATCTATAGCTCTCAAATTAAATTCATGGTCTTGTCAAATAAAATCAATTCATGGTTACGACAGAGCACAGAGTCTTTAGTTGTAGATACAGAAACTAATTCTTACTCAGGCTGGAGCATTACATGAGAAAATAATTCATACTTCCCGTTCATCTCTCCTTAGCAAAACATAGAGTTCGATTACAAAAGGAGATTCGTCAACCCAACATAGGTCCAGAGTTTTACAATTTCTAATAACAACCCAATAAGAATCTCAATCATCTTCCCTTTCTGGAGGAAGGCCGCAAGGTAACAGCATTTTCTGCAAAAACAAAAACAAAACAAAAAAATCTTAACATTCTGCATCTTATTAAGTTGAAACGGAATCAAGGAGGAACTATGATGAAATTTGCCATCCCTCGTTAAGAAAGAAATTTAGTTACATGATGGGGCACAACCCCACATTTCGAATGCAGAATGACCCATTATTCATGACAACTCACAGCATGAAGAATGAAATTACTTGGAATACTGCTCAAGCGAAGTTAAAAATCCATGGTTAAGTTACAATTTTGATCCCTCAATTTGAGAGTTGTGTAAATTACAAAATTGATATCGAAATTTAAGAGGGGTGTGTAATACATCCCTAAACTTTAATAATTGTCTAATAAACCCTTGTACTTCCAATTTTGTGTCAACGGATTCTTGAACTTAAAAAATGTCTCATAAGTCGGAGAACTATTATACACAAAATTGAAATTTTAGAAACCTATAAATTCAATGATCTATTAGACACAACATTAATTAATAGTTTGACGACCTATTAGACATAACCCTTAAACTGTCAAGGACCAAACTTATGATTTAACCAAAATTCATAAGTGGTACTGGAAAACTAAAAATTAAAAAATCGGAAGGAATAATTCACCCAATAGTCAAATTACTAGGACTTGAACCTCAAAAAGCACATTATATTGTTGGACGGCAAGTGAAGGTAATAATGGAAAAACTCGAAGTATAATGAATGTAGGCAGAAACCTCAGAAATGGTTGGCTCAGAAAAAGAAAAAGAAAAACTGGCTATTGCCAACAAAATTTATTGGAACCTATATTTTCTCTCTCTCTCTTTCTCTCTTTCTCTCTTTCTCTCTCGCTTTATTTCTATTTTCGTTTGTTTGGGGTTGGGAGGAAGGGTCACCCATAAGCCTGTAAACAGGAAAGTAAAGACAAACGTAGAAGAATTACTTAACCCGAACATGACAAGCATGGACATTGGCGATTTAAAACAATAAAAGAAAAAATAAATATTCGCTGTACACCTGGAATGGTTCTTCAAACCAAAATAAATATTTTGGGGGAAAAAACTAAGAAGGGGAAGCTTGGCAGGGAAAAGAGAAAGACAATACACCGACCTGCATAAAATTGTAGCGTTCCCTTCCAATAGATTCATTTTCTGCTATGGCGAAGTATGCTAGAATGGGGTAATGTCCAACATAAGATGCATAGCTATCACGCTGAATGTTCACGGCCCATTCACTGTACGCATTGAGATGTGAACTGAGATTTGAAAACTACTATGCAAAGCAATATAAGATCAAAAATCCAGAGGAATAAGAAAACTAACAATCTACTTAAATCAGCATGCCCAGTTCCCACATATTTAGCCTGAAGGTGCTCAAGCTGAGAATTGATGTTAAATCTATCACTAGCCTGCATTGAACATCAGAAACCAAAATTAGCGCCCATCTAAAGCAACCTCAAGCAAAGCCAAGAAGCCAAATATTTTAAAAACTGGATGACTGAAGAGAGGTTTCGAGTCCACACATTAAAAACCATCGAGTGGCAGGGTTAAATAAACTAAGAACTCAGATTGTCTACTCAATATATTATCATTCCCATCCTTGGTCGTTCAATTCAAGCAGAGGTAATTTGCATCAAAGTAAAATAACTCCGATTCACCATGGCAACTAAATAAATAAATTTAAACCCAATAAGATACATCTCTTTTCATTTCTTCATGTGCTAAATGGCTGATTTAATTCCAGGAAGAAACGCGATCAAGAAACCTCCGATCAACTAAATGGAACGGTCGAGTATTAAGTACAAACAAACTTATATTTTCATCTTGCAATCAGTTCTAGGGTTTTGGAATTAGTGCTGTGATGAATGAAAAACAATAAAATATAACAGTACAAAAGTAGAGGAGAGAGCAAATAAGAGATTTACGGTTGCAGTGCTAACCTGCATGTTCGATTTGGGACAGACGTAACAGAAGCGACGAACAAGAGAAATGGCGCGAGCTCAAGGTCTGGCCTCTGGCGCGGTCAAATCGTAATGAGGAAACTTATACTCATTGATGCCGTCCAATAAAACGACAAGTCGTCCCTGACTTCGGCTTTCGCCTTTTTTTTTCCCTCTTTCTTTTTTGTTTTATTTATTTATTTATTTATTTTTATTATTTTTACTTTTTTTCATTTTTTGGTCCTGGCCCTAGAAAATTTAATCATGTGTGAACTGTTAGGAAAACTTCCGGGGTGAATTTTTATTTTTATGGATTTTTCTTTAGGGAAAAAAAAAGATTAAAAAAAAGCCACTCTTAGTTGTACTATTAGGAATGGTTACGACTATTTACCTTTTGATTTTAACAATTTTTCCTTCGAATTGTCGAAATCATACTATCATTTAGGGAATGTCAATTGGTTTTAATATTTACAAAATGGTATACTTTTTAAACTTTTAACTAATGATTACTATTTCGAAGCAAATAATACGTTTTATCAAATCTATAAATTAATATTAATACTTTTAGTAAAAAACTTAAGCTAACATCTTTGTGTTTACTCTTTGTCTTTTGGTATTTTTTTGATTTAGCCTATATTATTTATGAAGCTTTAGTGATAAACGTTAAAATTGGTTGATGATAAATTTATATGACATAAGTGAATTGACATAATTTTAGAGGAGGAAAAAATTCGGCTAAGAAATTAAATTTTTAAAAAATGAGTAGTAATTCCGAATCTAAGTTTTTACAAATTCACAGACTATTATACCACGAAAGTTTATCATTAATCGATTTTAATATTTATCAATGTTGAGAGGTTAAAATGAAAAATGTTAAAACGTATTGAATTAAATTTGTAAAATTATATTATTAGATAATGTTATTTGAATTATTATTAGATTTTGATTAGGATATACTTTAGAATTAGATTTTCTATTTGAATTATGACAATGAATTATATTAATATAAATAGTCAACATGAACATAGCTCAACGGTAATTAACATATTCTCATTTTAAACATTCAAACCTCATACTCCCAATCTTATTTTATTTTTTAAAACATCGAGACCCCTATTTGTTGTACTAAAAAGATTATATTAGTATAAATAGATTATTAGATTTCCATTCGAAATAATTCAGTTCAATGAAATTATATTTGTTATTTTCTCTATTTTCTTTACTCTTTTAGAATTAACAAAATTACATTCTTTTAAATAACAAGAACTAAATTAAAAAAAAAAAAAAAAAACCTTCGGAAATTTTAAACATACCTTTGCTAAAACTCTAATCTTACCCATTGGAATATTGGGCCTTAAGATGGACCCAATACCAAAACATCGTTTTGAGATGTGACAACATTCCGGTCCTGTTATGGGCCCAAAGAAACCGAAAGCCAGAGAGAGACGGTGGGGGAAAAAAGTCCAAAAACGGTAACTGAAAAAGCTCTCCGACACGACAAGGGTTTTGTTTTTGTAACGTCTAAATCGAGGGATGATGTGACTTGGACGGTCAAGGATCTGCCACGTGGAAATATATGAGGACGTCATAACATGCACAAGAGCCGAGTAACTAAACTATTGGAGTACCATACTCTATTCCATTTACATAATAAATAGAAAAAATTGATCCCAAATCATTTTTAATACATTGTTGATGTGACAAACAGTAAATTAAATGGAGTAGGGTACTCACGTAATATAAAAAATGATCCCGACAATACCTGCATGATCGACCTGAATGATGGGGCTGCACTGTGCAAGGTCCACGCGACAGAGACTGTGGGACCCAACTTGAAATATGGTGCATGCTAGCTAAAATCTAGCATGTGACTGAAGCGCGTGGAATTCTCCTTTTTTTTGTTTCTAAATTTTTAGAAACAATTGTTCCAATTTCTCGTTTTTATATTTAAGAAACGGTTTTGAAATTGCATAAGGATATTGTAAATAATAAAATCAAATTTGTTGTTTTTATTTATGTTTTCAATTTGTTCCAAAATATAAATCAAAACATTATTTTATTATTGCTGATTTAAATATATAATAAATATTATAAAATAAATATAATATAAAACTATAATAATTAAATTTCAAATAAAACTTCAACTTTTTAATTTAAAAATTTTTAAAACGAAAAACAATAAATAATCACGAAATATGCTTCGATTTATGTTTTATTAAAAAATTAAAAAACAAAAAATAAGAAACAGTCACCCCATTACAGTTCTATTTTAATTTATTACAAAAGAGAAAAATAGAAAAACCAACATTTGTTTCTTCATTTTGTATTTTTATTTATTTTTTAATTTTAATTATTTTATATACTAATTTCTATCCTTCAATATATTTTTTTTTAAATACTCATTGAACGTGCCCCATTGATTCTGTCAAAATCTTGGTAACTCATGGTTACCAAGTCGATTTTTTTTTCTTTTTTCTTTTTCCTGTTTCTGTTTGATAACCCTTCAAAGATTTTCATTCTCTATTTCTTATTTAATACTTTTTTTATATTTGTTTAGGCAAGAAAAGGGAAGTGTGCATTTAGCTATCTTTTTCTTTTTTAATGAATCGCTTATTCAAACGTATAACATGTTTCCTAGGAATCTTTATTTTCTAAAGCAATCAAATTTACAATTTTATTTCATAATTGTTTTTTAAAGTTTACCCAACATAGTATGTAACGTAAAACCTGAAAATGAAGCAAAAAAAGAAGAGACAAAGTTGTTGACAATAATTGCCTTTTTACTTCAAATTTTAAAATCTAAAAAAGTAAGAGCTATTTGGGGTACTCTCTAAAATAAAGAGTTCTACTTTTCGTTAGAATTAAACTAGAATAATATGTAAAAATCATTATTCTCTCTATTTCTCTTTAATTCCTAATCAGGTCAAAGTAAAAAATAGGATACTGTCTCTCTTTTTTCAGTTAAATCCTTGATGAAACAGTTTTTAGATTTAGAGCCTCTAACTTGCCAAAATTTGCCGACTGGGGCCTCAAGAATATCTATGATAAGCTAATGGTTAGTAATAATATGTAATAAAAGAACATTGCCTCTCAGAACCAAACTTCCATTCCAGGTATGAGCATGATTGTCTGATGAAAAAACTAATGGATAATGTGATAAATTGTATTAAAAATAAATTACCTCTACTGTCCACACAATCAGATAGAAAACATTGGTCTATATATGTTGCAAAATATATAAACAGGAACTGTACATTTAAAGAGTTTACTCACAGTATTAACTCGCCGTTCCGTGGACTCATACAGCATACAATCTGACAACCTGGTCGATTTTAGCACGACAAACTGGGCAGCCCCATTTCTTGGATTTGATCTCGGTCAAACAGTTCATGCACCCGGCCATATGTCCACAGGGAATGCAGGCTCCTTCAACGGGAGCATCCAAACATATAACACATGATGAAGAACTCGCTTCCTCTTTTCCTTCACCCGCTCCGGACTGAACGTTCTGAGCAGCTGTAGATGACAAGTCGATTGGGCTTGAATCAATCGAAGGATAGTGAATTGCACCATCATCCAGAATCTCATCTGCAGCTGCCGATGGAGCTGAAGGTACTGCATCTGGAGGGATGCTGTTCGCCTGGATTTCAGGATGTTCGTTTGAATTGCTGCTCTGGCCAGCTTCATGCACTTCCGACACATTTGTGCCTAATTTTATAGAATGTGTTGTTGGTGCAACTGTACCGATATGGCTGCTCGTTATTGCATTGGAGGTACTTCCTCCAGAACTTGGATTGAGATCAGGAAAGGGTGGTCTCCCTTGGTTAGCTGACTGGATGGAAGCATTAATCGCCATGGCTAGTTCAACATCTTCTGTGGCTGGTGGTGCAGTTGCCGAAGCACCCGAACCCTGGTTACCATGCATAAATGCAGGGTGCATCATCTGAAATATTACAAAAACGTCAAGGTTATCGAAATTCCTACTACAATGTAATGTAGGCTACCTAGTATCAGGGAAACTAACCCGTAAACCGACCCATTTCCCTTCTTTGTTATGGAAATATTGGGAAAAAAAATATTTCAAGAGCTTGCTTAGTCTAAATTCAAGCTCGCTTGGGCAGGAAATTAAAAAAAAAATGAAATTAATGATTTCTGATTCCAAATTCCGATTTTAAGATCAACCATAAGCCATGGAGAGCAACAGTCGTTTAAAAAAATTCTAATTCTAATATTAGTATCAACTATAAGCCAGGGAAAGCAAACACTAGTTTACAAAATTCAATTTTCTGAAGTAGTTCAGACTAAAAGGCAGAACTATCCACTAAACATGAAAAAAAAAAAAAAAAAAAACCTATATAAATCTATTGTCTATCTTGACCACGGGCCAAGATCAGAAGAGAATGAACATATTACCGAAGGAATTCCTTTGCATGCATTGCAAAACCAGTGAAGTTGTTCTTTGTCATTTTCATTCCCAGATGCAAGTTTCAAGCGAGTTTCTGCAAAAACAAACAAATAAAAATTATAACAGAGTTCAAAACAAGAAATAAACATTAAGTCCAGGATGGAGCTCCTTGGTTATAGAAAAAATGAAATTAGTTGTTCCTCGGATGTAGGTGAGTATTATTGAAGGCCAAGGCAACAGACATGGTACGAGATCAGAGTCATCCAAACCAACAAATGGATCTTTGAATTTGAAGGAGACTCTGATATCCAAAAGTCTCTTAATAGCATTTACCATGGAATAGATCATTGGGAGAAATAAATAGATTCAATCATTATACAAGTAACAAGTATAATGTTTCTACTACTTATGTAGTACCTACCCCTGCATTCACCCTATGAATTTTCTTTTGTAAATAATTCTTTAATGTTGTTGGATCCCAATGAATTTTCTTTTGTAAATAATTCTTTAATGTTGTTGGATCCCAATGATGCTGATACGGCTGAAAATGAATGGGAGTAGTACCCATATCACCATAGTATAGAAAATTTGCTCATTACAGAACTATGAAGTGAATGAATGCATCTTTCAGTGCCAAGATGGCAAAGATAGTCATAACTTACTTGCAGTGTTATCCACAATCATAATTGATGGATCAGAATGCTGTAGCTTTGTCTCCTCCAAATTGGCCCTCCACAATGGAACAACAATACGCGGTTGAGCATCCTATCGTTTACAAACAAGGATTACAACAACAAAATCATAACCTAAGATACCCTAGACCAATATTATTTGATCCAACCAATGTTTTAAAAGGCTAAAGGCGGCCTCGAGGCTTTTTCTCTTGAAAAGGCGAGGCGTAAGCCTCAATTTTAATTAAAAGAATTAAACAAATCCTAAATTTGTGTGGTCAAGTATTACCAAACATAATAGTTATATAAAATTATCAAAATATCCACCTGTTACTTGTCACTCAAAAAAAATTCTAAAAAAACATCATAACATCACTACTATTATCACCAATARAACTTACTTATTCTATAAATTGTTGTCTTCAATATTTTTAAAGTCTAGGTAGTAAAAGTAGTAATAGATTGAGTTGTTACAACTCCTGCTTAGGATTCCATAAAAAAAAACCTTGATATTTTTTAAGAATTGGAAAAATTAATAGTATTCTTGTAATCATTACACGAGGCGTATACTTTAAGCCTCAGTGCGTTTTCAAAGAGGAGTAAGCCTCTTCTATGCGAGGCGTAAGCCTCTTATAGTCCAAAGAAGGCGTAAGACTTGAGGCTTTATTGTACAAATATCACCTTTGTTCCATCACTATAGTTTTGCTTCTCTAAATTCCAATTGAAAATTGTCTTTTGAAATTCCCTTACTGTAGGATTCCCTCTCTTTGTAATTTCACAACATCAATAAAATTGTTTCTTTCTTTTAAAAAAAAACACATTATTGTAAAAATAGACGAAACGATAGGTTGCCAAGAACAAGAGACAACAGAAAATATAAATACGTATATCAGTTAAAGTACTATTTGAATCACATCCATTTATGCCTGGTGAGAACCTACTATATAATAAATGCTATGAAGAACCAGGGAATTCAGAGAGGATGAGTAGCAACACTTTCAGATAACCATAAATGACCAATACAAAAGAAAACTAAGATTTTCCAAATAAGTTGCATCAGAAGTTATGGTGGTCCCAACTCGAAGGGGGCACAATAAATTGTGGTGCAATATGAAAGCCACGGAAGTGACAAGAAAAGAATATTGTCCCAACATCATCTAAAATCCAGCAGTAGCCAAAAAAAATATATATATATATACAATTGACGCGATGATATTTTTTTTCATCCCTAGCATTTTCATGCAAAACTAGATGACTAAAAACGCATTGCAATGGACATATATAGGGGAAAAAGTAGTATACTAAAAGCTTTTAAATATTATATAAAATCCTAATATGCAGCACATACCTGTAGACTTGTGTATATAGCAAGCTCCAACTTGAAAGGCTTTGTAAGATTCCGCGCCCCACATGGTAAAATAACAGCCCAACTGCAATTGGAATTACATCAATCACAAGTATATAATTAAACGAGAAAAATATACTCAAAGTTCGAATAAAAAAGGAAGTTATAGTCAACCATGAAAATTTTATCTCAAAAAAATCAAGTCAAACAAATCATGTTGCTTACACAACTTATTGCATGGTATTTGAAAATGCATATATGGGCATAGAACTAAAGAAAGAACAAACTTCAATTCGAGATTACGGAAACAGAGTACTTACGCTTTCCTTGAGACCAATTGAGGAGCCAATACTTCCAAAAATCCTGGTCCATAGAACTCCCGCAACCAACCCGAGAACAAACAAATATGACTCTACAAACAAAAGATGAAACATAAGCTTTAATAATCGTCTTGAAACAACAAATTCAACCGAAAAAAAATGGTTTGTTATAATTTAAACAGAATTACAAGTTAAATGAACCTCGATTGTACGAACGACACTGCTGTGACCTTTTGCTCTAGCAACATCAAGAGCACTCTGACAATCATCATTCATGATCAATGGATTTGCTGGAAATTATGACAGAATTGCCAATTAATATCATGAAAACAGTGGATAATTTTTTAAAAAGTGACTTTTTCAAAATATTTTTCAACAAATATTGAAAGAAACATCGTGTTGGTATGAAGTAAGTACGACAAACCTCCATGAGAAAGAAGTAACTTGACATTATTTTCAAGACCTCTTTTAGCTGCATGATGTAAAGGAGTGCCAGCATGACGGCCTAGAATGCATTAAAAGGGTTAGCCTAATCAAGTGAATGGGTAAGTTGGGGGAAGAATAATTCAACACTGAAAGCAATACCAAAAATTCAATGAAAAAAGAGCATATTTGAAGTTCTGTTGCCGAGACACCCAGATAATCAAAATGTATAATATTAAACCAACGCATAAAACCAGTACAATATACTACCAATGCAACATAAAGAACAAAATTAGAAAGAAAACTACCAGGTCGATACGCGTTAACATTAGCACCAAGTTCTATCAGAGTTCTTGCGACGTTGTGAAGCTCGGGACTCATGCAGGCCACAATCAAAGGGGTCTTCGCCTCCTTATCAATCCACTATACAGATCAAAAAAGTAAGAACAGCATAACAAATGCAAATAATCATTACTTTTAGCAGAAAAGTAAAATTCAATAATTACCTCAAGGCCTGCACCCTCTCGGCAAAGGGATTTAATCCCTTCTATGTTGCCATAGCTTACTTGCTGGTAGAGCAGTTCATCTTTCGATTGCTGTTGCCCCATTCCAGTCGAACCCAGAAAAGATAATCGAATGAGCTTCCTAAAGATAACCGGGTCTGAAAGAAAAACCAGGAATTCGCCTAAAATCTCCCTGGAAACTTCAATTCAGAACCCTTTGCATCAATGGGAGCAACTCAAAACTCCCAGGCCTGAGAGAGCAGAACGTCGGAACCAAGTCAATTGAACATTTCAGATAAAATCGATCCCAGGACGTCGGGCCAAGAAGAATTAATAAAAACCAATCGTAGTTTTTGCCCAAAAATGAAAAAGAATAAAGAAAACGATGCTTACGATTGCTTCCAATTTCTTAACCGATAAGATTTCTGAACAAAGGAGAAACGCGAAAATCAAATAATTCAGACCTACAGGCCCTCCCTCGATGATACCCCTTACCTACCCTGTCCTGAGAATAGCGGCGAAATTAATTTCCGTCGAATTTCGTGCGATGTGTCGTTCCTGGATTTCTGACGAATCTTTCCAAAAACCAAAGAAGCTTCTGCGACGGAGACCGATTGTAGGGACACGAAAATATCGCAGTACTAGAGTGGATTATCAGTCATGTAAACGACATGTCGTCATACGGAATTAATCTTCTCCCTTTCATTGGCCATTTCGAAATCCCGTTGACTGAATCAATCAATACGACAAGTCGATTGGTTCCAACTGATAGTATTGTGAATGGGAACATCAAGTTGGGCCAGCGAAAGCCTAAGAAGGCCCACGGATGTACCACAATTTCTGCATTTTGTTGAATTTCTTCTGTACTAAACTTAGGCCACTAAAAATTTCGTCCTCTGCTTGGAATTTAGATTCTGTTTAGATTATTATTAATCGGTCCTCGACTTTTGCTAAAATGTAGTTCAGTGGACTTAAAAAAATGGATCCTCACATCTACTTTAAAAAAATGGGTCCTCAGCTTTTAATTTAGTTTCTATTTACATTATTATTTATGAAGTCTGAAAATCAATTAATTTAGTCTTTAAATTTTAAAGAAATAGTTTTAAATGGTCTGAATTATCCTACTATCTATAACCTTAATGAAAAATTGTAGATATATTAGATGATAACATCACAATTAATGCATCTGTCATCATAGTGTACATATATATATTTATTTATTTATATTTATATCTACTTACTTGTTCTCTTCTTCCTTCCCCCTTTTGAGTTGGACCGAACAATTTATATGAAATTTTTTTATGTCAATTCATGACTTAACACGTCAATTTGAATCTAGCTTATAGATTAAGACATTTATAAGTAGAAGGTAGAAATTCAAATCTTTCCAACCAATAGGTCACATGTTATATGCAAAAAGATTTCAATCTTTTTAACTTACAACCAGAGTTATTACCGTTGTTAAGTTAATTGTTTTGTTCAAGTTATATGCATATGGGATTTCATGTCAAAATCAATTGACAATGTAAGGAATAACACATATCTATTATAAACCTATGTAAGGATCCTTATCAATGTGTGGGATCTTTAACATTTTAAACTCAGTTTTAAATTCAATATTGATTAGAGTAACTGTTGTTAAGATTAATCACTAATCTTCTGTTATTACAATTGCTTGCTCTAATCAATTCAGATTAGCGTCTCACTTTTAAGATGAGTTTCTAATTTTATATAAAGCCCAAATGTTTATCTCATAAACTAAAAAGAAAGAGGGATCAATTACTGTGAAAGTAGTGTTTTAGCACTTTATGAACAAAGTCAATGTTCATGACTCGAACAATGGCCAGCTAGAAAGGAGAAGAGAGAAGGAAGGAAAGAAAAAACCAAATAAAATAAAAAGGGTTATTTTGCTTTGCCGAATGATCTGTAAAGCTAGAAAAAGAGGATGAGAATTGCCATTCCTTTTATGCTATTAAAAGTGG
>NW_019104489.1:6140050-6152589 GCF_001995035.1 Momordica charantia
TTACAAAATTGAAGCAATTTATGTGCACTATAAGCATCTATTTAATTTATAGAATATGTAACTTTGGTAATTCAGTTTTAAAATTACATATACGTTTATTTTCATAGCTAGGAAAATTGAAATTACTCTCATATAATTGAGTTATTAATTGTTTCTATATGGGT
Organism: Momordica charantia; assembly: GCF_001995035.1. The sequence goes on from NW_019104489.1 coordinate 6,140,215, forward strand.
ATATGAGTGTATTTGTAAAACCACATGAGAAATACGAATTAGCTCTAGTCAACTCTTTTTTTTTTTTTTCGTGGTGTAAAGGTATTCGTCAACTTTCTTCATTGCTAAAAACTTAGGACCCAAGTTTGCTGCGAGTTTGTGGAAGCCGAAAGTGAGATTTCCACTGAAAATACACCTCATATTTCTAAACAATTTCCATTTTGCCATTGATTTTTTTCCTTCCTTCTTCTCATTATTATTATTACTACTATTATTGCAAATGACATGTTTTTTTAGTTGTATATAGGTTTAAATTTGTGAGTTCGATCTCCCCTTTCCCATGTTGTACTTGAAAAAAAATTGTGTGTCGTGGTTAGATTATAAATTTAGTTATTTAATTATGATTTTGGTACATGTTTATTTTTTTAAGTAAAAAGTTTTAATTATGTTAATTTTTTTATTTTGATTACAAAAAATTTAAATCGACGCCATTATTTTAATATTGAACATGTTGGATATGAATGGACAATGACTTGATAGAGTGACTGGAGATGGTAGGCTAATTGAATAAACTATATTGGTCCGAAGAATTCTACCTTACAAAGCTATTGATTTTTTTTTTAGCTCACCCACCTTTATGCTACGACATCCTAAATCATCACTTTTATTTCAACACTTAAATAGTGACATTAACAATATAAATGAGTTTGAATATAAACAAGATTGAAAGTCCACAGTTGTAACCATTTTGGTCTAAACATACTTAAAATGTAAATAATCATTTTGGTCATTCAATTTTTGTTAATTTAAAATCCGCTCTTTATTTCTTACCTCAACTAACCCATGTGGCTTTTTTGTATGTGCCCATGGCATGTAAATGGACATACTCATCCCAAGATAAAAACGAAAATAATTATGTTGTAGAGGTTAATAAATGAAAAGTTGAAACAAATATAAAATTTAAACAAAAACTTTTAAAAATCAAAGAATCAATAGATAAAACTATCGAAATTTAGAAACAAAATTGATAATTCAGGTATGTTTGATAGCATTTTTGTTTCCTATTTTTTGCGATATATGTTTGGTAATTTTCTTGTTTCTAAATTTTGAGAGACGTTTTAAAAATTTGGATTAAATTTTGAAAACTAAAAAGGTAGTTTTGTTACTCCCGTTCCTTAGATGCAATATACATATATATATTATGCTTTATTGATCAAAATCGGTCTTCGATCTGTTGGCATAAATTCAAAACAACAAACAGGAGATAGTCATCCAACACAATTTTTGTTTGTATTTAAACAAGAAGCATGAATATCTAACACACATATGCTCTAGTTATAAAATATTAGAAACAAAAAAAAAATACCAAACACTACATAGAAAAATGTTACCAAACAAGTACAAGTCCAGATTAAGTGCTTTGAAATTAACCAACGTTTTCTCATAAGAAAAATAGAATTTATTTCTTAGCTCTGTATAAATTAAAACCATCCATAAATCATTGCCCAACCATTATTCTGCGATCTCTGCCGACTGCCGTCTCTTTCCTTCTCTCTCTCTCTCTCTCTCTCTCTCTCTCTGATGTCTCGAAGCAGAGTACTGGAGAAGAAGCTTCGCGTCGCGAAGAAGGCATGGAAGAGGTTAACCAACACATTACAATCAAAATTCCACGCGCTCAACATCTCCAAATCTGTCAAGACAGCCACGCGCCGCCTCACCTCCGCCGTTCACCGATCGCTCCGCCTCCTAATCCCTTCAAAATTTCGCCCTCGCCTTCTCAGTTCTAAATCTTCCCCTTCCACTTCTTCATATAATTACCGTCACCAGCAAAATCAACACCTTCAGTTTCACTGTGATCCAACCAACTTCGCGGCGATCCACATAGACGAGCTCTTCGCAGATCGGGCGGCGCCGATTGCGAAGAGCCGCGATGGTGCGAGTACAGAGACCAGCAGAGGAAAAGAAGTAATCGAGGAGGAGAGTGAAAAGGAGACGATTATTTATAGCATTGAAGATGCTTGGAAAATAGTGGTGGCTTCGTCGCCGCATCTCCGGCCGGTGGATGAACGAGCCGAAGAGTTCATAAGGAAATTCCGGCGAGATATCATCCTTGAGAAAGAGAAATCACTTCTCGAATTTCAAGAGATGTTGGCCCGCAGTGCCTGATCCTTACCAATTCCTCCCACTATATATATACATGGATCTTCGTTTTCTTTTTACAGGTAAAAAGATGAGATTGAAAAAACGGTGTGATTGGAAATTTTTGAACGATTTTTTTTTTGGAATTTGTTGTGTTTACAGTGTGGTTTCGGCTTTGGGGACAATGTGGTCTGATTGTGTATAGTGTATATATTATGTTGAAGGGGCTGCTAATTTTCTTCTACTGTGTAATGATTTTGGTTTCCTGTTTGTTTTTTTTTTTAATATTCTCCTAATTTGGATGGAGATATTGTGATGTATTTTCCGATTTTAAATTTACGAAAGTTTGATGTAACATCAGAAATGTTTTGATAAAATATTTTAGGAAAAAACCATTTTCACCTTGAACTTCAATTTCACCCGAATAAAATATTTTAATCGGTGAGAATCAAATATTGTCTTCCGTATATATTTTTTATATTCTTATCTTGATTGTCAAACATTTAATGGTGCTGATAAGAATAAGATTGTCAAGTATCTAAATATTTTCCTTTGCTTGCGATGATCCTTCCTAGATTTGAAATCAACTTACATTCCACAATATCGAGGAGAATCAAAATTGCCTTTGGTTCAATAGTGCACAAATCAAGAAAAAGAAGGAAGAATACGAAAGAAAAACAGCGAAAAAGAGTGGTGGCCATCTTCAACGGGATTTTCGAGAGCAACAGTGGAGTTATTGCGAACTCTAATCCGTGAAGGCAAAAGATAAAAATTTTGATAAATATATGATGAATTTATGTTATAAATTCATTTTATTTTTGTTAATAAAAATGAAAATTTATAATATATTATAAATAATTACAAAAACAATAATTCTACAAAATGAATAATATATTTGTTAATAAATTAATTGGTATTATTTTAGATTAAAGTGATTAAGTAAATATTTAGTGGGTAATATAATTATGCATTCGAATTTTATGCGTGTTTTATCATTTATGCGTTCAATTTTTTTTTTCTTAAGTGAAAAATTCCATGAAGAAGCGACATGGACAATAATTGAAGGGTAGTCAGCCTAAACAAGATCCATAAGCCAATTTGAGAAAGTGGAAGCCAAACACACATGGGTTGATCGGAGATCCCCATTTTGCCAAAGAGTGGGCACAGTGATTACAAACACGGGGGCAAAGGGGAAAGAAACAGAGATCTGATTTCCAAAATCCAACTCGAACTCGTCTCCCCTCGTTTGCAAATCTCCTTGGATGAAATGGATGGCCAACAACAAATCTGATTCAAACTCGAGCCGCTGGCAGTTCAACAAGCGAGCAAATTTCAGCGTGAAGAGGGGGGAGAGGTTGCGGAAGATTTGAAGCTTTTGCCACCACCAAAAAACCTCTTGAATCCCGAATAGCCATACCCAAGCTCGTGGACATGTTTCGACAAGCCGCATCCGTATTTTAAAATGTGCTAATCCAATCGCTCTTAACTTTAGGAGAGGAAATCATGGAGCCATGGAGCAGTGAGTTTCGATCACCCCAAATCGCCGAACAGGTAATGGCCGCAAGACTCTTCTCATCTGAAGTGAAAGTGTTGTTGGTATTTTGCTACAAATATAAGAAATTGAGATTTCAACTTATGTTAACTAATTTAGACATAATATTAATATTAATAAATATTAACCATTTAAAAATAGTAGAATATTTATTTGTCATTTTTAACATTCATTATGATTTTTTAATTTTATAATTTTTACTTCAAAAATATCTACCCACGTCAACGTTTTATTGATATTTACAATGACTACTTCTTCTGAGATTCACCACTTCTGTATTGCACTCGAGGATTCACCGAAAAAGCTAAGTTTTAGACTATGGCTCTGATATCACTTGTTAATGATATTGATATTGTCCGTTCTGTGCATAACCCTCACAACTTTGTTTTTTATTTCACGCAAAAGACCTCATAACAATGGAGATAATTATCCTAATATACTCATGATCACCTCTTTCTCAAGCCAATGCGAGACTTTGTTTGTATTCACCTTACAAATTCAATAATTTGAGATTTGTAAAATTTTCGATCCTAAGGCTGATTCAAATCATTGCAAATGTTAATAAAGAAGCAATAATAATTAAAAGGAAAAATCTGCAAAATACCACCTTCGATAACGAGTTGATGACCATCTATTTGAAAAACAGGAATTTCAAACTTTATAGTTGACGTTATATCAAAATATTTGGCGTAGATGGTTATGATATACACATAGGGAGCAGTTGAATCTTCACTCCTACATGTTGTTTTAATCTATAATATACTTAATGTTGGTTTGGTATGTTCAAGATTATGTTTTTTTTTTGTTTTTGTTGTTTTTAGATTTGAATTAATTAATATGTGTTTGACATTTTTATTTTTTTAAAATTATTTCTACATTATGTGATCTAAATAATAAGAATGCTAGAGAAGAAAAAATTTAATGGTTTTGAGATCTTGACTTCAAAATGCATAATTACATTAAAAAAATATATATAATTTTTTTATAAATAAATTATTTCATGTTTATAATATATTATGATTATATAATATTGTAAAATAATAATTCTACCAATTCTATAACATAAATATTAATAAATTATTTAATAACTTTTTGAATTGAATATATATCTAAAATACAACTTTGTTATTTATTTATCCTCTTATTTTCAAAATTTTATTTTTGTCACCAACTAAATTCACGCGAAACCATTTTAGAATTGAGGAACTAAATAAAAAGAAAAGAACATCAAAATTTAACTATTAATTTTATAATTATATTTAAAAAAAATATTAATTTATAATTTAATCAATAAAATATAATCGTATTATGATTTATGACCGAAATTAGTGCTCGAAGCATGACGATATAGTGATAAATAATTGTCGGGCATTTTTAAATAATTAACACCCAAATTATCCAATTGATATCCGTTTCTTTCCCATTTAAATATCATTGGCCATTGACCGTAGACAATAGGATTCCTCTCTATTTTTTTCCTTTTTTCATTTGCTATTATACCCTTCAATCCCTGTCTAATTTGCAAATTACACCAACATCCTTCCGTATCCGTTCCCTGCCTCACCGATTTCAACGGTAAGGGAAGACAAATATTTGTAGACCATGTCGCTGTTGTAAAATTAGAATGCAGGGTCATTTGGCGACCCACCGGCTTTAACGAACACCCTGTACCAAAACTCCATACTATCGTCCATTTTAGTGTCATTGTTGTAATAGCACCCAAATTCCATTGAATCCACGTCTCTGAACGGTGATTGGAGTTGTTTTTCATCATTAGCCGCCGACGAATTGAATATTGGCCCGTCGAATGGCTCCTCTGGCCAAAGCCCACCACCTGTTTGATGAAATGCCTCAGAGACTTCGATGTACTGTTTGTTCCCGATTTCATTGTAGCCGTCCCATGCGGCGGTTGGGGAATCTGTCAGCGATGAAAGATCGAGGGAAGAAGATGGTAATTCATGGTAGGTATAGGTAGAGCAATCCAGCTTCTGGGGTTTGGGTTTGCCTGTAATAACGGCGGAATCAGACTTCTTTCTTTCAGAAACATGGCTCTGTTTATTTACGAGCCGTTTCTTCAAATGGGTGTGCCAGAAGTTTTTAATTTCGTTATCCGTTCGACCAGGCAGATTCGCGGCAATGGCTGACCACCTGCAGGTATCAACCGCCATTAATCACTTCTGTAAACAAAACCATCACTTTTTTGGTCTTAATTTTAATGACATTTTCACTACTTGGTACCTATTGCCAAGCTTTTCATGGAGCTGAAGAACCATTTCCTGTTCCTCTTGGGTGAAGTTTCCTCTCTTGATATCAGGCCTCAGGTAGTTTATCCAACGGAGTCTGCAACTCTTCCCGCATCGCAGAAGGCCTAAAGAAAGAAAATGCAGAAAGAGATTATATCAAAAGGTTTCCATTTTTAAGTATGCATTTAGTTAATGAACCAAGTTTTTTAGTTTAACTTGGTTCCAACCCGAATCAAAATCTTGCAGGAACTCACCAGCAAGCTTGGGAAGGGCACGCCAGTTGCTATGGCCATGTTCATTGATATAAGAGATCAAAATCTGATCTTCTTCAGCTGTCCATGGCCCCTTCTTCAGTCCCATTTTCTCACAGCAAGGAGCTCTCACCATTTTTTTTTTTTTGTTATCTCAAAAGCGTCACTCTTGCTGCTTCTCTGTGGGTTCTTCTTCTTCTTCTTTCCCTCTTCCACAAGACACAAGACCCTTTTCTTGTGGAACTTAGCTTACAAGCATGGATATGTATATATATACTTCAGGATGAAGATGACAAAGTTCAAGTTTTTTTTTTAATCTTTTCAAAAGGAAAAAGTCTTGCGAGCTTGAATAGTCCAACTAAAAGAACAAAACAAGCTCCCTTGTCCATATTAAAATTGTATTTGATCAAACTTTTGGAAATTACAAGGAAAAAGGAAGCAAGAAAGAGCAAGTATATGAGAAAAAAATAAACAAAATTAACCCCTCCCTTTAGACTAGACCACAATTGAATTAATAATAACAAATAATTTGTAATTAAATTCAAAGTGAAAAGGGAAATAGTAAATGTATGACTAGTAAAAGCTCACGAGGTGGTTAAATAAATAATAAAAAGAGGTATGATTAAATTATATATAATTTGTGACCAAAGTTGTAAGTCAATTTTAATTGATGATGGTTGTGTGTGTTTTATATTTTAATATGTTCTTTTTATAAGATCTAAAAACAAAAGTGAAGTTTATTTTTTAATGACAATAATGGATTTTGTAAGTTAACCGAGGGTGGAATTCATAATCTCTTAATTGGATATATATGCTAATCATCGCTGAGGTACGTTCGTTTAGACAAAAATTTGATAATTAGTATAGTATGTGAAAAATTGTTTAAATGGGGCGATCGTAAGACCAAATGATTTCAAAAAGAATTTTTTTGTAATCAGATTACTAGCATTACTAATTTGGTTCGGTGTCGGTGTCAGACAGAAAATGAAAAGGAAATACAATATCTTCATCTCCTACTTTAGATCCATTTTCTCTACCACCAACCCTTTCGACTCGAGCCATTGATGAAGATCTAAAGTTCGTGCCTAGTGACTCCCACCATTTTTTACCAGTCTTGTCATATTCGAAAAGGCGAATAGAACCAACGCGCACACAAAATATGAAAATTGACTCCAAAACACTTAGGTCGGCTGGCGGAGTATGAGCTAGGACACCGAACCGACCTATGACAAAGTCTGTAACGTGGTCTCTTCCGAACCCGACAACACGCCGCGTTTTTAGGGTGTGTCAGAATTCCTGTCGGGCCCAGTTTCTATAAATAGAAACTCTTGCTTTAAATGCAAGGTACCCAATCCTAGATAAACTCGGCGAGTTAGTTCGGACTAGAACTAACTTGTTCGTCGAAGTGCTAACTTTGTTATGCAGGTTTCGTGAGTAGTCTGGGAAGGTGTGGAACAGCGGCCGATCTAGTACTTATCCGGACTTGGCAGTTTCGAGCCCAAACAAGTCTAATGCCAATTGATTATAGTAACAATACTAATATCAACATAATTATATAAATTATAATTGAATGCAAGTAATTTCAAAACTATCTACAGCTATCTCTCTATTCATTAAATAACGACGATATGACTTGAAAATGCTATGGGAACTTTTGAAGATGTGGAGTGTGACGCAGAAGGCTTATGTCGAGAGACGAGTTTTCGAGTTAAATTTCTTATAAAAACTCATTCGGCTAAGTTTTCTGGGAAGATGAAGTCTATAATTATTGAATCAGCCGTCAGTAAATCTCTTCTAGTTCCTCTTCTAATCATCACAAAGCAATTTAGAATCACTGCTCTCCTACTTTTTGGGCCTAATTGAGATGAATATTTTCTCAAATAAAGGACATCTCCTTTTTCTAATACAATTACTTGCTATTAAAAAAATAGTAAAATAATAACTAATATATTATCTAAAAAAACTAATATATCTTGTAGAATATATCGAGGCCAATTATTTTGCAAATTAGTATATTGAATAAATAAGCAAGAGTAACTAAAGCTACTTTATTAAGAATGTGCTCGTTGAACCTAATCATATGATTTTCAATTAATTTGACCTTTTTTTTTTAGTTTTTTTGTTTTAATCTTAAAATACCACATGACATAACATTTGCAATTGATTATTTTGGTGATGAGATCAACACGCCTTAACTAATACATACTATATGTACTTAAAAAAATCGATATATATCAATTTAACAAATTTTATTGTATATTCTAAATTTTGAAAAAAAAATGTTAACTTTAAGAGTAGTTATTTTGTTTGTTCTCATGAAGATGGTGATGGTCAATTCAATATACACGCTTTATTAAGTCCACAATAGGATGTAAAAAATTATAAATTAATTAGGTAAATAAAACTCATGAATAAGGCTACGACTTTATGAAAATGGTTCAAATTAATTTATTAAAGGTCAAAACTTAGCGGCTTACATGCTATATGTTCACACTCACCAAGATTTAGAAAAACCATTCTTAGTACCACTTGATATCTTTATAACACGATGTATATCGTCTTATTTCATTTTATATTCTAAAAACATCAACTATATTTAAAACAATGAACATCAAAGGTAAATTATTGCACATGTATTGAATGATAATAAAAACGTGGGTCGCGTCTAAAAAAAATAGTCTTTAACTCGCGTTAAAAATATTTAATTAGTCAAGTCAAATAGTTGTGTGACTATAATCTTAAATTAGTTAACTATTGATTAATAATCAGTTTAGAAAACTATTGATTTTTAGGGAAAAAAAATCTTTAAAAAATTAGTATTCTTTTAATGTCTACTCCTGCATTAATATTCGACCATGGTACTAATTGTGTAGCAAGGTAATTAATTTTTGTATGTATTTTTCTGGGTAATCAAATGTTGTAGATCAAAGACAAGAAAAGAAAATGTAACAGGGTCAAGCGGTCAATGAACCTATCTATGATGGTTTTCATTTCGTCGAAGCTATTTTATATGATTAATAATACTCTTCTATTGACTAGGCAACAAAAGTTTTTAAGATTATCATGAGGGTCAAGCGATATATAACGAGTATGGAGACGGTGCACATACCTCCAAATATAGGAACATAAAGACCAAAGGGTCGCCGACTCCTTGGATTATAAAAAAATAATAATAATACTCTTCTATTGACCAGACAACAAAAATTTTTACTTATCTTAACAAAGAAAGCCATCTACTACTATGTAAAATTATATGATTAGCAATTTCAATTTATATATCTTTAATTATGTGGATTAAGTCTAAAATTCGGGATCTCTTGTAATTAACCCTTAAATAAATTGCCCAATTAGCGATTAATGATTAATGCTACTTTAATAAAGTCAAAATGATCAATTTTCCTACGACGATCATAAACAGTTGACATGTCAAAATTTAAAAGGTCTAATGCGTTTGTTAGCCGAAGAATAAATTAATAATTTGAAATTAATTTTCATGCAATAATCAGTTAGTGATAGTTGAATAGTTAACAAAAAAGAAAAACAAATATTTGTATATATTCTATTAATAAAGATAAAAGTCACTTACATAGTTACATGATGTCATGAACCTTCACACAAATGCGAAAAAAATGCATTAATGTTATCCTTGAACCACTAAATATTATAAATATATGTCAATACAAGCATAGTTCAACGATGATTGACATATATCTCTAACTATGAGGTTGTGTGTTCGATCCCTACTCTTATATATTCTATAAAAAATATATATATATTTTTATTGAACTTGCATCGTTGTTAAAAAGAAAAAGAAGAATAAGAGAATTTTCGTGTTTGAAATGGTTAATTCGATTAGAAGTAGGGAGTGAAGAATAATTAATAGAGTTAGATAAATAAAATATTATCCTTTTTTTTTCTCAAATAATTTGAAATGATGTTTGGGTAAGGTTTCAAATGTTAATACATATAATTTGTTTAATTTTTTTTAACTCCCAATTTTGTAAAAATATCAACCAAATAACTATGTTAATTGATATCTAAAAAGAGTCAAAAATACCATAAAAATTGACTAAACTGTTTTGCTCATTTTAAGTTTTAAATTCGTATGGTTAATATTATATTCATATTAATAATATTGTGTACAATAGAATATAAATAACATATTCCCTAGTCAAATATCTTTTATATCACTTTCATTTTTTTTTGGCCCACGTTAATATACGAACATATTAATTGTCATGAAAAAATATGTATATTGAAAATTTATGCTTCGTTTGATTAGTCGTCTCTAAATATAAAATCTGAAAACAAGAAATTTGATTAAAAAAATAGAATTGTATTCTATGGTTTTAGAATTTTTAATATGTATTTGGTAGCTTAGGAAAATTGAATATCAATTAAAATAATTGTTTAAGATATTTAATAATACATTTGTAAACTAGTGATGATTACCAACTCAATATTTAATTCAATTTAAAATATTATTAATTAATTTTAACAAAAATGAAGAATTTTTATAACATGGAATAATATATATATCAAAATTTTTATCATTTTCAATATACTTTTATATTTTAAAGTTTCAATTAAGAAAAAAAAAAGGAAAAGATGTATCCAAGATTTTCACTATTTAAATTAATCCAAAAAAACTGCTCACAGATATCCACAGAACTTAGTGATTTAAAATGAATATGAAAATAATAAACACAATCTAATTGCATACTAAATATGCTCTTAATATCTCATCTTTAATCAACTGAGGTTAAAACGGACATAATAATTAACATATATTTATCTCTAAGAGGTTATGAATGGGATCTATGTCTTGTTGGAAAAAAAAAAAACTATGGATTTTATAAATTATAAAATCGTAACTAAATAAAAAACAATTTTGACAAAAAACAGAAATGTATTCGGAAGATATTGGTGAGTGTGAGTCATCGCTTTCTTGCTTTGCTTTTGGCCCTCCAGTTCTTCACTCTCGACGGACCACAGAACTTGGAGCTTCGAAAGAGAGGCAAATTCGAAGCTTCTTATTCCTCAGTGGCCTTTTCAAGCTATTTTTTCTTCATCCGTAGATTCCTTCTTCCTATGTCTCTGTTCCTCCAAGTCGTTCACTACCAGTATCTCCAGCTTTGAGCATTTTCCGCAGCAATGGCTTCCAGAGGGGTAAGATTCCACACGCTTAGATCGATAACTAATTCATTTCTCCTAGATCTCTTACTTTGTTTAGATTATGTAGCTTGATTATTTATTTGGAGTCATTTCTGTGGTCATGCCATATGTTCGAGTATAATTGTAATTTTTTTTTTAATCTCCATGTTGCTGACATTTTTCTTTTCATTACGAATTCTCTTGATCGGAGCTACTCGGAGACTAGGCTTTTGATCATCATCCGATTTTCGGCTCTAATAGTGAACCGAACCTTCGGTTAACTTTTTAGGTTTGAATCTCTTGGATTTCATTTGGTTATTTATAATGCTGCTTGAAGAATAGCTTACTGTGATTTCTTTCGGAATATATTTTCCAATAGCTGGATCATAATTGCAAATGTTCTCTTATTTGATTTTGTTGGATACTGGATTGCAGCCCCATTTTTAGCGCATGCAATATTGAAGCTGCTCTATGAATAAGCATTTTGGTCTTGATGTTTATCATGCTGTTGCTCGATGCAAATTCAACCAGAAAAGGAAAATGATAAAAGGAAAAAAGTGAGAGTATAATTTATTAAYCATGAAAACACCGTAGACGATATTAATTTGGGGTGTATAAGATACAATGAAATAATTAAACTCTAGGAATGGATTATTGGTTAAAAACAAGTCCGGTGCTCGTAATGTTGCATTAGCCTTATATTTAAAATATTTGGAGTTTGTTCTTTATGGACAGTGATTTGAGATGTGGAATATTAAACTACTATTGAACCAAAAAGCACTTCAACCGATGGATATAGTAGATTTAATCTTTTATCAATATTTTAATAGAGACTACATGAAATTGTAATCTGTTAATTAGTAAGTAGTTCACAGAATCACGGCTGCTGTTAGAGGAAAACTAATGCTTTGAGTAAGTTGTCTGAAATTCAGACTAATGCTTCGTCTGGAATGGGTGTTGCTGAGTGTTACAATCCTAACTCTTATCTTTGGATTGTACCCCACGAGTAGGTCATCGAGGACGATGACAGTTTAAGTGGGGGAGAATGTCACAACCA
>NW_019104489.1:6159904-6178470 GCF_001995035.1 Momordica charantia
AAAAACAAACGAACGAACAAACAAATAACTGACAATTTGCATAGATCAGTTTTGAGTTAATGGCTGTCATGTATCTCACCTTGTCCCACTAGTATCCGTTTATCTAGTAAGGAATTACCTTATAATTTGGGTTAGCCCTTTGGTTTCTCCAAAAGCCAATACTAGTGAAAAAGAAAAGCTTCAAAAACTCCAGCCTCTCGTTTCCGAAAATCTGGTGGACCCAGAAGCTGTTTGTTGTGGGCTTCCATTTTCCGGCCGATGGGGGAGGAAAAATCTTGGATCTGCGGCTGAAATGCAGTCAGGCTAATTTATCAAACACTTTGATCAGTTGGCGTGCATGTGCAATAAATATAAAGCGAATACGTACCCGTGGGTACCTTCTGCCTAAATGGATTACGGCCAACTATAATATCTCCTGCAGGTCAACACCAGAATGACAAAATTTGAGAGAAAGAGAAAAATAAATGGAGTGAGAGCGAAAGAAAAAGAAAGGTATATTGTATACTGATAGGAAAAAAGTAAAAAGTATTAAAATTTCTTGAAAATGTAAGCTAAATAAGGACCATATAAGTATTAAAATGCTCAGAGGATGAGTTCAATCTATGACATTCATTTACCTAAAATTTAATATCCTACTAGATATTTTGACAACTAAATATAATAGGGTAAAGTGATGGTTCGTGAAATTATTTGAATATTCTACTGGTTGACCAGACTCTGGGTGGGGAAGTCTTGGCTTATTATCTGACCAAAACGACAGGGGGTCATAATAATAATAATTTAATTTAGGTGGTTGGTTCAAAAGTTATAACTTAATTTAATATTTCTCCACTTTATTCCTTAATTTATGCCTCTCAATCATATTTTTGTTGATTAAAGAAAGGAAAAATTTGCTTCCATTTGTTGTCATCGTTGTCAGATCAGATTTTGTATTCGACAACTTCAATAAAGGAGCTGTCTATTCATAAATAAATGTGTCTTCTCTTTGGTAAAGAACTCTGTATATTTACACTTTAGCTCTCTATTTTTCAAAAATTTGAATTCTCAGGAACTGTAACGGGCTTCCAGAAAGAGCGGAACACGTTGATGATGGAACGCTGGGTCGACCGGCATGAGCAACACGCGTTCAGGTTTTGCTAGCAATCTCCGTGCTTCCTAAACGACAACGTTCTGTACAGGAAGTTGGAAACTACGCGTCGTCTCGAATCAATGGACCATTTTTTCATTTCAACCCAATCACGCCACTTCCTGCATGCCATAAATTTAATATATGTTTCGAAAAATATCACAAGTTTCAATTTAAAAAAATATAATATAAATGTAATTTCTTTTAGCCTATTTTATAGGAGCATAAGTGTAAAAATAAATCTTTATTTTTAAAAATTGTACGATTCAAATAGAACTCAAACTCACTTGCTATATTTGAAAATATATATTTATGTTATGCTATTTGAGTAAATATTTGGTAACAACAAATGAAAACATACTTTTACAAAACAAATAAAAATATATATTAAATAATTTATTTTAACAAATTTTTTGTCTTATTCTATACACCTTTTTTTATATATATATATATATATATATATATATATATATATATTTTATTGTCATTGAACTTTTAATAGAAATCGAATATATATATACACAAATAACTACTTGAAGTTAAATATAATTGATTAAATTAGATAATGATTTTGTTTTTTTACTTTTTATTTTTATTTTTTAAAAACTGAGCTTGTTTCTTTCTAATTTCTTTTATGCATTTCCATCTTAAAAATGTATTTAATTTCTTAATCAAATTTAAAAAATAAAAATAAAAATTTGAAAACTACTTTTTAGTTCTTAAAAATCGCATAAATTTTGAAAATATTTTTAAAAGCAAATTATAAAACAAAAGATATATATAATTAAAATAGTGTTATAAATTTAATTTTAAAAAATAGAACCAAATAAAATAATTATCAAATTGGACATTGGGTAGATTATTATTAAATTATTAAAAAAAATTATGTCAATTATTTTTTAGTACAATAAATGTTAAAAGAGGTAAGATACTGACCATTAAATTATGTTCACGTTAGATTTTTATGTAAATTCGCATAATTGTTTGAAATCTATAAAGCAAAATTAGTATAAAGGTTCGGAATGAAAATATCTATTACCAAAAAAAGAAAAAGAGTTCGGAAGTAAAATAGAAATTTTATTATTTTTTTTGGAATTACAAATGTCAATTTAAAACGACCGTACGTATTAAGCTTCCTTGGAGGATACGGTAACGCCAACGGAGAACGGAGAGAGAGAGAGAGGGCAATCTTGTAATTTGGAGATTCTAGAAGTCTGTTTCCTATCGAACGGCTATGTATGAGTACGGTTTTGTGGTTGACCAACGTGGCGATCTCTCATTGGCCGCTGACCACACCGAATATTCCTCCTAACATTCCGAGAACAATTGAATTTCCTTTCACTCAACGTTTTTACTTCGTTCAATAAAAAGCGAACCGAACGCTCTCCAATTAGATAGATTCCGTACGTTTTACAGTGAAACAAAAAAGAAAGAGAGAGAGAGAGAGAACACAGTAATGAGCGACGCATTGAAGAGAGACTATCAGGTAATCGAAGAGATCGGCCGGGGACGATTCGGTACTGTTTTCCGATGCACTTCCAGAGCCTCCGGTGAATTCTACGCCGTCAAAACCATCGACAGGCGGCGAATCTCCGCCGGTGATTCACTTGATGCCGAATGCCTCGTTAACGAGACCAAGATCCTGCATCTTCTCTACTCTCACCCTCACATTCTCGCGCTCCACGATCTCTACGAGGACGAATTTCACCTCCATATGGTCCTCGATCTCTGTTCTTCTTCCGATCTCCACACTCGAATCACTCTCCAGGTGTTCTCCGAGGCTCAGGCTGCTTCGATTATGTCGCAGCTTATGCAGGCCCTGGCTCATTGTCACCGTCTCGGAGTCGCACACCGCGATATCAAGCCGGACAACATTCTCTTCGACGAATGGGACTCGGTGAAACTTGCGGATTTCGGATCGGCGGAGATGTTCAGGCAGGGCGAAGAGTCCATGAACGGCGTCGTCGGAACGCCGTACTACGTGGCGCCGGAAGTGCTGGCAGGGAAGGATTACGGCGAGAAGGTTGATGTGTGGAGTGCCGGCGTTGTGTTGTACGTTATGTTGGCCGGTTTTCCGCCGTTCCACGGTGAATCGGTGGCTGAGATCTTCCACGCGGTGTTGAGAGCAAATTTGAGATTTCCCTCCAGAGTGTTCCACTCCGTATCTCCCGCCGCGAAAGACTTGCTCCGAAAAATGCTCTGTAAAGACGTTTTCAGAAGATTCTCCGCTGAACAAGTCCTCAGTAAGTTCCTTCCATACATACCTGAAATTTGCTCTTAATTTTTCTTTCCCGTCGGTCTCTACTCTCTAATCAATCTTTTGGCGAACGTTGTTATGATTCGTTTCGACAATTTAATTTTCTTACGCCTTATTATGCCCTAAAACTTAAATTAATTTCGTACAATTTCCTGAATCTTTAAGATCTTATCAATTGATTCGAACACAATACCGACAAATCCATGGCTTAATTAAACTTATTTTACAGTATTCGTCTTCTTCCTTTTTGTAATTTT
Organism: Momordica charantia; assembly: GCF_001995035.1. The sequence continues at coordinate 6,163,545 of NW_019104489.1, forward strand.
TGTTTGATTTGGCGGAAGCAGGACACCCGTGGATAACGAGCTGCGGAGGAGCCAGGCCGGCGACGGAGCTAGCCTGAACCTGAACTTTTGCACAAATTAAAAGTAAAAAAAAAAAAAAAAAGTAGAAAGCAGAGTCGTATAGATAGATGGCACTGATCTTGTTCTTCGTTCTTTTGTTTTGTTTTTGTTTTTGTACAAAGGGTTTGCGTATCATAGAGATGGCGGAACCAAATGAAGCCAGAGCAGAGCATATAAACCAGTTACTGAAAGAGTTCGTATAATCTCTTTAAACCTTTCTGTAAATTTCTGTGCAATGGCTGGCCACGCCACAGTTCTTTGAACCATCTATTTTCTGCTACTGATCTCGACGCTTTAAATTCTTCTTTCAATAATAGAAAGAAAATCTTTGGCATCCCATAATTGATATTCAAAAATCATATGCTATCAAATTACGCATCAACAAATTTTATCTTATTTATCTTTCTTTTTTTTTTGGCTGGTTATTTTACTTTTTGATAAACTACAAAATTTAATTCATACTTGATTTACGGGTTTATATTTATTTCTTTAGAACAATAAATATGGTGGGACTCGGGATGGAAAATTATAATTATAATCCATCCAAATGACGGAAAAATATATCTGCAATTTTTTTTTTTTTTGTGAAATATTAAGATTTTTATCTCTATTCAACTCAGTCAAAATTGGTTTAAGTTTTGATGTCATGAAATTAATGCATTTATTAGTTGAATTTGGTATAGGAGTCATTAACGTTGAAATTTAATCTACTATAGTGTTATTCTATTCAATAGATCGTTTACAAAAAAAAATCTAATAGATATTTGAAATTTAAGGGTTTTATAAATTCATGAATTTTCAATGGTCCATTTATTAAGATTCATTAATATGTATATACATATGAGGTTGGGATTCGAACTATCGACCTTTTGGTCGGATATATTGTGCGCAACTTTTAAAATTTCATAACTAAATTTATAATTAAACTTAGAGTGAGAATTTGAAAACTTGAAATTTAAGAGGGTTGGAATTGTCATTTTAGTTGTAGTAAACATGAATGGTTGGTATCTTATTTCTTGTCTAAAAAAAAATAATAAAATAAAAAATACAATCCAAAATCTAACAACATAATTAAAATTGTTCGAAGTTGGATTTACTTCTTTGTTTAATATCCAAAGTTTAATCACTAAAGTAAAGCTGTGTCCAAAAAGAAAAGAAAAAGAAATCACAAAAGTAAAGCAAGATATAGTGTTTAAAAAATAAAAAGTGTTAACCCAATAATTGAGGAAAATGTGATATAGAAAAGCAGCCCGCAGACGGCAATCACAATAACGGGATTTCAGCAGCGAGTCCCGCCGTTCTTTCTTCTTATTGATAAGAACGGTGCCGTATTCCGTACTATTCCGTAATTTCCATCAATTTTCCTATATTTAGTTTTAACGGTTTAATTATTTTTTAATTTTAAAACAAACGGATAGAAATTGTTCAATTTTATTGTTAAACTTCAAATGAATTGGTGAAAATATTAAAAGAACGAGATAAATGAAGCTAAATACTCTATTGAATAAACTTTATAACTTTTGCGAATGTTTATAAAACTAGGTGAGGAAGCATCACGAAAATAATAACAAAAACGTAAACAAAGAATAAACAACAATATCGTATTGAAGAGACTATAATAACATAAAATTATAGAATTAAAAAGGTATTATTCTATTGTGATATTAGAATTAATTTGTCTGCAGACTCTAACTGTAAATGTAATTACAAATGTTTATATAAAAAAAATGTAATTACAAATATTGTCCAAAAAAAAAAGTAAATGTAATTAGAAAAATACGCAGTTTAATTGTTTTTTTCCCTCGATTTAAGAAACTGAATTTATTTGGTGAGACTGTGAGAGGGTCTACGTCAAGAAGGTGTTCCTCTCTCTTAAATTGACAACTTTGGTTGTTAAAAAAAAAATAAAATAAAAATTGACAACTCTGTTTATGGTAGAAAGGTCTAGAAAGAAACTTTTATCCAGTAAATAATATTTTATTAATTGAAAATAAAAATAGTTAATCAAAATATAACTAAATTGTTAAGGCACTATTTTTAGTACAACCAAACGAAAAAAATAGGGACAAAGATTTGAACACATTTAAAGGAACAAGCGCATTAAACTATACTAGTTAGCAACTATTAATGTATTTGTACCTTAAAAATGGAAAATGAGAGTTTGGAATTCAGTCGTTACTTTGGTTGAACAGTGGAATAAAGAGTAAGGTGAATTAAACGTGTAAATTCCATCCTAAAGACTTGTAAAATAAAGCGTCCAAGAATTCTTCCATCCCCCATTTCCAAATTTGAATTCTTTTATTTTCCTTTGTAATGGGCTGTGTTAGCTTGCTGGCCCAATAGCCCGTATATGGGCCTATATAAACCCAAGAGAATGATCACTAATCACGAGAGGAGGGCCGTCTCTTTATTTGCCAAATATGCAATGCAAATATCAGAAGTGTGTTTMTTTTTTTTGGCAAAATATTACCCAAAAGAAAAGGAAAAGGAAAAGGAATTCAAACAGGGATAGTTCTGTGATCAGATTCATGCCTGGTTTCGGGCTCTTCTCCAGCTTCACCCGACATTTCTTCCAAAGACTTTCCCTTCGATTCAGGAACCAATAGAGTGAACAACATTCCCAAACCATTCACTACTCCCAGAATTATAAGCGTCTTTTTAACCCCAATTGCTTTTTCTGTATACTGAAATCCAAAAGCCCCAATGATGGCGCCAGCTTTTCCAGAGGCCGCCGAAATTCCATGGCAGGTCGACCTCAGCCGCGCCGGGAATATCTCCGCCGGAACCACAAACGTCGTGGCGTTGGGCCCGAAATTCGCGAAGAAGAATGTCAGCGAATACATCACCACAAATCCGATTCTGTTGGCTTCCAGAGTCCAGTGCTTGTAGGGAATGGCCAACGCGAACATAAACACCGTCATGAAGAAAAACCCCATCAATTGGATCGCGAATCGCCCCATTACGTCGATCAACGCCACCGTGAACCAATACCCAGGAACCGTGCTGCACAGCGCAATCAGAGTCTGAGCTCTGGCGATTCTGAAAACCTCGTCAATGGCGTTCATGGTTTTCGCCGGAGGGAGCCACCCGATGGCCGTGAAAATGTCCTTCTGAAACAGATTCTGACTGTAAAACGCAATGTCCAGCAAGAACCAAGTGGAGGTCGTCCCGAGCAAGTGGAGCCCGTGGCGACGGAGGAATCCCATCGAGAACAATCCAAATTCGGTCTTCGATTTCCCCTCCTCGATTCTTTCCCGATCCGCTTCCAAATCAACCTGCAGCACTTTCGACATGTCGGCCGCCGCCTGTTTCGCGTTCTTGGCGACCAAGGCGGTGTAGCGAGCGGTTTCGGGCATTTTCATCCGCCAGTAGTAAGTGAGCAGAGCAGGGAAGGCGCCGAAGATCACAATTATTCGCCAGACGTAATCCGCCTGCGGGACGGTGGACGCGGCGGCGTTTTCCTCGTACGCCGGAGCAGGGAATTTGGCGTTGAAAGCGGCGGAGACGATTATAGCCACCACCCCACCGGCCAGAATCCCAAACCCCTGCATCGCGAACACGGCGGCGATGAATGCGCCGCGTGTTTTCTTGTTAGCATATTCCGACATGATGGTGGCGGAGAGTGGGTAGTCGCCGCCGATGCCGAATCCGAGCCAGAATCGGAAGAAACAGAGAGTGGCGATGACAGAAGTCGGGGTGCTGCTGAAAGAAAGGCCGGAAGCTACAGAGCAAATGACCATGAGCATGAGGGTCATGCCGTAGACGCGCTTGCGGCCCATCTTGTCGCCGAGCCAGCCGAAGAAGAGCTGGCCGGAGAGGGTTCCGCAGAAAGCGACGCCGTTGACGGCGGCGGCGACGTTTGAAGGCAATTCGCCGGGCTTGTTGGAGCCTTGTTGGTGGTAGTAAATCCGGCCCAATAGTTTGGTGACAAGAGAGACGCAGAAGAGATCGTAGGCGTCGGTGAAAAAGCCCATTCCAGCAATTACTATTGCTGTGAAATGGTACCATTGGGTTTTCGCAACATCAAGTGCATTCAGCACTTGCAGTGTCTCGCCTGCCATTCTGATCTTACTCTTTTTACACAAATATTTCCCCTGAATCCAAACAAATAGTACACACATCACTATATGGATTTGATATCATGTAGTGAAAGTTATTGGGTCATTTTAAGACAAAACTCCACTTATCTTAAAACTTAAATCAATTTCAGAAAAATAGTGTTAAACTTCTTGTGAAAATGTTCAATATTACATTAAAATGGACAACACTACTATATCTAAAAGGCTGGAATAGAGAGGTATAGTAATGAGTATTAAAAAAAAAAAAACCAAAATCTGACAAACAATGCCCAACCACAATCACGTAATAGTATCTGCCAATAACTATCCATAAAATTGCTGACATCACATCTAGTTACGAATTTTGAAAAAGATAAAACCTTTCAGAAATTTCTTAGATTTTGACAGATAAGAAAGATGCAAAAAAAGAAATAAAAATAAACACGTCAAAATCATTATTAATGCCGAGCAAAGAATTTTCTTCCAAAGTTTTTGTTCTTTAAGAAAAATATATAAATTTTACTAACAATCTATATATCTAATGAATTAATATGAACTTCCTAAACACAACAACAACAACTTAATTCAGGATTCGACATAGTAAAAAATTAAGCTGTGTTTTCCTAATTTTAACGAAAAGAATGATGATATATTTAATTCATTAACCCAAATATGGAAATAAAAAATTCAACTCGACTATAATTGTTTGCAACGGTATGGTATGATAAACTTATATTGAGGGTATAAATTTAATCAAAATTAAGTGTCTATTTTTACATGTACTGAATCGTGACAAATTTTAAACTACAAAAACTAAATTATTAACTATTAAGTTTAGAACTAAATTATCGTTACTTCGATCAAACTAGAGTAACCAAATTGATCTTTAAGACACGATTTTCAAGTTGTTTTCCCGTCAAATCTTTTGTTGATTTTATTTGTGAACATAGAAATTAAAACTGAGAAGAAGACGATAGAAGGAGGCGCGAAATTTCCTTCAGTGGTTGGGGGTTTCGTGTGAAATCTGAACTCTGGACTTCTAAAACTGTGGACCTAATCTTAGAAATAAATAAATGACGACAGCAGAAGATAGATCCAATTAAAAGAAATCAAACCCCATGCATAGTCAGTCAATAAAGGAATCGACCAAAGCCATTATTAAATCAATTTCCCACTACAAAATCAGCGAGAAAATGGACAAAAGAGTTGTAATATTTTATTCAAACTCTTGACAAATAGAAAGAGAAGAGATTAGGAATTCGTCTCAAAATTGATTAAGCCTTCAAAATTCAAGACGGCTATTAATTTTTAGAAGAAATCCAATGGCTACAAATTGAAACTTAAGACTAGATATATATATTTTTTCAACAATAATTCTGTACAGCCCTAGAAGACGGATAGGAACAGGGAACAAAAAAAAAAAAAAAAGAAAAGGTTCATTATTCATATCATATCAATTTGATTAGTTTAACAGTTAATTCAGTAAATAGTTGGGTTTTAATTCTTTATTAATTAATACTTTCAATTCAATAAAGCGAAATCTGAAAAAGTTATGAATTAAACCTTTTCCATGAGTACGGGGGAAATCCGTTCGCCACCACTGAGGGGAAGGGACCCACTTCCAGAAAAAATTTTAGTTTCTAAAGATTTGTACGCCCTGGAGCCGACATGAAAGAGAAGTTGGAAAGTTGGCAGAGCCACTCAAACTTGGAGAAGATAATTTAGGCCGAAATTAGAATTAACGATTAAAAGATCAATTCAATTCAGGATTTATATTATATTACTTTTCCAAAATTTTCCATAGAGAAAGAAAAGGAAAAAAAGCGCAAGAAAAGTAGTAACTGAATCGTCCATGGAAGAAAAACAAAATTCATCTCTGTTTGAATTGATTAGGTTAAATTGGAAACAAGAGCGGCAAAATCAAAGAATAAAGCACAGTAGAGCAATTGGAGCAATGGCAGCTATTAGAATAACAGAGCAGGAAAAAGGAGAAGGCTACCTCGCCGTCGACGGAATGAGGAAGCAATCGGAATCGCCGGAGAAATTAAGAATTAAGAATGGGAATTAAATTGAAGGAGAAGAAGAGATCAAAGAGAAGCAGTGGCGATGGAGAAAATGGGGGGAGGGGTATTTAAGAAGCGGCCACACGATCCGTGTCACGTGCGAGGAATCTTGTGGGGTTTAGCTCCGAATATTCCATCCATCTCCCACTTTTTCCCGCCTCGCTTGCCGCTTACCGTTTTTTTTTTTCTTTTGGTTTCAACAGTGGAGTGAGGAATTTGTTCTTTTACACACCATTTTCTTACCCTTTCATTTTAATTTTACCCATGACCATGTCAACTTTGCAACAGCCACTACTGCTTTGTTTTCACGCACCTACTTTGGTTATAACTTATAAAGCAGTAAAAGATTTATTAATAACTTACTTTATTTGCTTAATTTTACCTTCTTTTTCAATTACATTTTTCACCCCACTATTAATTTTGTCTTTTTTCCAAACCTCATAAGTTTTAAAGAGAATGTACCTATATGTGTATAAAAAAAATAAAATAAAACGATGAACCAGTTCGAACTATGCTCAAATTGAAAAATTAATTGAATTCCATCCAGTTTTAAAATTCTATACAAGCATATATGAAAAAAAAGATTTTGTTTTTATTATATGTCATCACCCACAAATTTAAATTATTTGGTTTAGTGGTTTTTTTTGTTTGAGAATTAATTTAGTGGTTATTTATCATATAATTAGAATGGAAGTTCGTGTTTTGTTTTTAATTTTCACCGATTAAAATATATGTAACCTATAAAGCACTAAAAATATATATAAATGACTAACCAAAATATAGCTCCGCGGGTTAAGACATATATATCTAGAGGTTGACAGTTCGAATCTCACCCCACGTAATTTACTAAGGCTTTTATTTTATATATATATGAGCTTTTATTTTTCAATAAATTTAGATAATTTCTTCAAGAACGCAAATAAGAAATTTGTTATCTATGGTATCGACCAGAAACAAGTCTTATATCATAAATAATATAAATAAAAGTAAATATGTGGTTGAATATATTTTAAAATTTTAACGCGGAGCAAGTGTCAAAATTTTAATTGAAATAATAATAAATAAACAATTATTACTACAAAAATTGACCACCACACGTAGCTTCTTTGACTTATGAAAAAAAAAAAAAAGACCGCTGGTTAATCCATCAGATTATGACAACAGTATCTTTTCATAAATAAATTATTGAATCTCATTTTTGTTTGATGTAAGAGATGGCATGACTTTACTAAAATAAAGAAAAAATGAGAGAGAGAAAAAAAAAACCCCACTTACTGCCATTTTCTAAATTATAAACATTGTGCATAAAAATTCTCAAATAAGCGTAATCCACAATTAAACTGTATTATAAGATGTTTTGACTTTTTAATCTAAAATAGAAAAAACTTGACCCAAACTGCTCAACAAGAAAGTAATGGACATTATCCTGTTAGGGAAATGAATAATTTATTTTTTTAATATTGTGACTCCTTTTCAAAACATTACATTTATAGATATGGAAAAGTAAATGACATCATTAAAAATAGGTACTAAAGTCTCATTAATTAAAATATTTTCTTTCTGCAGTACAACAAAAAGTGAGTGTTAGAGATTAAATAATTCAACTATAGTTGTGGAGGTAATTTATGTACAATAGAATAGATATGGAGATAAGAATTTTTTTTTTACAATATGTTAATGTGGAGATCGAGCTCACGATCTCTTAATTGAAACTTGAAAGTATATGATAATTATTATTGAATTAAGTTAGATACGAAGATATGATTATTTTGGATTAAAATAACGTTGGGAAAATCTGGACGGCAGATTAAAGAAGAACTTCGTACCGGTGACATGCCTCAATGTGGGCCCAGTGCAGTAAAAGTCGACCGCTTGGGCCCACAAGATAGGAAAATAAGTCAACAGTCAAAAAGTCAATACATTGCTGCGCGTGAAGAGTTATAAATCGGAGGGAAAGAGACGAAAAGAATATCTCAGGAAAAGAGAAATTATCTGATTTTGTTAAAAAAAAAAACAAATAATTACCAAAATTTTAAGGGTAGTGATTAGGTAAGTATTATTCAAAAAAGTACTAAAATCACACATTTCACCCCTGACATTTTAGTATGTTTTTGCATGGAATAATGAAAATAACAGAAAGAAATTTATAAAATTACCAATATATAGATTAAACAAACTTACAAAGTGTTAAAATTTTATGCGGGTAGATAGGTATATGAATAAAAACTATGAAAATATTATATGATATAAAATTTTGAATTATAATAAGTAAAAAATTTTTCTTTTCATGATTAGAGAATAAATAAAATTTAATTACCAATTGATTCATTTAATTCAAATGAATTTTTAAAAATATTATCTCAAACTTCAAACATAATCCAAAACAAGTTTACAACGCAATCTCAATCAAATGTGGACCTAATGATTCGAGTTTCTAAGTCCATTGAATTTTGAAGAAGAATAAAACCTTGATTTCACACGAGTGAAAAAGAACTCCACTTTCCCTCCACTTATTTTTAATGTAATTTATTTTTTATTTAATAAAAATATAATATTGTAATTCAAATATACTTATCAACTATAATATATAACATAAGCAAACAAATAACAAACTACAAACAACAACCAGAAGAATGGAATGTTGTACAAGTTTCCAAATTTTAGCACATATTTGACAACAATTTAGTTTTAATTTGTTTTCTGTGTTATAGAAAGACTATTTAGAAGTTGTTTTAAAATTATAGCTAACAGTCCAACAATTCTGCCCACCACCCTGTCGTGTCCGCTCTACGGTGCCGAGGTCCAAGCGAGACCCTTCGGGAGGGTGGGATCAACAATGCGGAAGTGCTGTAAGATAAGCGAATTAGTAGAGAGTTGGGGAACTATCAAGCGTTCAAACCCACAAAAGATCCTACACGGAGCTAATTGTCATTACCACCCACACCTCGTCGTGATCAGATGTCGGTTCAAATGTACACCCATCCTCCTACATCGAGCAGACGAGAGAGAGCAGTATGATGAGTCAAACTCTTGGTAGATTGCTTAGCTTTGACGTTACTTGTACATTGTTATTTCGTTCATTAGCTCTCAATGATTAAAAATAAAACCTAGCTTGTAGGGACCCGGTAATTTACATGTGACTTCAAACTTTGAAATAATATTCTCACACCTCAAAATAATATGAAGTGATATATTATTTTTTGTAGGAGAAAACAAAAATAGTTAGGCAAGTTGAGTTATAAGAAAAGAGTTAATGGGGAAGCATTCTGTCCCCACATTTATTAAGAGGTTGTGGAGAAAAAAACAAAGGGAGACTAGAAAAAAATGAAGGGGAGACCGAACACGGATAATGTTGACTAGTGATTAAAATCTGTCCTTTCGGAGATGGCTCTCGGATTTTCAAATAAATTCAATTGAACATGAGTTGGAAATTACGGAAACCAAAATTTTTCCTTCCATAACTACTAAATTTTAAGAAAACTAACACAAATTGGGTTACAAAAGTTTGAATCCCGACCCTCTAAAAAAAATCAATAGGTGTCAATTACTGAGTTGTGCTCATGTTAGCAATAACGTTTACAATTTTCAACTTGTTTTCCTCGAAAGAAAATTGGGACATAACGTCACATCAAGATGTTAATGCACTCACTTTTTAGGCAAATCCACGATATTAAATTTCTTTAGTACAACCAATAGATGAAATTTTGAATTTATGACCTTTTAGTTGGAAATAGATAACTTGAGTTATGTTAGGTAGATATCTTACTTGAATCGAAATTTATATAATAATTAAAATAAATAGATATAGTTATTAGCTTAGACACCCTTTAATAACTTTTTATTTTTTATTTTTTATTTTTAAGAATTAAGCTTAAAAATACACTCATGCATTTCTTTGTTTAATATCTACTTTTTAAAAACAGTTTTTAAAATTTAAGCCAATTTTTAAAAACTACAGAAGTAATTTAAAAAAAAAAATCTTATTTTTATTATTTAAAATTTGACTAAGAAATCAAAGGCATGCTTTAAAGGGGTTGAAAAACATATAAAAAAATGGTAAAAAATCAATCATAATTTTTAGAGACAAGAAACTAAAAATGGAGTAATCAAATGGGGCCTTAACAATAAAAATTTCTTACAAAATATCTCTCATTTTTTTCCCTCACCACCCATAAGAAAGTGAAAGGTCACATGCTACCTTTTCTTTTGCAAAATATATCCTTATAATTTGATACAATTGCAAATAGTCCCCATGTAATTAGATACCACAATAGAAAAGTGCATGTTTTTCAAATAATTGAATCAAATGGGCATTGACTATAAAAATGAGTTTGAAATCATATATAAAACAAGACATGTGTTCCATGTCTTACATTGTTTTTAGAAATGGAAGATTCGAATTTTAATTATTACAAATTTGACGAGGCATTTGGCTCTTTGTTAAAATCAATATAGGTTAAAGATGTGAAATAAATATACAAATGATATATAGAATTAACCATCTCATACTACAAATTTACTAATCCTACAAAGGCATGCTTCTAACACCTACCTTTCAAACCTTACAACTACAAAATTAGATTTATATATATATTTTTTAATTTTGTTGAGGGTGTAAAATAACCTATCACGTGGCAAGAGGAGAAGGAGTTTTTGATAGTGGAGGTATCGTATCTCGCGACAATTAATCCGGCCTATATCTTCTTATAAAGGTAGAATATGACTCATTCACCTCACATGTCATGTAAATTAATCGATTAGTATGACTCAGAAGCTTACATCTATAAATACAGAGGTAAACTTTATATTCAGGTATGTGAATCTGATTGCTCATCTTCAAACAAATAGATCGGATTGAAACTAACTTGAATGTCAGAGTATTTACCTCTCTGTTGTATGTCTCACTTGTATTAACTCCCTTTTTAATTCGAGTGATCAGAATTTGGCAACAACGAATTGAATCTGATTCATCTTGCATAATTAAAACATAGATAATAGAATTTCAAACTTTCCAACTAAAAGTTCRTAACAAAATATTCCATAAATAAATCAAATTTTGGTYGGTGAGATATCAATAATGAATATAYGTTTGTGTTTATTATCAATTTAAAACRTGTTTTCTTCGAAGTATTCAAAATTATACCAACAGTAGGTAAAATTGCAAGAATATATCATTTTCTATTGACTTATTAAGGCTTAAGTATAGATCAGGAAACGAAACATAGGATAAAATTTATGAGTATAAACCAACTCATAGAAATTACAATATATATTAGTGAAATATATAAAGTTAAATTAGAAAGTTAGTCCATAAACCATATTTAATCATTAAACTAAWTTTTTTTTTAATTATATCACTCAACATTAAATTTTAATTATTTAGATATTTAAATGTTGATGTGATATATTGGTAGCATGAAAAGTGATAGTCTCGTAACAAGTGGTACAAGAGAGTAGACAACAAGATAAAATAAGAGTAACTTAAAAAGTGATATAAACCATATAGGTATACTAGTTTTTGTTAGGTCTAATTTTATTTTTTTTTGGCTCACTCACCTRTATTTTGTCCGATTGTCCTACTTTTTTTTGTGTCACATCATTAATTGTTAATAAAAAAAATGTTTAGGGGTTATAAAATTAAGGGGTAAATACGAAAACTTTGGTGTACAACCTACTTTGAATTTGAGTTTGTGAAAYTTGAGCCTTAGGTTCATCATAATATTGCTTAACCTAGAGAACGAGAAGGAACTCTGGTGATAGAGATTCACTATAAATACGAAAAACAATCCAACAATAACAATAAATAGGAAAGGTATTGGAAAAGGGGAGAGGGTGTAAATGGTCAATGAGTTGAAATCGGAGGAAGAACCAGCTGTATCGAAGAGTTCCCGTCCATCCAATGCAATCCTAATCCATCAAAAGTCTACTCTCCTTCCCCACGTCTTCTCATTTTTTATTTGAAAACCAACCACTTTATTGACCAATAAATAAGGTCAATTATTAAAAAACAAAAACAAAAACAAAAACATTGTTGCAGATGACGACTTATTAACTACCAACGAATAAAAACAGTGTGAAGGGATGGCTTGAGGTATACTTGAAAGTATAAGAATCGATATCAATCTTTGTTTTTTATTTTTTTTAGTTTGATCTCTGCCGTGATCGTATATGAAATTGACATACGATATGAATTAGATTATTTTAAACATAATTCGAGTTATGAGTTATGATATGGTCAAAAGGTTAGCGGTTTCAATCTTCACCCCAAYATGTTGTTTGAACTAAAAATATATATGTGAATTAAGAATACTAGTTTTTCTACCCAATCTTTGTCTATTCAAGATCAATCAGAAACATATTGATKTATATTTTGCAATATTTAATTTAATTTTGTAAATTTGAGAGTGAGATCACGTAAAGTAAAAGGGTTATTTGGTATCCATAGGAAAAAAAAAAGGTTATTTGTAAATTTTCCTATAAATTCGTTTGTGGGCCTGGCCCAGTAAACGTAAAATGGATCGGCTCATAGGCCATCCCATCTCAACTCCCAAACCCAATTCTCAAAGCATAAATTTATTTACTTTGTTTTAAAATCTAATATTTTAGAACATTTTGTTTGAATTATTGATCATATCTTTCAAAATCATTTGTTTTAACCTTTTCTTTTTTAGTCCAAAAAAGGGGTTAATATTCGAACTTACAACTTTAAAAAGTTAAATAATCAAGGTATTGGTCAACAGAGCTCATTTATTTTAACTAAATAGGGTTTAGAAAGGTAATTTTAATAAGTATATATTTGTTTTCTAATTCATACAGAACAATAGGAAATAACATCATTCTCTTTTAAATTTATCAAAAAAATATTTTGGTTTGACGTGTTTATTAGAATAAATAAAAYATTTATTTTTCTAAAATAATGGTGTAAAAAATTTTCACTGTTAGGCGTGAGCTTACAAGGCTAGAGCTGCTTACATGACTAAGGCTGTCGGTGTAAGAATTAGAAATTATTTTAATATTGATTTTAAATATTTATAATAAATCATTTGATACCAATTCTTAAAACAACAATATTTATCCACACCGATTAGKAAAATATTTTACTGGCTTTCTAACGCAATGTATTTATATTTATTTATTTCTATCGCATTTAATATACAAGTGAGAATTCTATATAATTTTTAGTAGAGAAAAATATGCCACCTCAAAAGTCAATAAAAACAAATATTAATGATGTGTGGGTAAGTATTTTTCTTGTCTGAATCATATTTTCAAAAAGCATACCAGAATCTTGGTCTGCAGGAAACAATTTTTCTAAATGAATCATTAATAAAAAAAACAAAAAAAAAAAACCTGTCATTTAGCTGGGTAGATGAGATATGACCGTGTTTTGAAAAACTTGTTATTCTAATTTTTGGTTGAGTTAACATTCCGTAAAATTACCTTTTCKTCCCTCGTTTATTTCTTCCTATGCAATAATGCATAATTTTCCTCTCTCTCTTTTTTTTTTTCATTACTTTTCTTCTCCATCTTCTTGTATACTCCATCTAATACGAACTACAACTGGGCAAGATGCGAGAGAAGAGACTGTCAATGAGGGACGGGATCTTCGTTTGCCATCCACACCATTGGAGGGAGAGTGAGTGAGAGAGGAAGACGGGTGAAAAAGAATGAAAGCATCAACTTTAATTAAAAATAATTGAAGGCACTGAAGTAATTTGCTATATTGAGTGTTGTTAGAAAATATTAGAATAGTATGTTTAAAAAAGAAAACAAATATATTTCATTTACACCTTCGAATTTATGTCACTTTTGGAAATATCCAATGAGTACAGCTCTAAAGATACATATATATCTGATTGGAGACTGGAATACCCACATCCCATATTTATTGGACTAAGAAGGCCAAAAAGGGCAACACAAAAAAGTCATATTTTGTAAAGAAAAATTACGTAAAAATAAAAAGGTTAAGTACAAGACAAAGTACAACAGAAACAAACGAAATACAGAAGAAACCAAAATCATATCACAATTCAGAGGACGAGACGCATGCAAAATCCAAAATTACATATTAATAATTTCCACAAAATGTGACGAAACGAATCGTTTCACTTTTCATACCCTTAATCTAATCACACCGGCACTGTCCTATTGGTCTGATGTTCCACGGCGGCGCCGTCTTCCTCAATCTCATTCTCGCCGGTCAACTCCTCCAGCGATTTTCCTTTGGGCTCCGGCACCAACAACGTGAGCAAAGCACCGAGGAAATTGATGCAACCGAGCGTAATAAGCGAGTTCTTGACGCCGAAACCCGGTGGGTAACCCGGGTCCGTCTTGGACGGGTCGGAATTTTGCGCGGCGTACAAAAACCCGAATGCCCCGACGATGGCTCCGGCCTTCCCGGCGGCGGCGGAAATCCCGTGGCAAGTAGACCTGAGCCTGGCCGGGAAGATCTCGGCGGGAACAATGAAAGTGGTGGAATTGGGCCCAAAATTGGCGAAGAAAAACGTCAATGAGTACATGACGAGGAACCCAATTCGATTCTCCTTCATAGTCCAATGGTGGTAGGGAAAGGCGAGGGCAAACATGAAAATAGTCATCATGATGAACCCAACTAACTGAATGGTGAATCTGCCAATGATGTCAATTAGCGCGACGGTGAACCAATACCCGGGCACCGTCCCACACAGAGCAATCAGCGTTTGGGCTTTTGCGATCCGGAAGCACTCC
>NW_019104489.1:6179205-6198817 GCF_001995035.1 Momordica charantia
TTGGGCGGAAGAGAGCCCGGCCTGGCGGAGCCCGGGGAGTAGTAGTATATGCGGCCGAGTAATCGGGAGACTACGGCGATGCAGAAGAGATCGTAGGCGTCGGTGAAGAAACCCATTCCGGCGATGATGATGGCCGTGAAATGGTACCATTGAGTCTTCGCCACATCCAGTGCACTCAGCACTCCCAGTTGTTGCGTCATTTTCAAATTTTATCTGCTTACGCAAATTATTACAAAAGCTTTAGTTAATTAATTAAAAAAATATATACTAAATTTAAGTTTTACTATCCAGATGTTTTTTCAATATGATCCCCTAGTTTAAAAAGTGTTCTGTTTTAACAATTTTTAATTATACCATTCATTGATTAACGATAATTTTAACTTAGAAAAATTTTCCAATTTCTTTTGAACTTTTAAGAATTTGACAGAAATTTTGACTTTTTCTTTTTCACATATTTTTTCTTTCTATAATTTCTTTTTTTTAGTTTAAGAAGTTTCAGTGGTGATAAGAGAGAGAAATGTGAAAAAAAAAAGAAATATCTCTTTTCTTTTTTTTAAAAAAAAAGAAAAGAAAAGTATTTCAATATTGTTTTTTTTTCTCTTTCTAACTATACCCTCATTCGGTGATCACAAAAAATGTCCTTTTTTCTTTCCCCAAATTTATACAAATTATTATGCGATATAAATATACTATGAAC
Source organism: Momordica charantia (assembly GCF_001995035.1). Next base: position 6,179,903 of record NW_019104489.1, read on the forward strand.
AAATTTTAATATATATCAACGAAAAAGTTAAAAATAAGAGCTGGCACTGAATTTTAAAACACAAAGAAATTAAGGACTAAAACACATTTAGCGATTGAAATTCAATAGAAAGGCAACACTTGGTTGAATGCTAGAGAGAGAGAGAGAGAGAGAGATTACCGAGTGGACTTTTGGCGATGGGGAGGAGAAGATGTGTAAGGCAAAGAGATTTTGGATTTGAATTAGTTTATATAGAAATTGAGTTCTTGAAATTGGAGAATCATTTGAGGATCTAATTAGCATATACCCAACTAGTTTCTCTATTTAAATGTCTCTCCCTCTAAATTTAGGATTAAAATATAATGTTAGATTGATTAATTGAAAATTTTAATCAGATTCTTGCCATGTATTACTTTTTTCTAATTAATTATCATATATATACACTCTCTCTAGAGCTGGCACTGGCAGTTGGCAAATTTCGAAGTGCATACCATTACCAATTATTTTAATGTAATACTAATTAAATTTGTCCCGAATATGTATCAAAATGTTCAATTTTTTGGAACAAAATGTTCGTTTTAAATCACAGACTAATTGGAAAATCTGCAAAATTAATTCGCAGGATTCAAACCATACCAACATCGTCTCAACCTAGGGATTTGATGAAACCATTATGATTATTTAAGCTCCCTTTCGTCCTCGTTTCTTATTTCTTGTCTTTCTTTACCGGTACTTCTTTACCCACCCTTGTTCTTTCACCACTCATATCTTCATGTTCCCATAGTTTCAGTGGGCCGTAGCGGTGAGAGACCCATCAAGAATCAATGGAAATTGCATCTGCTCAAGCTCCCCAATTTCGACTTCGAGATTTCTTAGAATTGCTAGTCGGCCAAGTTGAACAACACAAAGGTGCGGTCGAGGTACGATATCGCMACGGTAGAGATACCTAGTAGAGACTGCCCGGAGTCAGACGTGGTTGGAGTTTTCCAACTATGGATGGGAAGAAGTCGCGAAAAGAAGACATTTTTCTTTTTATAATTATTATTTTTAGTTTTAAACCAATTTAAATTAAACCGGTCCGATATTGAACCAACCCGCTTAGTTGGCTATTTAATTTGCTACAAAGCTACGTCATACTTCCATTAAATCTAATCAAATTTTAACAAATTTTAAAATAGAGAGACTAAATTGTTACTTTAATGAAAGTTCAGGACCAAATGAGTTATTTAACCATGTTTTTATCATATATTAATATTAACCATTAGGCAGAAATTTAATGACGCCACTTCCATCTTTTAAATTACACACTATGGATACAAAAGAAGAGAGAGAGAGAGAGTCAAATTCATAATTTTTTTAATGATAAAACTATTGTATTAGAAAAAATTAAAATTACTAATTAGTGTAAAATAACTAAACTGTTAATTCTGAAATGTTTATAGGCTTATCAGCCCTTTTTGTTATTTTTTATTGTACGCATTTGTATTTGATTAATCCAAAAAAATATAAACTATTATTTTATAAACTTAATGCCGTTGACCTTATCTGCATGTGCTTTAAAATATTTCCTTTATATATAAAATGAAACTCAGGGGGTTGACATTTTTGTCCCTCCATCACTCATGCATCATGTGCGGCTCCTCAAGCTCACAGTCATTGACATTCTCAGAAAAATAACAAATTAAAAAATTCGAAATACATTATTCAATTATGATAATAATTATATTTTACTTGTGACATTGAATTTAGAAGCCCTCTTGTTAGGTGGGTTTTAAAAACTTGTTGATAACACACAAATTTTCATCAATCTAACCCAAATTGTTTGGATTCCTGTATCAATAAACAATTTGGATTAGCATTGGCAAAATTAACATAACTTACTTTTCTTTTTAAATCCAAATTAACCAAATTCAATAATAATGCTAAAAATCATAGTTTTGCCTATATCACTATATAATTAGGAATTTTATTTTTATTTTTAACATTTTTAAATTTTCAAATATACCCTTTTGAACTTCTAAATTCAACCTGCAACCAAAAGTTGACAAAAAGTATAAAGTGACATCTATATATGCATATTTTCATAGTCTTAATTAAACCAAGTGGTTTTGATTTCGCCTTAAATAAGAAATGGGTATTGCCTTGAATTTTATATATATTTTCCATCTAACAGAGTTGCAATAAAATAGTGATTTTCAAGTTAAAAAAGGGTTAAAAAGAATATATTTTAAAGTATCAGGCACATAAATGCATAATTATAATTCAGAGGGTACGGTAAAGACTATAATTTAACTTTTCTTTTTTAATTTAAAATTYTGTTTGGTGTCAAAAATCTTTTTGATATTTATACGAAAATATAATACTTAAAAATAGTATAATATTATTAACAAAATTTACAAATTGAATGAATTGTAAAGTAGATATGAAATGAATCCTGCGAACTCTACTAAATTGGTAAATTACATATTAATATTAAACCTCATTTGAAAAAAAAAGAAAAAAGATTGTGAAATAGGCTGCAAGTTGTAGATTAGATATGAGAAAGGCAGCAAAATAAAAAGGTGCTTTGGGGCTTAAATTTCATTTTTCTTTTAGAGAAAAAGACTTTTGATCAATCATTTTTCATTCATAGTGTATTCTTCTTGTCCAAATAAATACGGAAAAAAAAAAACAAAGAAAGTGTGACATTTATTTAACAGACAAGGTTACAAAAATWTATATAAATATATATATTAATTTTTGCAACAATAATATAAAAAAAAGTATTTAATTTTGTTATTTAAAAAGATAACATAAAACAAAGCACTAAAAAAAAAAGTATTTTCTAAATCTACGGTTAATAAGCCTCTACAATCTAGAGATCGGTGGTTATGTCATATGGTTGTATGTGTGAAATAGTACACCGAAAGCAACTTTGCGCCATCATGTGGAGTCAAAATCACCGCATTTAAGTAGAAAAATATTGATCCTCGTCTCATTTATATTTATCACGTTAATATCGGGAGATGTATTAACACTAAAAAAAATTATTTATAAAAATAAAATTAATTTATGAATATGGTAATATATGGTATTGCTATGGTACTAAAATTTTTATCACCTTTAAGCCTGTATATATTTTTATGGATATTTCAATTAATATTTTCATAGTATTGAAAAATATTAAAAGTATAACATAATAATAATAATAATAATAATAATAATAATATTAATAATTTTTCAATTTAATTAAAAATAGTGAATGTTTATCTGTAATCTTTTATTTATGCATTTTATTGATATTTGAATATATATTTTTTCATAAGATTTTGTGCTCCATGTTTCATTTCAACATATAGAACCTTGTAAGATTAATCAATGTAGATAGTTTGTATCTCAACAACTTTTGTTTTGTATTTTTTGGACAAAAGTCAACGACTTATATTATTCTTCCAGTGATAAAATAAACATATTCTACAAAGCGTATTATTTTTTATTGGAAAAAAAACTGTGGGTTCGAATATTAATCTTCAATTACATAATTGAACGTTTTTTTATAATTATACTTGAGATATAATATATATATGTACACACGCAGTTTTTTAATACGAGTTTATCGTGTAAAAAGCAATTGAATTGCGTCTGCAATTTGAAAAATCGTTTTCATATCTAAAATTTTCAACTTAATAACAATATGCCGAAAAAAAGTCAAATTTCTACGTCTAAAAAATAATCTGAAGTAAATAATTGAGCTTCCAATTTCAATATTTGTATGCACTAATATATTCATTTTATCTCCCGAGTCATTGTCGATATCTCTTTCGAAGACATTTTTGAGCAATCTTTATTCTTTTCCTTTTTCTCTCTCTAACTAAACTTTAATTATAAAAGTAATAAAATTAGATTATTCCTATCTTATGCCATAAAATTAGTAGATGGATTAGTACATATTCATATTAACCCAATTAAAAAAAGAACCCTTTAACTACTTGTGTAAAATTAGCTTTTTGAATTGTAAAATTCAACTGCGTAAATGAAATTTTCATAATTATTTAACTTTATTCGATATCTCAGGTCATTTATATATAATTTTCACTCTCTATTTTCTCTTAATAAATATTATCTCATCACTTTCTACGTTCTCTTGTAATACAATATTACTTAGGTATTTACCAATTAGTATTAATTTCTTGTTGACCACCCTGGGAGAAAAACAAGTGATATATATATATAGTTATGAAATTTTTAGTAATAGTAAGATAGGCGACTGGCTGATGAACAGTTAGGTGTTGGTTTTAGTATCTACTTTATAAACACAAATTCACTCTCATCTCCCTCCTGAATGATTATGTGAATACTAATTAAAATGGAAAATTAAGTTTTACTCCACCACTTGACATAAAATAAATATACATATACATATATATATATATGAAAAAAGGATCCGTTTCTAAATAAGTACATAGTGTTTGTTGTTACATTGAGGAGAAAAGCCGTATGAGATGATATATTTCAGTGTAGATAACAAAACATATTCATCCTCACTAGTCATTACATTAGAATACATCACGAAACTCACTTTACACAATTGGAAGAAGAAGTTTGGACAGCCTTCTGAAACCTCAGCAGATCAAAAATCATCCCACAAAGTAAACTATCTCTATCTCTGGAACACAAAATGGTGGAAGTTTCACCCAATCGCACCAAGAAACGACTGCAAACAGCACAACACAAAGAAAGCATTACAGATTCTATAAGCTTATTCACACATGATCATTTCTTTTTAAACTTAGATCCCATTTGAAAATGGACGTACCTTTACCTTTGCAGGACCGCCAAGCCTTCCAGACGATATGCTGCCAAACCCAAACTTTGGCTTCTTCTCAGCAGGTTTTAGTATTTGGAAAGAACACATTAAGTTTTCATCCACGTGCATCATTGCACCGGCATTGTCAAACTCTCCGCAGTAGTTGGGAGCAGAAAATATCGTTACAAGCTTTCTATTTGCAAAAAACTCGTACCCGTCCTCCACGACCTGCATATCGGAATAGTAGGTTTTCAGTGTAAGTGTCTGCATCGTGCAGGCCATGGAGTTCATTTAAAGAAAACATGTTAAAACCTGGTGAGCTCTACAAATCAAATCGAGATCATGCTTCCGAAGAAACTCGATTACTCGATCTGCACCAAAGGTGTATGAAACCCCTCTATCATTGGGCCCCCAGCCCCGTGCATCTAGACTTGGGTCGGACCAGAGAAGATCACACAGCAAACCACTTTCTGGAACATCAGTAGGACGCTTTGAATTTCTAATTTGATCCAACTTGTCGAGGTGAGGAGACAGCCCGCCGTGCATACAGAGTATCCTCTCATCAATCAGAGCAGCCACAGGTAAACAGTTGAAACAGTTTGTGAATACTTTCCAGAGTTTAACGTTGAACCTCCGTTTACATTCATCATAAAACCCGTAGATTCGGTTTACAGATGCACATTCATGGTTGCCCCTCAAAAGGAAAAAGTTTTCAGGATATTTTATTTTATATGCGAGGAGGAGGCAAATTGTTTCTAAGCTCTGCTTTCCACGATCAACATAGTCCCCCAAGAATAAGTAGTTTGATTGAGGAGGTAATCCACCATATTCCAGAAGCCTTAGAAGATCAGAATACTGGCCATGGATATCCCCTGGGTGGCACGAAAACAAAATTTCTGTCATACATACAGAATGAACAACTTTCAACAACTAAAAAATGAAGTAGAAGAGAAAAAGACTGATTTCATTTCCTTGGAAGCACAAACTAAGCCTGAAACCAGCAGGGGTTAAATTTTCTCTTGGTGTTAACAAGTTGAGTAACAACAATCAATAGTATAGGAGACAGAATAAAGGAACCAAGGAGGATGTAAGGCCTAGGGAATATTTTCTTGAACATGAAAGAATTCTTTTATCATTTGATTCATTTCTTCATATTTAAGTATTAACCCCAAATCCCCATCCATCCATGAGTTCTCTCAACCGACTACAATTTCAGAGGCGCAGGTTTTAGTTGAACGGCGTGCTCAGTCAACAGGAATGCGTATTCCCCCTTCTCAGTGTCTCTCCCCAGGTCTGTTATATTGTGAAGAAATGAAAGTATTTCCACCTTTTCTTTCATTGGAGGAGAAGAAAACCTAGCCATGACCGAGCGCAAGCAGTAAGTTAACACACAAAACTTCCCAACCTCTTCCTATCTTCAAATAAGGTGAAAACAATTCTACAAATTTAGTACCGTTGGGAAAATATTACAGCTCATATATTTTAAGTGCTGTTTATTTCTCCATGGTTAACAGGTTCCATTCCAATGGTTCTCACTAGTAGACTCATAGCTTGAAGCTGCGCTCACATGAAGCAACCAACAACTTTCTTCAATAAATTCATTCATAAATAGTAAAGCAATGCCATCTCAATTTCTAATCAACTTAGATCCATCTATGACACTTTCTGCAGCATGCTTTCTTAGAAAAGGTTTTGCAGCACTTGACAGCTCTACAACAAGTAATAAGCATGTTTAACTAGTTCATCTCATGTTTTTCATGTCAAACGCAGTTTACTTTCCAGACAAGGCAACCAGATAACAGTCAGACGATAGCTATATGAAGTCTAATCCAAACAAAAAACATAACAAATCAATCTCCAAGAAAACGATTTATGATCAAAGAAAGAGCAAGGGTAAAGGAGAAACCGCATATATAGATTGGTGCTTCAATTTCCAAGAGATTCGGTTGCCTCAAGAAAATATCCCTCGAGGACAAGCATAGCTGAGTAGTTTCAGTCTCAGAAAGCGGCACCTGCTTCCCCGATTTGCTCCCGACCTCAAGCAATTTATTGATTATTCTATTAAGAGTAGCAGATTCCATCTTAGTGTTCCTCCTTCAATTCGAAAAAAAAAAAAATTATCTTTAAGATCGTGCGAGCTAGCAGTAGTAAAGGAAAAGAAAACGCAGAATAAAGGCGACGTACTCCGATCTTCTGCGCCTGCTGCTGCTGGTTCTTGATTAGAGAAAGTAGCATGACTTGCGCAAACAAAAAGAGGAGAAGGAGAATTGGAGATGAGAGAGAAGGGGGTTTGAAAACCAAGCAAAATGGAACATCAACTGTTGCTTTATCTTTCTTTTTCCTTTTGCCCATTTGGCTTCTCACTTGGCGATCTAGAAAAGAATGGTGGCAGATCAATTGGGGGAAAAGAAGAATATATTCCATTGGAAGAAGATTGAGTGGAGTTGGGAGAAAAACCCTAAAAGAAAATGCTGATACAGAAAAGGAACAGGGGACGGAATTAAAGAATGAAAGTTGAGGAAGAAGATTTCCAAAGTGGGGCTCTAATTTGGTCTTCGCGGACCCCATAGAACTTCGTATGCACTCTTCTACCGACAATGGCGCTTCCATCTTCAGCACAGCACACGGCGTCCTTCAATTTCACTGCCACTGCAAAAAATCAGCGGGAAATTCTAAAGAAACTAACATTTATTTAAATCTGCAAGATCTTCAAGTTCATAAAACGCTGCATTTTTTCGGTTTGTACTACCTCTTACTTTTGGTAGGAAACTCAGCCCACCGCGGTTGGGCTTAGGCCCAGTAAAACGTGGGCCTAAATGGCAACTCTTAATGGGCTCCTGGGCCTTAACGTAGAAAAGGAGGGGCTCATTCCAATACTGACTATTTTGTTCACGATGTTGCGGGATTTTTTTCTTTTTTCTTTTTTCTTTTTTTTAGAAATTTGTACGTTTTTCTCACTGATAAATATATCAAATGGTGATTAATATTTTAGGTACTTTTTACCTTTTTTTTTTTTTAGCAAAGGTACTCTTCACATTTATCCTTAATTCTTTTGAAAAACTTAATTTCATATTTAATATATAAAAAATTCTCAATTACGTGTTTCTGTAAGTTGGTCATAAAAAAATTATGTATGCTTGGACACAGTGTCACTTTGGAAGAAATCTATTTTGTAAATAAGCAAATCCAATTTTACTAATGAGTGGATTAGATTTCATTTGTCAATTAGAATGYCAATGACATGTTTAAGTGTATAAATATGTTAATAAAATAATAATATGATCATGTATTGACGTTTTTTGTTGGCAAATTTTAACCAAAAAAAATATACATTAATAACCATTTTATACACAACGTTTTTTTATCTTTTTTAATGTTAAAAATATGGACCCTAGTCGATATATTATTTGAAAATAAAATTATCTCAAAAAAATATTTGAAAATAAAAAATAATAATATTTATTTTATCAATGCAAATTGACTAAATAATCACATTTTAAATATTAAGAGTAACTCGCCATAGTAAGGAATTAAATGGGGAAAAAAAGAAAACAAATTTCTTCTCGATGTTCTGGAGTAATTTTTTAAGAATAAATCGCCGGATATATACTAAATAAATTCCATAAAGCAGTGGAATAAATATAATATAACAACTACGTCGGTTGGAGTTTTGACCAGGACTTTGAAGTTTGACCTTGAACATTCAATAACCACGTGATTGAATTGGACGGTTCTGATTTTTCTTATTCAGACAAAACCTAATCCCTTCTTCAATTTCTTGTTGGGTTGTTCTTTTTGGGTAAATATTTTGCCTTAATCCACTAAGAAGAGTTAACGTATTCAATTTTTCTTGACAAATATAGCCATATATATTCATCCCCATTTAACTTTACTCCCAACTTTTTCTCTACAAATATACTAACAAATAAATAGCATTTTTTGATTTTCTAATTTGAAAAGTACCAGTACTAATTGGTATATATTTCTATCCAGCACCATATATTTTTGTAATTTAATTTATATTTATGACATATAGTAGGTTAAGTTACACATTTATGTTTATTTTAATTTTTTTTTTAGTCCGATCTAACTATTTATATTGGTTGCAGAAGTAAATAACAACTAGTAGGAAGATGTTAGGAAAGATCCTTACTTCTGTGGTACTATTAAGTAGAAAATAACAGATACAAGATTCTGTTAGAGAAAAATTAGTAAAACCTAAAAATAAAAATTACTTAATGAGAAAATACCAGCATCAAACCGAATTCTTTGAGCCACGAATGCAAAAGCAAAGAGAGATGGGAAAGTTATCATTCTCGTGGCCTTGAAATTCTGAATCACAGAAAAAAGACAATTTGCCCAAAGTGTGTATATTTCAAACACAGTAAAAGATAAAAAGAAAAATAAAAAGGAAAAGGAAGACAATCTTGATTCTGCTTCTTGTTGTGGAAAGCTCATAGTTATTAGTCAACAAATCAGAAGCAGCACGCAAAATCATCATCTAAATTATCCCATGTGATATTTATCTCTTAAATCTCTCTCTCTCTCTCTCTCTCTCTCTCTCTCTCTCTCTCTCTCTCTCTCTCATCAAATTCTCGAGAAGTAGATCATAGCCTTGGACGAAATTCAAATTCGAAGCAAGCTGGAACCTTCCTTAAACTTTGAATTCAAACCTCAAATTCTGCTTATAATCTTTTTTTTTTCTAATTTCCAAGTGGATAATCTCTCAACTATAACTCACGATCACGATCGCATGTATCTCTTCAATACAATAGTATGATATTGTCTATTTTTAAATATAAATCTCTGCTACTTTACTTTTGATTGACTTTACAAATATGGTAGGGTCTTTTGCAAAATTTGTTTAATCATGATTATCTTCTTTGTTTTACCTGTATTTTTATTTTATAAGAGACAAAAAAAGAATTGTACTTGACGGATGGGATGGATGGGATGAGAGTGCAAACTGCATTGTTTGATAAAGACGGATAACTTTGTTCAACACAGTTGTACGAAAGAAACCTATTGTGCCTTTCTTTGCATTTTATTGTATCCATTATTAATGAGTTGTGGCTTGTTAGAATATGATGCATATAAGTACCGATAATTGAATAAAAACAAATTAATTTTAAAACTTAAAAAAGTGATCTAAATATCTCTCTGGTTAAAAATGGGAAACGTGTTAAGTTTGTATAAAATATTGATATATGAAATCTCTATATACATATACATATATATATATATATATATATATATATATATATATATATATATATATATATATATATTCACGGTTAAATAGACAACATGATATTAAATTGTTGCATCAAAATGTATGAGGGTTTTTACTCTAAAATATGAAAAAGATAATAAATTACCTAAATTATCAATGTTGTTTATTGACAAAAAAGAAAAATCAATGTTGATTGTTGCAGTTTTTAGGGTTAACAAATTTACTATGACCTAAAAAAAAAAGTGGAATCGTACATTCTTCTAAAATGTTAAGAGTTGTTTGTAATATAAATAATAATTGAGGTGTCAATTTTATAGTACACACGTGTGACCCACGTAGGGAAAAGTCTAAAATTCCTTGAGAAACATTCGTGTAATAATTGTCGCACAGGCACAGAGATTTGAATTGAGCCTATCCAGAACTACAAGGATAATTCACCTTTTTTCTTTTTCCTAATTTACAATAAGACAAAGAAGAAAAAAAGAAAAAAGATGAAGAATATGATCATCTTCTCTAAGCTCTTACATTTTGAAGCTTTTTCTTCTTTCTTGTCTGGTGAAACAGGGAGAGATGGAGGGGGGAAAAATATTAACAGGAAATTAAGAGATCCCTAGATGGTGTGAACTGGAAAGCCAAAATCGCAAATAAAAAAAAAAAGAAAAAGAAAAATAAAAAAGAGGATTTTTAATTCAGTAAGAACAAGGGCTACCACTTTGAGAAGAGCCCAAAAGTTCTTCCAAATACTCTGCCCCTAAATCTTCCAAAACCACCACATTTTGGATCCTCACATCTCTTTCTTTGCTCTTTTTGCTTATGGCCTTCCTTCTGATGGAGTGTTTTCTTTTCAACGCCACCACCGGAGACCCGCCGTCATCGCCGCCGCCGCCGCCGCCGCCGCTGCAGTTCATTTCTTTCAGAGACTCCCTAACTCTGTCCACCGGAAAATTGAGAATTGCCGCGGCCCCCCTCATCGAAAACGCGGCTTGATCGTAGGCCAGAGCGGCTGCCTCAGCACTGTCGAAAGTCCCCAACCAGACCCTGATTCCATGTCGGGTGGAATCTCTAATCTCCGCCGCAAATTTGCCCCACGGCCGCCGGCGAACGCCCCGGTAAGATCTCTCCTTCTTGGGGCTCTCCTCGCCGACGGAATCGACTTCCTCTTCCTTCACTCGAACGCCCCCCTGAGTCCCCTCCGAGATCAGTTCGTAGAGAAGCATTTCTTCCGAATCGTTCTCGTTGAAAGGGAGAAAATAGTGGTCCAAATTCATGAAGGAGGATTCYGGCGAACCGAAGGAAGATTCTGATGAGAAATCGGAAGCCGGGGAGAAGAAGCCGGAGGAATCCATGTAATTGAGGGAGATCGAATTCTGATTGGGAATTGAGAATTAGAAATTTAGAACAACAAGAAGAAGAGGAAGAGAAGCTCTGTTTTTGAAGCTCCTCTGTTTTGGAGGTCGTTTGGAGGAGGAAAATTCGAGCCCACATTTGGTGGTATATATACGGAATATTTAAGTAAAAAAAAAAAAGTGAGGAAATGGATAAGGGTAAAAGGGGAATTGGGCGTGGTGTTGAGGGTAAAAAGGGTATTTAGGGGGATAAAAAGTATGTCACACTGAATTGGTTTATAATGTTTTCGTCGTTTGGAGAAGGAGCAGATTAATTGTACACATGCGTGAATTGGAAGCATGGCCGCCGTATCAAATGGGGGGAGTTATGCTGACGTCAGCGTGTTATTGCGGATTTTTTTTTGTCCGTTAGTAGTGGAGCGAGCTGCACATCTTCCAGCCACGTGTCGATCACGTGACGGCTCTATGATTTTTGTCCTGTTCTCGTGGACAATTCTGATTGGTACTTAAACAGCGGTTTATGAGAGTGTGGAGCGGGAAAATGAAAGCCCAATTTACCAATTTCACAAGCGTATTCTGTTTTTGTTTTTTCTTTTTACCCGCTTTTTTTTATTAAATTATTTTTTCACTATCTCATACAATTTTAATTTTTTTAAAAATTTATTGTTTTATATGGGTATATTTTTTTATTTAAAATTTAGACTTAGTTTTATAGAATATTCATGTGATTTATTATTATATTATTCTCAATAATTTTGAGTTGTTTCTTACCTTTAGCGGGTTCTTTTTTTAATTTCATGGTTTTAGAATGGAAGATCATCTTCAATCAATGACAATAAGTATCTCTTGTGCTTTGATTAACAAATTGTACCATATTCAAGTTGATACATGTCTTATATTTTAAAAGTTTTTTCACGTATTTCCTATGAATTTGTTAGAACCATAAATGTGTAGTGTTTATATATATATATATATATATATAGTATAAACAAGCATAATTATTGATATCACTAGTACAACAATCTCAATTTTCCATCTCCCTATTAGTCTAATTATTGTTCATTTAATGCCTAAGCACTATTACATTTGCTTTAATTTCTACTTGAAGATTTTCTTATATTGAGTCCAAATTACTCCATTTTAATTAATTCTCTATCACACTTTACCATAGGAAAAACATCCCAATCTATAAAACTTAGTTAAAATTACACCATTAAATTTATGAAGGTTCACTATTATGTACCCAATTAAAATTTCATTCTACTTTCTAACTAATACGAGATTTTAGTCACACTCTCATTAACAATCTTAGAATAAACAATCACTGGGTCTCTTCTAAATATAGGGATGAGCCTTTCCAAAAAAATAAATATAGGGAAGAGAAAAATCTCAAAAAAGAAAAGAAAGAGAGGTCTTTGTGGGGGGCAGAAAATTCCAAATCACATTACTTCATCAATGAGGGGAAAGAGGAAGAGGCAAATAATTGAAAGAAGTATTATCAGAGCTCCGCGTAATTGATATTTATCTCAAACTAAGAGAATTTGACTTCGATCTCCACCCCACGTGATGTATAAAAGAAATTATTAATATAAAAGTAAAAAATAATTAAAAAATGAAGTTACCCAAATTAAAGGGTACCCGAATACCGAATTTACATTATGAAACAGATCTAAAATTTTGATTGATCTGAAATGGTGGTATTGACAAAGCGCCCATATGGGCGCTGCTTCCAGGCAATTACAAGCTGACCTAAAAACAAAAAGATAAAATTATTGGGCATGATTGGAATTTCAAAAAATATAACTTTCCTTCCAAAAATAATTATCAAAATCACTATCGAATAACCCCCACACACACACACACACCAAAAACTATTCCTACCTTGTACACTGGCCCAAACCCTCCCTCACCAAGCTTGTTATTGAAGTGAAAGTGATTAGTCGCAGTTTCCAGCTTCTCAAAATNCCCCAGTTCAGTCCAGATACAGATCCCCTGGTTTAGAAAAAGTTAAAATTGTGGGAGGTGAAAAAGGTCAATAAAAGTTTTCGTTGGGAGCCTGAAATTGAATGAATTTCAACACATCTTTCCCAAAATAAGGGATACTGGAATTCGACAGTTCAGTATAGTGATTAGTGTTGCTATTTTTAGATTACGACATGTAGTCCTCGTTCGAAGCTTCCCGGAAAGGCTGCTCTTTCCGCATGCAAACGACACGTCGGTTTCACCAAACTAAAATCTATAATCTCTCTCTTATTCTTTAAATTCTAAATGACCATTTTACCCCATTAAAAAAGAATTAAGGAGAAAAAGAAGACTTTTCAGCTAAGAATCTCAGAAAAATATGCTGAAAACAGACGGCTAAAATCTCTTCCCTTTGTGCTGCTGCTGCCATTACATTACTTGTGTGAAAGGGGACAAAAAGATTTGATTGCTGGTTTTTTTGTCTTTTTAAAGTTGTCAAGTCAGCAGTCTTAGTTTGACATTTCTGACATTGAAATCCAACGACGTGTAGTTTTTGATTCCTAGGTAGAGCATTCAAGTTTTAAAAATAAGGTTAATTTTGTAATTTTGCCTCCATGGTATTTTAAGCAAAATAATGATAAATGAAACCTAAAAGTGTATTCTCGGAGGTCTGAAAATTCAGAAAACAAAAAACACAACAATTTTTTGGGGGTGAGGCAGGTAAAGAGTTAAAGGCTTCTTTTCTTTTTTTTCTTTTTTTCTTTCTTCTAATAAACATCCATAATTGCCACATCATTTTCTAAAATTTGAGGGCAAAAATGGTATTTCACGCCACTCCCATGGATTAAGGTAGAAAATAAAAATAAAAGGGGAAGAAACAAAACCTACCCTCTTGGGTGGGAATAAAAAAATGAAAAACATTGTGAGAAACAAATCTTATCTTCAATTAAAGAAGTGGAAAATGATGATTTTTTCAATGAGAGCCAAAACAAGAGGAGAGAAAAAAATTATATAAATTTGGGGGTTGTGATTTGTGAATGACTAATGAGAAATACATTCTCTCACCCGATCCTCCACACCTTTGACTTCAACCCTCAATTTTATACTTTTATTTCTTTTATTTAAACTAATACAAAAAGTAAACATTCACTTTATTATAAAAYTAGGAATTTCAATTCTTTATTCTTATATTTAGCTAAGCTAATCAAATTAGATCTTCAACTTACACAAGTGATTAAATTAATATCCTTCTTATTTGTTATATGTTTTCTAAATCTTCATGAGCTTAAGGCGGCATTTTATTTTATTATTTTAATCTCATTTGTTGTTCATGGATTTTTTTAATTAACTTTCAAAATTTTTATTTTAATCTCTAAAATTTAATGTTTGTTTATTTACRTCCATGAAGTTGTTAAATGCCTTTTTTTTTTTTTATCTTTTTAGTTTAACAGTTATGAGATTGGGAGATTGAATAATTGATCTTTCTACGGCTCTTAAATATCTATTATAATATTTGAATTAATTGTCATTTTCTRTTAATTTTCATTATTTCAAAAATGATGTGCATTACAAAACTGACACACCTATTAGAGTTTCATAAGCGGACTAATAATACAATATTAGATAAGAAAATATTGGTGATTGAATACTAGTTATTACGAGATGAAATCAAGTGCAAACACGTGACCTCCCCTCATTAAGACATGTATGTGTCCAAACCTTAGCTCAAACATGTCAAGAACGAGGAATAAATACTCATGCATACAAGAACACAATTCAACTTGGTTCCGACCCAAAGAAGATTCTAACTGGTAGAAAATCCGCTAACATTAAACAGARTGACGATTCTATCGTCAAAGGATCTTCGAATTGCCAGTGAAAAATTTGTTGAATGACAGGTACACCCATAATTATGATAGAACTAAGGTTCTCAATGCTCCCCTTGTGTAAAAAATAGAGTTCCACATTCTCAAATATATCCAATATTTTGCATTCTACTTAAGCTTCAAAGTGTAGGATTGAACACTACACCAATATATAAGGTTTTGCATTTAGATGCCACTAGAGTTGACTTCAAAATCTGCATCAAACAATTCGCTGACCTGTCACCATAATTATGGCTCAACCATAGCAATAACAAGAATGATTATCTTTTAAGAAGTTTACGATTAGTGTAAGGTTTAAAATAAATATGAATATGCTATGTTGAGGAATCAAATAGCGACAGTGCAGAGATTTGCAAAAAAAAAAGGGGGTTGGAATTGGTGGGTTGAGTCTCTGAAATCGAGGGTTGCGTAAAAAGAAAAGATTTGGTAGCAAATAAAAATTAATAAAGGGAGAGACCAGCTTTGGTTTATTCTGTAGGTTTTAAAATCCCAAAATTTGGTGCTCTGCTACGAAGCTTCCATCAAGAGTGAGGGGAAGAAAATTCTAGAAGAAATAGGAAAATATATTAACAACAAACATAAAAGGAAACTGCGAGGATGTTTCTGTTCCCTATCACTACAACGAACAAAAAAAAAAAAATGGACCAATCATTGTTGTTAAACAGGTTCATAGTAGTTGATTTTTTCTTTTCTTTTTTGTCYTTTTTTTTTGGTGAAAATTATAGAATATTATGGGGAAAAGAAAAGTTTGAATGGCTTGGAGCCGTTGGAAATTTGGTCCAAACACAAACATGACTTTTTTTCTTCTTCCTCCTTTTATATTAATTTCATCCTTYTCAATCATTATTTTCATCGTCTATATATTATTACTTTCTATTTAAATGTAGCTTTTATCTATTTGATTGGACAAAAGAAAAAAAAAAGTGAGGTGAGATGCACATCCCACCGTATTAATTTACTTAACTTATATTCACGGTGACTAATCTAAACCTAATTAAATTTGTTATAAAATTTCTTACAAAATTTTTAGTTTAGATCTTAGAAACCAACAAGATAGCGATAGAGTATAAATTGCAGAAAAC
Organism: Momordica charantia; assembly: GCF_001995035.1. Next base: position 6,196,177 of record NW_019104489.1, read on the forward strand.
TACAAAGAAAGACCTATCCCGACAAGATTTATAATGGTACTATTTGTGATAAATTCTACATGATCATATAGTGAAATGAAAGACTAAGAAATATTAGGTTGAAAAATGTGAATTGACTATACTCAATCATCTTCAATAATATTTAAACATGAAATAGATTCAAATCTCAAATAAAATTTTAATTTGAATCGGACCTAATTAAGTTTATTTAAGTATCAAGTTTCTCAAGTATAGTAATCTCTATTTTTAATTTGGTGCAATATTAATCTTTATGCTTATTACCTCAAAAAAATCAAACAAGGATAACAGCAATCTCTCATATCCCAAATATCTCTATAATGAAATAATATTGTTTGTTTGTATAACTTATTAGTATTTTACTTTTGGTTTTAGAAATGATAAATTTTAAAAAATGGAAATTAAGCTATTTTTTATTATTATTTTATTTCTTTTAAGAGTGAAGAATAAGAAAAGGTCTAAAAAGATGGGCCAGGCGAGTGACAAGAGTTTGAAAGAGACGGAGGTTAGGCGAAGGAAGCCATGACGATGGCTGACGCTATGGGGGAGAAGATACATTGCATGTGGTTAATTTTTTTGGCTTCATTTTCTCACATTTTAATTGAATTTTATTTATGACCCCAACCAACGTGGATTTAACAAGAAAAAAAAAACTTCATTATTATTATTTATTGCATAATATTCCTACCCACTAACTTAACTAATAAAAGCAACTCTTGCATTTTAATTCAACTTCAACCTGTGGAATACATTAGATGTCCTTCTCAATTATTGTTGGGCCTTCCAACTATAACAGAAACAAACTGATTTATTATGCTCGTTTTGGATTTTCTGTTGGACAATATTTAAATTGATTGCCACCTTCTTTTAGGAACACTGAAAAAACTACTTATTATTATTTTATTTTTTAGAATAATAATAATAATGTAAACAAATAAAAATACTTTATGCTATTTGTGATTCAACTATATTCATATTGAACACATCCTTTACTTATAAGTTATAAATTTGAATTTTTTTTTATTTTTTTGAAATAATTATAAATTTTATTTTCTAAAATAATTATAATGTAAGGTAATATTGTAAGAAAAAAATATAGAAGTAACAGAATTTTCGGAAAATCCAACGGCTCGGCGGCGCGGCATTTAATTTACTCTGGGCGATAAAGCCGGTTGGATCGGCCACGTCATTTTCCATCTTCACAGGAAAATTGTTAATTATTGTTTTAAATGTGGGGTGGTGATAACTGATATTGCAAATTTATAGATGATATTGGTGACGTGGTGTATTATCCTTGCCGTTAAAAATTGGAATTCTAAATTATTTACTCATTAAATCCTTTCTTCCTTTTTTTTTTTTTGTAAATTCATTTGCCAATGGAAAGTCAACCCAATAATAAATAGAAACGACAATGAATCATGATGTTACAATTATATAAATAGCTCTATAATAAAGTTGGATTGATTATAATTATTTTTACTTTTTAGGTTAAATAAACAATTTCTTTACCAACCTGAACATAGTTTAATTGATTAAAACGTACTTGTTCGACCAAATGGTCGTGGTTTTGAATTTGAACACCTCGATGTTGATGTACTAAAAAAAACGATAATAATAATCTTATCTATGTAATTTGAAATTAGTTTCATTTGTTTGCAAATTTTAAAGTTCTAATTGAATTATATTGTTTGAGCTTGATCTCAATTCGATTTCTATAATTTAGTTCAATCCACTAATTTATAAAACTTTTTTATTTTTTCCACACGARAACTTGCTCATTTTCCTAAATTCTTTACTTTGCTCTAAACCACAGCTACAAAACTCGACCAAATAAGATATCAGCTCATTATAACATGTATGAAAATAAAATGGACAGTTTGAAAAAAAACTTTTAATTTTAGAAACTTGAAATATGGCCAAAATGGTTGTGCAACAAGTTTATTTTTATTTTTTAAAATACAAACAAGTTCAAATCTGATATGTCAATTCTCTTGGTATCGGACCGCTGATCTCAAACCCAATGGGCCGCATCTCAAAAGAATGGGAAGCCCAATGGGCCAGAAGCAATTTAGGACATTGAGTGTCCAGCATTTTCAATTGGGTTTAATGCAAAACGACGAGGGAAAAAGAATTAATTTTAATTTTTAATAAGTTAGAAATCTCGATATATCTTTTTTGAGACACCGAAATCCCGATATATTAATATGACTTTTTTTTTTTAGTTTAACATGTTAGGAAAGGTATTCAAACTCACAATCTTATAGTTTGAAATATATGTCAATTACCGCTGATCTATGTTCGCCTTGGCCGATATATTAATATGACTTAAACGTCTTGGAATTGAAAAATATATATATGTATATTTATTTATTTATATTTTTAATTTATAAACTTAAATAAGACTGTATTTGTTAGTTAACCATTTGAAATACGGTAAAGTGTTGTAGGAATAATTATTTTTATAACCTTTTGGAAATAAAACAAAATTTTCAAATTTACTTTTTATTCGGCTATATATGTAACTTTTTGTCCCAAATAAAAACCTTCAGCTTGTTTTTGCAGTGAGGTTTGAAGTGTTTTTGTTTTGTAATTTGGCTAATTTGGTAAAAAATATTAAAAAAAA
>NW_019104489.1:6226829-6249610 GCF_001995035.1 Momordica charantia
AAATATACTTTCGAAAAATAACGAGTACAATTAAAGTAGTGGTCGGTCCTTCAGGTGTCTCAGTGATAGAAACAAAGAAAAGATAAATTTCAATCACATMCCGTATTATAACAAGCCAAACCCCAGAAAATAGTATCAAATAATCTACCTGATTTTTTTCTTCCTGTTGATTCTGCCGGACTGTCAATGGAATCAATTTCAATTGTTAATCTAGATTGATTTGGTTACGAGGATTAATTTCTTGAGAGTGCTTAGGCTACAACTTACCTCATTTGTTATCATCGCCAACTATGGTGCTTCTTACATCACCAGTTTTCTGGTCAAGGCTGTGCAAGAAGAGAACATTAATGACAAGATCAGTGGACAGCTAAAGTATGATAGGGTATCTATCAAAACTCAGAAGAAGGGATTTGTTCCAATTATTTATTCATCATCATCATGTCACAAACACAAGTTATCAGTAATTTCAATGAGCTTGTAATGAATTAAAGCCTGAAATTTGGCAGAGCAGAAGTCCCGTCCAACCCTTTTTCAGCGAAGTAGAGACTGAATTCTCTAGCTGTGGTTTCTCTGTACTTGGCCGGGTTTTCTTCCGACAACAATTCTTTGATAGGTCCATAAAGTTTCGAGGTCTGTTGTGTGGCGGTTGTAAAGAAACTTGCCACCGATACTCTCGGACCCACGTGATTTGCCACCACTCTGTGCTCCGAGCTCACGAACTTGTCATTCGTTATCAGCTGCAAAACAAACCCAAAACAAAAACTACATTAATTTCCCACCATTTTTATGCATGGAGAAGAAAAGTCGAAAACTTGCCTGCAATAAGCTGCCGACGTTGACGACGAAGGCGCCGGGAACCGGCGGAACATCCACCCACTTGTTCTGTTGAAGCACCTGAAGCCCTCCGATATGGTCCTGCAGCAGCACCGTGACGAAGGTATCGTCGGAGTGCTCGGTGGCGCCGATGGTCAGTTCCGGCTGCGGACATGCCGGATAATAATGGCACAGAACAGCCAGCCCCTCGTTGCAGTCCAAGTCTACCAAATGGGTTGAGTTCAGACCAAGAGCCTCCGAAAGCAGCCCAAATATCACTTCCCCAAGCTTCGCTATTCGTTTCGAATAATCACCCAAGATGTCTCTACAACAGACATTTATCAACCGAAGCAGGGCACCGTGGACAAGAAAATAGAGTTAAGCTTTCAAAGTTTTCTCTCTAATTCTTCCAAATTTCACTCCTAAATGAAGAAAACAGGGTACAAAACAGAGAGATAAGAATCAGCAGGTTTTTTTTTTTACCTGCAAACTTCGGGCAAGTCTTGTGGATTGGGAGGATTTGGGGCCATGTAAGAGAAGAACGTATCCCTCCAATTGGCAGCCGGGGCGCTGTACAGATCGAAATTGCAATTGTAAACCAAAGGCTTGGTGGTGTCTCGCGTATAGTATTGTTTCCTCACTTCAGTGTCTAGTTCGTGAAATCCATGGACCCCATTTATCATCTCCTCCGTAACACTCGCCGGAATCCCATGGTTTATCAACTGGAAAAACCCCCACGTCTCCAACGCCTCTCGGATTTTGTCGACCACATCCCTGCGTTTCGAGGGGTCTATATCGATGTCTTCGAGATCCACCACCGGAACACCGAGTTGGATTTCGCCGGGAACCGAGTTCTTGTCGGAATCGGAACTGTCTTTTTTGGGTGGCCGGTAGAATATTCTTGGGATTTCGGCTACACCGGCGTCGACCAGTCCTTTAACACCGGCTTTAGTTTCATCGAACGCTTTTAGTTCCGAAGCTCTGTCGAAGGTATCATCAAATTTGGAGACCGGCGTGAGGTTGAGTTTATCGACCACCATTTTACTTCTCCTGTGAAGCAAATCCAGAGTTTCAACTTTGAATTCCGAGGAGTTCAATCAAAATGGCTGGTTTTATAAATGCCAAGTTGTCTAGTGGGGACAAATATTTTGAGGTTATGACGTGGCTGTGCCATCAAATCCATTGGTTGCACTTGAAAAACTGATCCTGCGAGTGGGCAAATTACAGACGGAACTTAGACCACTCACCCAGTGACCCGGGGAAATAAATGAATTTAAAGATTATAAACATCAAGTTAGAGACTGCAATTGATGAAGGGCGAATTTCATCAGAAGATACGTCATCATTGGATCAACAATTTGATTTCGCATGTTACTCTCACGAAGAAAGTTTGGGAATAATGTGCCTCGAACTATCGAACTTATACAACTCTGCAATTACTATATCTCCACCTCACCGTATATACAGAATTACACAAACATTTCTACCTGGAGATTTTACATTCAAGAATCCCATTGTGAGTGTTGTTGGAGATTTTGATGTTTTGATCATATTGTGAATCTAGATCTGTCTGCTCGGTTCATATAATCATATTGGTGCAGTGTAAGACTAAAATAATCAGTCATTACATAAGCCATCAAGTAATAATTTTGATGAGAAGAGAAAACATGGCACGAATACTTCTAAAAGGATTTCCAAAATTAAGAAACAATGGACTCTGAAAGATTTTCTGAATTTCAGAAGATTGACTAATTCGCTGCAATTAAGCATCAGCTTCACCGTCGGGACGGAGCCTGAAATGTTGCAGAGCAGAAGTTCCATCCAAGCCTCTGCCATTGAAGTGAAGGTAGAAGTCTTTGAGCGTGGTTTCTCTGTACTTGGGAGGATTTTGTTCCGACAACAGTTCCTTTATGGGTCCATAAACTTGGGAAGTCGGATAAACCCCGATGCCAAAGAAGCTAGCAATTGACACTCTCGGACCTTCCCGATTCGCCAGCACTCGATGTTCCACGCTCTTGAACCTATCGTTTGAAATCAGCTGCAAAAATTCAATTCTAGTTAGACAATAATAATTTGATCAAATGGGGTCCATAAATTTGAATGCTGCAGAAGATCGCATTGCCTGCAGAAGATCGCCAATGTTGACGACGAAGGCACCGGGAGTTGGGGGAATTTCAACCCATTTGTTCTCGTGAAGAACTTGAAGGCCTCCGATTTGGTCTTGAAGAAGAACTGTCAAGAAATCATTGTCGGCGTGTTCTGTCGTGCCCAAAGTGAGCTCTGGCTGCGGACATGCTGGATAATAATGGCACAAAATACCTAGACCCTTGTCGCATTCCATGTCGCTCAGGTGGTTCGTGTTCAAGCCAAGAGCCTCCGACAGTAGCCCGAATAAAACTCTCCCCAGTTTCTTCATTTCCTTTGAGTACTCGAATAAGATCTCTCTGCAACAAACACCCACAAATTAAGAAACCTAAAAAGGTTCGATCTTTACTTCAAATTGACAAACCCATCTGAATTAAGCTATATAAGGTAAGCGAAAATGAAGGGATCATGGACAATTAGCAAATTACCGGCAAACTTCGGGCAGGTCTTGAGGGTTGGGAAGATTAGGGGCCATGAAACAGAGGAAGGTGTCTCTCCAATTGGCGGCGGGTGCGGTGTAGAGATCGAAATTACTGTTGTAAACCATGGATTTTGTGTTGTGGCGAGTGTAGTGTTGCTTCTTGATTTGGGTATCTTGTTCGTAAAATCTGCGTGTCCCATTTTTGATCTCCTCCACAACACTGGCCGGAACCCCATGGTTGAGCAGTTGGAAGAAACCCCATTTCTCAGACGCTTCTCGGACTCTCTCCACCACGTCTCTGCGTTTCGATGGATCTCCGTCGATGCCTTCGAGGTCTATCACCGGAATGCTCAGTTGCGCTTTGCCGGAAACATGGGTCTGGCAGGGATCCGGCGGCCGGTAAAATATCCGCGGGATCTCAGTTAGGCCGCTGTCGACTAGGCCTTTAACTCCGGCTTTGGTGTCGTCGAAAAGTTTCAGTTCGGCGGCTCTGTCGAAGGGCTCGTCGGCGTTGGACGCCGGAGTTAAGCTAACTCTGTCCACTCCATCCACCGCCTGGACTTGGAGAACCATTGTAAGTGATTTTTCTGTGAAGTGATTTTAAAATCTCAATCTCCAATTTTATAGTGCTTAGACTCATTAAAAATTGAACATTAAATTTATAATTTAACCTAAATAAAATCCATTCTATAAGATATTATGATCGTGGGTACCCTCACCTCAAATTTCTATTAAAAAAGTGCGGTTTAAATTCTGCAAATAATAGTTGGGCTAATTAATTTAGGGACAGCAGGAAGAGTCTAGAATTTTTTAATAAAGAATAATAAATGAAGAAGGAATCAAAAATTAAATGCAAGAGAGAGTAAAACAAGTGGACGCATAGAGATTGGTGAGACAAGCAAATCTTTATTAGTATTTGAATTCTCAGCATCTAACGAGATCAAATACAACTCATTTAAATACACAAAGTATGATCCACATGATACTTTCAAAATAGAAATGTTGTTTGACAAGAGAGGAGGTGACGTGGTGGCGTGTAGGGGTGTACAAATGTGGTCGAAAAATCGATCCGACTGAATCGATATTAATCTGACTCTTTTTCCCTCTGACGCCACAACAACGCTATCGTCGACAATCTTTGAAGGGTAAACTTTCATCTCTCACTTTTCCTTACATCATTTAATCTCTCAAATTTTTTGTTTAGTTAAATTTTCTTCTTCAATGCCTTAGATATATTTTATTTTCTTGTTTCTCCATTTTTTGTTCTGGATCCTCTTCTTGGTTGATCTAACACTTCCAACCAATAATAATTTTTCCTCCCTAAAAAGTTTTACTTACCCATAAATTTTTTTTTAATTAACTCATTCTCATCACTCTTACACTTTTTTTTTTTTAAATCTTAAGCAAAACAAATGTAAATTAAGCTATGAAATTGATACAGCTTCCATTTTCCAAGGTTGTTATTAACACACAAATGATACTTTGATACAAACATATTATAACATTATTTAATGACCCGAAAGTCCTGCTGGAGTGTTCTGTTCCTTGCAATTTAAAGATCTGCTTCTGCTCGAGTCAGCTTGAAATGCTCCAAAGTAGAAGTTCCAAGGCCGTCTGAACGGAACTGAATATTGAAGTCTCTGATTGTGGTTTGTGTGTACATTGCAGGATTTTGTTCTGAAAGCAACTCCTTTATGGGCCCATACACTTTGGAGCTCGGCGAAGCCACGTTCGAGAAGATGCCCGCCACCGATATTCTCGGACCATCCTCGTTTGCCACAACCCTATGCTTGACGCTTTTGAACCTGTCATTTGTAATTAGCTGCATTCAACAACAACAAAACCAATTAGTTAGATGCAGTCGCATCGCTATATCATATAATGGGTTCATTCTTTTTTTATGATGCCAGAAAGTAGAAGCAGAAACAGAGAGGATTTTTGTTTTGCCTGCATAAGATCTCCGATGTTGACCACTAACGCGCCGTCGACCGGAGCCACGCCCACCCACTCATTCCTGTAACGAATCTGCAGGCCACCGATTTGGTCTTGCAACAGTACGGTGATGAAATCGGTGTCGCTGTGCTCCGGTATGCCGATGGCAAATTCCGGCTGTGGGCATGATGGGTAGTAATGGTATACAAATGCAAGCCCCTCACTGCACCCGATATTGTTCAAGTAATTTGGGCTCAGGCCCAGACCCTCCGACAGCAATTCCAGCACTAATTTCCCAATTTCCATCACTCGTTTCGAATAATCCACCATTATATCTCTGCACAAAGACAAACAGAGGGAGGTTAGATAAAATCTCTGCAGAAACAGAGGTTAGATAGAATTAATGTACCTGCAAATTTGGGGCAATTGCTGTGGATTGGGAGGATTGGGAGCAAAAACGGAGCTAAAAGTATCCCTCCAATTGGCCGTGGCAGTGGTGTAGAGATCGAAATTACTGTTGTAAACAAAAGGCTTGGTGATGTCGCGAGTATAGTACTGTTTCTTCACTTCCGTGTCCTGTTCGTGAAACCTGCGAACGCCGTCTCTCATCTCTTCAAGGACGCTCGCCGGAATCCCGTGGTTAATTACTTGGAAAAACCCGAATTCCTCCGATGCTTCTCGGATTCGGTCCACGATGTCTTTCCGTTCGCCGCCTTCTAAGTCTATCACTGGAATGCGGATTTGGGATTCGCCGGAAACGTTGTCGGAGTCATGATCGTGTTCCGGTGGGCGGTAGAAGATTCGAGGAATCTCGGAAATTCCGGCGTCGATTAGGCCCTTAACGCCGGCTTTAGTGTCGTCGAAAGCTTTGAGCTCGGTGGGTCGATGGTAGTTTTCGTCGGCTTTGGATAGGGGAGTGAGGATGAGTCCATTGATTCCAGAGGCTGCGACCGCCATTATCGATCTGCTTCACTTCCTGTGTCTACCAAATCAAAACAAGTGTTTTCTTTTAAAAGTGTGAAGTGCTGTGGGCAGTGGTTGCAACTGTAACGGTATAAATACAGAAATGAAACGATGATACTGAATGATAGGGCAGGTTGACTGTTCATCGTCCTGCTCATGAATTTTCAAAATTAGACTGGAATCTGGACAAGTAGATAATAGATGGATGAATCTTTTGAGTTTGGGATTTCCAATTTGGTTTCTTTTTGGTTCAACGGGAATGATCCAACCTCTCACGTCTAGGGAGCTGTAAATGGGTTGAAATATAGGATTTTCTATTATCATATCATCGTAAATATGAAAAAACTACCCATTTATTAAAATGTTTAACTGGATGGATTAAGATAACTTTCTCATTTATAGATATCTAACCAAATCAAATGTATTGAATTATTACTATTTATTCAACCTGTAGGTCTTTATTTATTTTTAAATCTAAATATTAGTTTGGTTCGTGTATTTTAAAATATTTATCTCAATGCCTACATTTTTAACTTGAGTCATTTTAGTCCCTATAATTTTAGAATGTTCATCTTGTACTTTTATTAAAAAGTGATTATTTTAATCTCTATAGCAAGCAGTAGAAAAATGAGCTTGGAGACTCTTTTCTTTTTCTCCTAGGATGTTTACCAGTTCCACGTGTCTAAAATTTTTATTTAAACTTATTACGTCTTTTTTATCAACATTATAGGTTTAACGTTTACGAAGCAATTTCAATAAATTAATTTTGTCAATATAAATATAATTTAGAAATAGTTGACATTTATTTGAGGTTGAAAGTTGAAACCTCTAAACTTCAATCAATTTAATAGAATAATCATGTGAAAAGCATTAAACTAATAGAGTTAGAACATAAAATTGTGTTTTTTAAGAAGATAGAACTCATAAAGGTTAGATATCAAAATTATAAATAAACGTAAGTAAAATTAGAAAGTTGGAGTTTTAACCAATGGAATTGAAGGTAAAGAAAATGAATTTTCTAGGAAAGGTGGCGTGTTTGACCAACTATTTACAATAAGTCGATAAATAACTGGTGAAGGGGAGAATAATCAAACAAAATATTTGAAAAATTAGCCATTTCTCGCAAGGCCTAGGAAAGTTGTTGTAGAATGTGTGGTTTAAATTATTCATGCACGGTGGAGCTATATGGTCCTTTTAAATGCTGCAGAATTAATTGACATTTCTATCAATGTATTAAATTTATCATAAATTTTTTAAATCATTGATACTTTTTCATGTTTAATAGTATGATATCTTTTTATCATTACAATTCAAGCCTTATGTCTACTTTAAAAAAAAAAAACATTATATCATAAATCATGTATTAAATGAAATATTGTATGGAAAAAAAATTTAATGGATGAAAATTTACCTTGTAATATTGACAACATGAACTACGGTGATCAAGAAGTCATGAATTTGAATCTCCACCTCTCTTGATATGTATGTACTTTGACATATTGATTAGAATAATATTATCATATTTGTAAATAAATATTTTCAAATATAATAACTTAAAAAAAAATTTGTATGCCTATTTAGACTTTTTACATAATTTTCTTTTTATCGTCGGATATCACTTCTTTACTCTCATAACCTCTTTTTTTTTGTCATATATGCAAGTATTACTATGTTAATAGTGGGTCATATTATACATGATATTTCACAAATATCTATTTTTTTCAAATATTTACAAATCTAGATTTCCAAGATTAAAAGAAATTCTAATTTTTCCTTAATAAATGTCATTATATTACATTTATTATTATATTTTAAAATGTATTGATGGTCATTTAATGTAAATATTGAAATTAATGATAAAATTTTAAGAATAATTAAACAAATATAGTAACTAATCAATGACTTAATTTTTCGGTGTATATTATTTTTTTAAAGTCTAAAGTTTATAGGGTTTAAGGTTTCATTTTTTTTCTTTTATTAAAAAGAAAAATTGTATATAGTGGGTCTAGTTATTGGTTTAGATTTAAGATTTAGAGTTTAATTAATTTATTAAAAATATATAAATATGAGTATATGATAAACAAGTTTATATCTTCACAAATCTGTAAATATTTGAATTTCTAGACATTGATGTAATTAGGTGGCTGATGTTATCCTAAACTAAATGTTTTGGCTAAAGTTGTTGGGCTTGTGCCACTATTTTATTGTTAGGCGTTCCTTATATCTATTGGTGCGTATCTAGCAAGAAGGAATTTGGATGGTTAAATTATAATTTGAATATTAGTAATTTAGGTTGTTAAATGGACGGGGTCAGTAACATATAGATAAATGGATCACGTACAATTATGCAAAATTAAAAAAAAAAATACTTGTCTATATATTACTAAACCACGTAAGAATTTATCTTCACGAGGATAGTTTTTTCCGAAGAGTATTATTATCATACCCACATATATCATCTTCGAGTAAAGATACCCTTTTGTTGAAGGTTAGGTTTTTGTATTGGCATATATTATTTCAACTTGTAACATATGGTACTCGATCACTGCTTCCAAGTACTTTTTATATCATTTCTTATTGAAAAAGTAGGAGCAATTAGTGTCCTTGAACGTATGACCAACCTTTGCTAATCTGGCATCCTTCATCTTATTGGTACCAACTAGTGATAATACAAAATAATATTCACCTAGTGTCTATCAACTATGCCTTGAAGCCTAATCTTAGGTCTTGATTCCTTCCATGGATGAACCTTCTGGAGAGCAATATTGAAATATTACTAGTCAAACTTATGAAATTGCTATGAACAAATATCCTACCAAATAATTAGAGCATGCATCAGTTTTGACATGTGGATTGATGTTATATATCTTGATTATTAACAAAAGACTGGCCTACAACTACGACAACAGCAAGAAAAAAATATGCATATAAGTTAAGAAATTGACAACAATTTTGTTATTGGAATTTATCTTTGAATTTTACATCAGAAACACCATATAACCAATTAAGATGGGAACTCAAACTGCTTTGACATTTTTCAATCAAACGAAGAACATAGAATCCATCACTCTGTTTCCTTTATCTTCCTTAAAAACAACTAAACATTATCTGCTTGACTCAGCTTGAAACGCTGCAAAGTAGAAGTTCCAAGGCCGTCTGAACGGAACTGAATATTGAAGTCTCTAACTGTGGTTTCTCTGTATATCGCAGGATTTTCTTCTGACAGCAACTCCTTTATGGGCCCATACAATTTGGAGGTCGGTAAAGAAAGCGTGGAGAAAATCCCCGCCACTGATATCCTCGGGCCCTCGCTGTTTGCTAAAACCCTATGCTTAACGCTTTTGAATCTGTCGTTCGTTATTAGCTGCATCCAAAACCAAAACCACCAACAAATTTTCCTTCAATTCATTTCAATTGAACACAAAAACATGGAGACTCTGCACAGACTTGCCTGCATAAGATCTCCGACGTTGACGACCAACGCTCCGGCGACAGGTGGCACGTCAGCCCACTTGTTCTGATGACGAATTTGGAGGCCGCCAATGTGGTCTTGCAACAGCACCGTGATGAAGTCGTTATCAGTGTGCTCCGATGTTCCGATGGTCAATTTGGGCTGTGGGCATGGTGGGTAATAGTGGCACACAAGTGCCAGCCCCTCGCTGCACCCTATGTCGTTCAAGTAATTTGGGTTCAGCCCAAGAGCCTCCGACAGCAATTCAAGCAGCAATTTCCCAATTTCCATCACCCGTTTCGAGTAATCCACTAGAATATCTCTGCACAAACAGAGGTTACAACACATCAGGAATATTCTCTTTGGCTTTTGTTTTTGAGCCCAAAATCAGCGCATTACCTGCAAAATTCAGGCAAGTCTAGCGGATTTGGGGCATTCGGAGCACCTATGTACCCAACCGTATCCCTCCAATTGGTGGTGGCTGCGCTGTACAGATCGAAATTGCTGTTGTAAATCAAAGGTTTGGTGAGATCGCGGGCATAGAATTGTTTCCTCACTTCCGTGTCCTGTTCGTGAAATTCCCGAACCGCATCTTTCATCTCTTCAAGAACGCTGGCCGGCATCCCGTGGTTAATCAGTTGAAAGAAACCCAATTTCTCCGACGCTTCTCGGATTCTGTCGACGGTATATTTGCGTTTGAGTGAATTTTTGTTGACGTGCTCCAGGTCTATCACCGGAATATGGATTTGGGTTCGGCCGGAAACATTGTCGGAGTCATCATCGTCCGGTGGGCGGTAGAAGATGCGTGGAATCTCAGAAATTCCGGCGTCGATTAGGCCTTTAACGCCGGCTTTAGTGTCGTCGAAAGCTTTGAGTTCGGTGGGTCTATGGAAGTTTCCGTCGGCTTTGGATATCGGAGTTAGGACGAGTCCGTTGACTTCTGAGGCTGCAACCGCCATTGTCTCGGTGCTTGGATTGGATGCAACCGCTTCGTGTTTTCAAACTGCTTTGGGGCAGTGGTTCCCCTTGTAACGTAATAAATACAAAAATGATGGGGCCGTTTGTCCGTTTTTGTCTTCGTCTTCGTCCCTTTAAAAATACTTTAAAATTAGATTTAGATAATATTTTTTTATTACAACAATTAAAAAATGTGGGAGATCAATCTCGACTTCCATGCAATTAACTGAGTTATGTTCAAGATAATTAGATGCACATTTAAATGTTGTTGTGTAGTAGCAACAGGTTTGAATGTTGACATCCAATATCCAAGTTCGAGTCTTCCTACGTTTAGAACTGAATAAAAAAAAAATTAGATAATCAGAAGATGTGCATATTCTAATCAAATTAGGAATTCAAGATTTTAAATGGATCCAATAAATTGATTGTCGTGTTCAACCAACTCATTGATAAATAATACATTTATTTTGGAACAGTGTAAATAACAACACAACGTTGATGCTCTTTATATTTTAATGATTTCCTCCAAATGAGATTACACTTGGTTCCCAAATTCAAATACAACTTATCCATCATGTATGAAAAATCTCATCCGTAAGGATAAATTCAATTTTCTTATCTACTAAAGTCAATTAATTTATTACAATTTGGAAAATAAAGTTATTAAAATTTTATCGATAAATATAAACAAATTTTGGTTAAGATAAAAAGTCTATAGATTTGCCATAAAAATAATAATAATATTGTAACAATTTTTTATGTCCAAAGGTATATATCCATATGATGAAGAAGTCAGGCAACCAACAAAGTAAGCACAAGATTTTCCATTTTCACTACCAAATGTTGGGAAAAAAAAAGCACGTTTGAAAATAAGTCATTTGATTTGACACAGAATCGCAGAGAATAATGAACCAAAATTTTGAACATAAAATAAAAGGTTAGATGCAGAAAAATTTAGCTCTCCTTAGTATCGTCAAAAGCTTTAAGTTCGGTGGGTCTGTGGAAGTTGGCGTCGGCTTTGGATGCCGGCGTGAGGGCGAGAACGGTCACTCCGGAGGCGTCCGACATTTTCGATTGGCTTCAATGAACAAATTCTACTTCTACTTCACTTTGGTTATAAAGACAGCCTGGGTCTGGGCCAGCCCTCCTCATCGTAACGTTTTAAATAATTGGATTAAATACTATTTTCACTTTTTGTTTTCTTCATTTCTGTACTCTGCTTTTAAAACCATAATTTTTTTTTGTTCATTTTAATATTTCTAAAACGTATTTTTTATACTTTTAAAGAGTAACTATTTTAATTTTTTAACACAAATTTTATAATCAAATTTCTAAGCGAGCATAGCTTGCAAGTAATCAATTTTGGAAAGTCTAATTAGGTAAAATTTAAAGGATTTAAAATATAACTTTTCAAGTAACCAATTCTGGATTTTAAAAATTAATTAATATTAAGGTGAGATACAAAATATATTAGTAAATTGGGTGATGGGTACCATCTGAAGTTGTTTCATGACAAAACTATAAATTTTATACCATTCAATCATTTTTATATAATTACTAAATAGCCTATCAATATACACATCCAAAAAAAATGGTTATCACTTAGGATATTCTGGAGCTTATGCTGTGGTGGTTTCTGACTAAATTTGTTGGGCTTGGGCCTCCATTTTATTATTAGGCCTTATATATATTTGAGTTAAAACAATATAAAATGTGAGGTAGAGGTTCGAGCTATCGAAGATATATACGATAATTAATTGAGTTATATTTAAATTGACACAACTTTTAGGGAAGCAACCTTTTTTAGTAGAACATGTGGGATGAGAGATGAAATTCATAACCTCTTGATTGAAGATATATGTCAGGTATCAATTATAGCTAATCTATGCTCGTTTTGGCGGGCAACAAAATTTCATGTTTGGGAGGAGTGCAGCTGTATAATTCTGGGTAGAGGTAGTCATTTGTCACAAGCTTGGAATTGTTTTGCCAAATTAGAGTTGTTTACGCGCTATAAATATTATATCTACCTCTCCACAGGTGTCATCTTTTGAGTACAAATAATAACAAAAACTAATCTCTGAATCTGGCTCAAACTATAATAACATATATTAATCTGAATGTGGCTCAAATTATATTATAACACACAAATTATTAAGATGGGAAGTTTTCAATCAAACGAAGAACACAACATAGAGTCCATCACTCTGTTTCCTTTAGTTTCCTCCCACAACTAAACTAAACATCTCCTTGACTCAGTTTGAGATGCTGTAAAGTAGAAATTCCAGGCTTGTCCGAACGGAACCGACTATTGATGTCTCTGATTGTGGCTTCTCTGTATATTGCAGGATTTTCTTCTGACAGCAACTCCTTAATGGGTCCATACAATTTGGATGTTGTTAAACCAAGCGTCGAAAAAATTCCCGCCACTGATATTCTTGGACCCTCAGTGTTCGCTACAACCCTATGCTTAATGCTTTTGAATTTGTCGTTCGTTATTAGCTGCATCCAAATCAAACCCAATTACCACCCAGAAAAGTTCCTTCAATTCAACACAAAAAAAAGAGAGATTCTGCAGAGACTTGCCTGCATAAGATCTCCGATGTTGACGACAAATGCTCCGGCAACAGGGGGCATGTCCACCCACTTGTTCGGATGACGAAACTGGAGGCCGCCGATGTGGTCCTGCAACAACACCGTGATGAAGGTGTTATCGGTGTGCTCCGATGTTCCGATGGTCAATTTGGGCTGTGGGCATGCTGGGTAATAGTGCCCCAAAAGTGCAAGCCCTTCGCTGCACCCAATCTCGTTCAAGTAATTTGGATTCAGCCCAAGAGCCTCCGACAGCAGTTCAAGCAGCAATTTCCCAATTTCCATCACCCGATTCGAGTAATCCACTAGAATACCTCTGCACAAACAGAGGTTAATTACATCAGGAATCGTCTCTGTTTAAAAGGGCTTTTATTTTTGGGTCAAAAATCAGCACATTTACCTGCAAATTTCAGGCAATTCTAGCGGATTTGGGGGATTCGGAGCACTTATGTACGCAAACGTATCCCTCCAATCGGTGGTGGGTGAGCTATACAGCCTTATATTACTGTTGTAAATCAAAGGTTTGGTGAGATCGCGGGTATACAATTGTTTCCTCACTTCAGTGTCCTGTTCGTGAAATCTCCGAACCGCATCTTTCATCTCTTCAAGAACGCTCCCCGGAATCCCGTGGTTAATCAGTTGGAAGAAACCCAATTTCTCTGACGCCTCTCGGATTTTGTCGACGGTGTATTTGCGTTTGAGTGAATTTTTGTTGACGTGCTCCATGTCTATCACCGGAATCTGGATCTGGGTTCGGCCGGAAACATTGTCGGAGTCATCATCGTCCGGTGGGCTGTAGAAGATGCGTGGAATCTCAGAAATTCCGGCGTCGATTAGGCCTTTAACACCGGCTTTGGTATCATCGAAAGCTTTGAGTTCGGTGGGTCTATGGAAGTTCTCGTCGGCTTTGGATATCGGAGTGAGGATGAGTCCGTTGACACTGGAGGCTGCGACCGCCATTGTCTCTGTTATCACTTCACCAAATACACATTTGCTAAACCAGAAATTAATAAAGGCAAATTAGTTACAAATTCCTCTGTGTAACAGAAATTAATTTTGCAGTCGATGATGTAGTCAATAAAAGTTATTACCTTGAAATCACAGCGTTCTTGCTTGAATCTTCTCCTTCTCTTCTGGATCTGTACAGTCTCTGGTGTGTTGGGTTCTACTCTCTCTCTCTTCAAATCTGCTTATTATCCATTCGCAAGAAAAGGAAATATTTCTATCAAAATAAAACGCCTTATCGAAATCTCAACGCGTGGTTCTCATTGTAACATAAATATTAAATAATACAGAAATGATGTGGCCGTTTGTCTTTTTCCCATAAGAATTATTAAAATTAGACTACATATGTACACATCCTTTTTTGTATTTAAGATTTTTAACCCAGTCATTTCTAAAAAAATAAAAGTTGAGTTATTTTTGCAATATTTTAGGAGCTCAGTTAGGGAACCATTCAGCATGTCATATTGCATTGAAATTTTATATAGTTAGAAATTTTAAAACTGTTGCAACTAATGAGATATTGCCTAGTAATTTAAACATTAAATTTATAATAGTCGAGATTATGGAGCCAAATCAACCTCGAAACAAGTCGGGACGAATCAGAATAATAGAGGGAAATGAAGAAATGATGAAAACAAAAGCGGGCTACTGCAGGGTCATTACATTTAAGTATAAATAAGAAGTGTGAAAATCCAATCCGCAGATATAGCCATGATCATTCCCTCGTCAAGGACAAGGGTGTCCTACGTATCTCTGTCCGCATTAGGTATAGTTCTCACGACTTTGCTTTTGGTTCCACCCAAAAGGCATCATACCAGTGAAGATAATTGTCTTCTCTTATATACCTATGATCATTCAGGACTTTGTTTGTAATCGTCTTACAAATCCAACACCTCGACTTCGAGTTAGCCAAAAATATTTTTGAGGAAAGAGCTTGGATTTGGACTTAATTTGATAACTTTAATCAAGTAAAGATTGTTTCAAATATTTATGAGAAAACATCTCCCCACCTCTTTCTCCAAGAATTAAGTTCACCAGGTTCCTCTTTCTTCACGATCTCCTCACCTTTTCTCAAATATTAAAAAAAAAAAAAAAGAACCTTGAGAGTTGAGACAACAAGGAGAAATAAAAACAATGGACGGTTTCAACGGATTTGAAAAAAAATTCTCACATATCTTTCTCTTGACATATAAGATTTCATACGCAGAAACGACATATTACATATTTAAAAAAATAATAATAATGTTTTACGAAACTGCATGTCGTCTTTCGAATAGAATTTAAGAGACGAATGTCAATTAAAGATATTGTCTCAGTAGATAAGAAGGGCTTAATTTTTTTAAAATAAATCTAAGATTGTAATATTTTAATAATATTTGAAAAAAAAAACTCCCATAAAAGTTAACAAATTTTAGTGTTGAAAGGTACGATTAAAAATTGGAGATCACTGATGTACTATTTGAAAAAAAAAAAAAAGATAAAGGAAAAATAAATCTTAAAAGCAGTACGTTTTAGAAATAATTTATATGATTTCACGTAGGTTGTACTGTTTCCAAGTAAATGTTGAGTTCTAGCACATTATAATGGTTTCATTTCCATGTGCAGATGAGTTTCACTTTAATGTGTGTGGTTCAAATGATATGAACCTGGACTATATTGATTATTGGGCCAAACACACATAAAAGCCCAATTATTATCTTTCTTCTCCATTAAGTTTGTTGCCCTCTTTCTTTAAATATATATGAAGTTTATTTTACCACCCACCCGAGAGAAAAACAGAAGCAAAAGAGGGAGGCTGGTGGCGCCATTTTTACCGGCGGAGGAAGAGGGAAAAACGAGATCTTGGTCCGTAGAGCGTCCTCGGTAGTTCGTTCTCGTGATTCTTATGAGGTTTTTCATTCTGTATTCTTAAGTAACTATTGTTGTAGTGCTTAGAAACTAGGTGGCTATTGTTATAGCATCTAGAGAACGTTTTAGCGAAAGTGAGACCATTGTAGTATTCCCATTACAGTGGAAGCTGCATATTGCAGAAGGCTGGACATAGCTCTGAACTTGGAATGAACCAGTATATTTTTTGGCATTTGTTTTCTATCCTTATCTCGTATTTTCTTTATTGTATTGATAGAAGTGTGACTTGTTCATATTTTGGAAGGGGAAAATTCTAATTAGATGGTGTTGAATTGCTCTTGTTTAAGAACTAGTAATATTATATTACTGCATGTATATATTTCTTCCAACACCAATATAGTGGACCATTTGTATGTTATTCATGTGAGATGGCTGCAAAATTTATGGAGAAATTATAATCGACCGCAAATAGTTTTGTTATATTTATAAATATAGCCCATGGAATAATATTTTACAAATATAAGAATTTTGTAGGGTGGAGGGATTTTATCAATAATATCTATGTTTTAGAAAAAGGCTTATTTCCTTCCATTAGAAGGGAGAAAAAAAGGTCTATCACACAGCTATCAACAATTCAAACACATTTATCATCCCTAATAGAGAGGTGCGAGATTGAAATAAGTTAATAGTTTGTTTTTTTCAAAAGTTGTGCTATATTTACACCCACACACAAAAAAAAAAAAAAAAAAGAAGAAGCCTTGTGCTAGATTGCTATATGTACACTTATCTTAAAATTATATAATAATTGGTAACAATAACTTTTAAAAAATGATTTTTAAATGGTTTGATAAACAATATTAGATCTAATTTGCTAATAGAAGATCTAATATAACAGTTAACAAGTTTAATCTTAAACAGCAGCCCAACCAAAACAGTGTTCAACAAAATTAAAGAACGATAAAGATGAAAACAGAGGAGTTTAAGGGAAGAGATGGACACACAAATTTAAAGTGGTTCGATCAAGAAGATCTACATCCACTGTTGAAGGCCATCTATTAAACAATGATCAAGAAATCARCAGCTCAAACAAAGAATCGAAGCAACACTCTCTTCAAATCAGTGCTTCTATTCTTCATGCACTCCCATGGAGATTTACAGCCACTAAACACCAATTCTTGGACAGTACCCAGCTCCCACAAAAATTCCAGAAAGATTGAAAAAATCAGAACCTAGGATGGAAGAAGAATTTGTCACCCTATTACAAAAATGGCTCTCTCTTTGCAATCTCTCTCACTCTCTCTGCACCACACTCTGCCACCCCAACAACCGTTTATCTGTAGGTGGCATAACAAACTTCTTGGGTAAAGGCCCAGTTGAATAAAAAGCCCGAATCGAATTTGTTTGGATGGGTAAAAATACCCATATGAGTTGGATAAAAAGACTTGAGCTGAGTCACCAACACCTGTCCACCTAGTTGATTAAAAAACACCAAGAAAAGTCAAATACAAATTATCTGTCAATAATATAGCATGGTTAATGCACAATTTCATAATACATGTTCAATAATTTAATCAATTTAGCATTGTATTATTAGAGCATACAATGTCACTAAAAAAAGGAACCTAAGAAGGTTCAGAATTCTAGAAAGTTTACACATTTTGTACGGTAAAATTACACTTTTCTCGAAAAGCTTATTTTAAAAAAGCCATCTTTAGATTATCAAAATGAGAAGAAGGATTATAGAGTGAATTCCCTCGAAGGAGTTTATAAAAGCAATATAGATGTGGCTTTCATCAAGAGTACAGGAGAAGTGGGTATTGGAATTACAATAAAAAATTCAAGGGACTGAGTTATGGTGAATGGCTAGAGGAGTCGTTGCTGGAGATTATGATGCTTTTGGAAGTTGAATGTGTTGATATTATGTCTTAATCTATCTTTATTAGTTTGATTTTAAATATACATTTATATCTACATATCAAAATTATTTTAATAATTAAATGTTGTACTACAGTAGTTGTATAATAGAATTAGTTGGGATAAAAGCAATGACACACGACGCAATATTGAATGGATTGATGAGTATATGGTCATGACTTTTATCTTAATCATAATCACAACTATTGGTTGCACATGTTACCATTCCAAATCTGGATCTCAAGCATACATGATATTGTATTATAGAAAAACTTAGTTCTTTAARGTTGAAAAGTAACTTATTCCTTAACACCATTAAATATTTAACAATTTCAAAAACAAAAGAAAAACTTTTCAATGATATCATAAAAAAGGTGCCTCCTATTTAAGTTTAAGAGCCAAATCTTTTCCTTGTATTCTATTATAAGAACAATACTACGATGACTGGTCAGCACTTTTCTCAAACACACATTCAAACAAACATAGAACACACTGCACACATAGTTATTGCAAATTTGTAAGTATCAAAACTA
Organism: Momordica charantia; assembly: GCF_001995035.1. The sequence continues at coordinate 6,245,401 of NW_019104489.1, forward strand.
TACGTTTTTCTATGCAATATTAAACATCAGCTTTTGGCTCAAAGCTTGAGGCGCTGCAGAGTAGAAGTCCCAAGACCATCTTCACGAAACTGGAGATGGAAGTCTCTGATGGTGGTTTCTCTGTACTTGGGAGGATTCTCTTCCGATAACAGTTCCTTTATGGGTCCATACAGTTTTGAGTTTTGAAGAAAAAGCGTAGAAAAAAACCCCGCAACTGAAATTCTCGGACCCTCCTTCTTTGCCACAGCCCTATGTGCCACGCTTATGAATCTGTCGTTTGTTATTAGCTGCAAGTGCAAATGCAATCCAAAACAAAACCCAACAATTACCCAAAAAAAATCCCTTGAATTCAATTACACACATAAAACACAGAGACTTGCCTGCATAAGTTCTCCAATGTTGACCACCAACGCTCCGGCGACGGGGGGCACGTCGATCCACTTTTTCTGGTGACGGATTTGAAGGCCTCCGATGTGGTCTTGATACAGCACCGTGATGAAGACATTGTCGCTGTGCTCGGATGTGCCCATGGTCAATTTGGGCTGTGGGCATGGCGGGTAATAGTGGCACCCAATTGCAAGCCCCTCGCTGCACCCTATGTCATTCAAGTAATTTGGGTTCAGCCCCAGAGCCTCCGACAGCAATTGAAACAGCAATTTCCCAATTTCCATCACCCGTTTGGAGTAATCCACCAGATTGTCTCTGCAGTGCACACCCACATATTCAATTAATTAATATAACTTTTGGAATTTTGTCTGTTTTGGTCCAAAGATCAGCAAATTTTTACCTGATAATTTCGGGCAAGTCTTGCGGATTGGGGGGATTTGGGGCACTTACATACCCAAACGTGTCCCTCCAATTGGCGGTCGCTGCGCTGTACAGATCGAAATTACTGTTGTAAATCAGGGGCTTCGTGGGGTCCCGTGTGTAATATTGTTTCTTCACTTCCGTGTCCTGTTCGTGAAATCTCCGAACCGCATCTTTCATCTCTTCAAGAATGCTCACCGGAATACCGTGGTTGATCAACTGGAAGAAACCCAATTTCTCTGAAGCTTCTCGGACTCTTTCGACGGCAATTTCGCGTTGGAGGGGATCTTTGTCGACGTGGTGGAGATCTATCACTGGAATACAGTGGTGGGTTTCGCCGGAAACATTGCCGGAGTCGTTATCGTCCAGTGGCTGGTAAAAGATGCGCGGAATTTCAGCAATTCCGGCGTCGACTAGGCCTTTGACGCCGGCCTTAGTATCGTCAAAAGCTTTAAGTTCGGTGGGTCTGTGGAAGTTGGCGTCGGCTTTGGATGCCGGCGTGAGGGCGAGAACGGTCACTCCGGAGGCGTCCGACATTTTCGATTGGCTTCAATGAACAAATTCTACTTCTACTTCACTTTGSTTATAAAGACAGCCTGGGTCTGGGCCAGCCCTCCTCATCGTAACGTTTTAAATAATTGGATTAAATACTATTTTCACTTTTTGTTTTCTTCATTTCTGTACTCTGCTTTTAAAACCATAATTTTTTTTTGTTCATTTTAATATTTCTAAAACGTATTTTTTATACCGTTAAAGAGTAACTATTTTAATTTTTTAACACAAATTTTATAATCAAATTTCTAAGCGAGCATAGCTTGCATATATCTCCAACCAAGAGGCTGTAAATTCGATCCCCACCCCTACGGATTGGACTAAAAAAATTATAATCAATAAAAAACCTAACGTAAAAAGTAAATGAAAATATAAAGATAAAAATAGACGTCAAATATAATATAAGAACTAAAATGAACAAAATTAAAAACTATCAACCAAACTAATATTTAAACCAACATAAGTGATGTGATTATTTAAACAGAATTCATAATTTATGACCAATTAACTATAAATATTTTTAATTTTATTCGTAACTTTAAAAGATAAAAAATCTAGTTTAATTTTAATCAGTTACGAACCCTTTTTTTCATTTTGCTAAAACTAAATTCGTTAATAATTTTTTTAAAAGTTTTGTTTTAATCTTTAGCACCATTCATACAAGAATAGATAAGATATAGTGTATTTAGGAACCCAGGTCAGCGAACAGGTCTCATACTTTTGTGATTGATAATATGATATTAATCTACCGTAAATCTAAATCTACGTGAATTTATTTTGTGAAGATGTTGCTTTTACTTAATATATTATAGATATTTTTCTTTTAGAACCAATATGACAATATATGCACAGCCTATCACATAATGTACATACCAAGATGGCTAAATATAGATATCTAAAAAGTAAAACAATAAAGGTTTAAGTTTTAATTGAATTAAAAATGAAAAATTAAGTTTAATTGATTTTACTTTTAAGTAGCCCACTTCACTATAATTTATCATAATCAAAAAATATTCGAATTTTCATCATATATCAATGTTATAAAAAAAATTGACTTAGACTTACGTGATTCTTTTAAAAATAAAATAAAATAAAATATATGAGGAGAGAAAGAACAAAGTTGCCGTGTTTGACCAGCTCATCAAGAAAAAATAATAATAATGCTTCAATGATAAATTAGAATTGTGTAAATAAGCACGTGGATTCTTTTTTTATTTTATGCTTTGCTGAGAGCTCCATACACGTGATACATGTGAAATACAAATTTTTCTACAAATTCTCTATAAATTAGCCATTTATATAATACCATATTCCCACCGGCAGATCATTTCACAATTTTTTGTACACCAAAGTCAATGCCACCAATTGTCATTACAAATTGCAAACATATAAAACTTAAACAATATTTCAACCCAACCATTACTAAATTCTCTCTTTAATATCATTGGATGGTACAGTAACAAACGTTGGGAATTTGGAGTACCAATTATAAGTCTTGAGTTCGGGATCTACTAGTAAAAGTCATAAGGCATAGATTTCGAAAAATTAAGAAATATCTTCTTTCATAAGTTAACTATATTATTCAAATTAAAAATTGGATAGTTGATTTTTTTTTTTAATAATTTAGTGGAGGATTTTTTAATTGTACTTTAAAATAATATTTGTCGAAAGAAAAATGAAAAGAGAAAAAAATAAAAGAAACACATTTTGGAATAAGTCGGAATTGACGTGGTGAATAATCAAAGCCATAATTTCAAAATTAAGGCAAAAGATTTATCTTTTGTCTAATTAATGATACATATGCTTGTGGTGTAGAAGAATTTGGCTAAAATACTTGGCCCAAATTATTCATCATGTGTAACACCTAAGTCATGCACGTGGATTATTGAATAGGTCATTGTCTGAATGGTAGGTTTCAACTCCACACCCATTTTTTATTTAAATTATAGTACTGCAATTAATTATTATAATATTGTGATTAAGAAAATATGCAATATGCTGCCTGAATAACATAATAAATTAATTCGAATATAAAATATGTATTTATACGTGTTAATTGCCAAAACGAACATAATTCAATTGACATATATTTCATATCAAGAAGTTGTAAGTTCGATCGCTAATTCGTACCGATTGTACTAAAATATATATATTAAATACAATAATTTTTCAAAAAAAATCAAATGCAATAAAAATAAATTATTAAAACTATTTTAATAGTTTTACACAATTGAATGCTCCGCACCATTCAATGGTTGTCACTAGACAACTAAATCCAACGTGACAAAATAACTTGAACKGTTTCTAAGAGTACACGTTATCTTTAATTTTTGTTTATAAAAGAGTTGAAAACATATTTAAGAAGATTACATAAATAATGGTGAATTTTTTTTAAAATTTAAATAGAAGTACGTAGGATGAAATCTTAAACTTTAGAAAAAGTAACATGTGGCTTATCCAATACCAAAATAAAGCTTTAAATTCGAATTCTTGATATGTTATGTTATTCCAAATTAATAATTTGCAATCTCATATTTCATTATCAACTTTATATTTTAGTAGTTGTTTTTCAAAATTTTCATTATCCGTATTTGTCGGTTTTGTAATATAAATAATTCTACTAACATATCCCACACGTTTTTCGCTAATAAATAATTAATCCACAATTTCAATATGAATTGTTCTTTCCGTGTAATCTAAAAAATAATCTCTCTTTTACTAGTCATGATATATAAATACCACGCAAACTAATTTACTTGAACAAAAAGAACCGAATGCTAAATTAAATTATACTAATAGGATCAAATACCAAAATAATGGCCAAGAAAGTTACTCATTATGGTATTTAGGT
>NW_019104489.1:6258176-6281514 GCF_001995035.1 Momordica charantia
AAAAAAAAACTTATGGATTCCTATTTTTTGGCAGCAAATTGCACTTTTTGGCGCTCTGCTTTTCTTCCTGGGGACGAAGAGGACTACTGCTCCAAGAAGGCAACCGAGAAAGAAGACACCTAAACCAAAAACATATTAGATTCGTCTTAGGATTAACAGTTGGTGATCGGATGGATTTGTACTGGCGTTCAGTTGTTAGGTTTACACATTTTCACCATTGATGCAAACTAGAAACTTACTTCTCTAGTAGTTGGCTACTTTCATTATCCCGGATTACTTCCCTTCATTGTTGTCTTCTGATGAGTTGTTATTCAAGTTGAGCTGCGGCATGTAGGTCTTTGTAGTGTACTGTGCTCCGGAGAAGAGAATTGGACTTACTTTTTTTTTTTCCTTAATATATGATTGAGTTAGCATCTTTCTGGGTTCCCTCTTTTAATGTACTTATTTATGCCCACGTTTCATAGTATTTGAACCAACCATTTTAACTGAACTTCTCCTCACCTTGATTCATGTTCTCCGAGGAAAGGAAATAGTGTGTTAGGAATAACGCAAAGTGATCGCATGATATGGTCTATTTTGGACATAAATTTTCACGACTTTATTTTTTATTTCATTCAAAATATCTCGTATCATCGCTTATATGCACCCGTATTTCCAACAAATAAATTATTATATATCATTTTATGGAAAAAAAAACCTAGATATTATATAAACACTAGCATATAGATGACCCAAATTTAGCTAGGCCAAATATTGTTGTCTAATATCTATTTTAACTATGGGCAATTTTTTAAATGTCAAGTTAGCCTTTGATTTGTGAGAAATAAATCAATAATGAATAATTTGTCCCGTCACACAGGCCAGAATTAGGTAGATTTATTTATTTTAATCAGAAAGAATAAATCTGCAATCCGTTACGGCGTTAACGCCGAGTGCCACCGGACGTTAGTAATTAGCGCTAATTTGAGGTGCGATCCTCCCTCGGCTGCGCTGCAGTGTCCTGCGGACTGCAACAAGACCAACGCCTTCGCCATGGTAGGGCAAAGAACTGAGCTCTCCATTTTCATTTTATTTTCGACTCTCTTTGAACTGTTTCTTTGTTTTTTAACTTACAGGATTACCTGAAATCAGTTGTACCTTCGCAACTTATTTCCGAACGAGGTTCTAATCTGGTAGTGATAAACCCAGGTACTGCAAATTCGTCTCTCTCGTACATGCTGATTTTCTGCTTCTGCTTCTGCTTCTCCTTTTCATCGTTGCGAATTTCAGTTTGTAAATTAGTTTTCACTCAGCTAGTCACATTTTTTTTCTCACTCTAATTGTTTTGGTACCTTTTTTTTTTTTTGGGTGTGAAGGATCTGCACATATTAGGATTGGCCTTGCATCGCAGGATGTTCCTTTTAATATTCCTCATTGCATTGCTCGTTATACCAATCAACTGCCCAAGAGAAATGTTCAAGATCAGGTTTAGAATACGTTTTAAGAAGTTTATAACATTATCGACGTAATTTCAATAAACATTGACCGTAATTGTTTGTTTCCGGGGTTTCAGATGCTTAATTCACAAGTTACGACTGCGCAGCACATGGACCGTGAGAAGGCGTATGATGTCGTGAGTGCCATTTCTGCTTTGTTTACACATTTATGGAATATTTCTTTGATTGGTTATTTATTTTTGTCTGTTTTTAGATTGCGTCATTGCTAAAAATACCGTTTCTTGATGAAGAGGTTGCTAGCAATTCTTTCCCACGTAAGGTAGGCATGGTTCTTGGTCTTCTATTATTTGCAACTTGAAACTGATTAGGCTCTACTGCGTATCTTATTGCAGTTATACAAATTTCTCTGGCTGTATTTTATTTGCAACTCGAAACTACATTCTTGGTCTTATATTATAATCCAAAAAGGGCTATGATTCAGTGAAGTGAAGTTTTCATTCATATTTGGTTACACATCTTATGGAATAAGAGAGGTTTCGTGTTGCATCTCTTAAGCATGTAGTATTACTAGAAGAAACGTGTAACAAACTATTATGTTCTCATTTAGATCAGCTGAATTGCATTAGGAAGTAGAAACATAGTTTGACTGTATCATTTATCTTTCTAATATAGTTAGAAGGCCACCTTAGTTTTACCTTTTTAATCTCGCTTACCGTCCATTCTTGGGACATTATTTTGTGTGTCATACTAATAAAGCAGTAGCAAACTGGCAAGTGGTTTCTTGAACTCACAGAGTAGTGAAGCTCTATGTACACGAAGATCAATTCCTCTGTTTTTTTTATTTCTTTTTTTTTTTTTTTTTGTTAAGAGACTATCTAGGATTCTTTTGAGTTTGCCCAACACTGTCAACTATCACACTAGAAATTTATTTTTCCATTATTATGATGTGCTCAAGTTTGCCTCACAAGTAGATAAATTACTTCACCTCTTCAATTTTGCTTTCATAGTGCAATATTTACAATGTCCATATTCTATTTTGTGTTTCTAAAACGACTTTTAAGATTTTAGCTAGTCCGCATGCGATAGTAGCACCTAAAATAATTCTTGAATGGGAGCATGAGGACTAATTAGGTGCAACGTACTGGCCAACAATGTGTTAATGTCTTCTGCTGTGAATGGTGTACAGATGGGACGTGTTGATGGACATAATATGCATAATGGCAAGAAGGATACTGTTTTTTCTTGGACTGATGTACATGAGAAGGACCCAACTTTGTCAATGGCTGTGGGTAATATCATTTGGTTAACTTACTCTGCTTCTTCATTACCATTCGCAGGCATGAAAATGTTTATGATATGTCTTGCTCTTCTCATATTCATTTGGAATGCCAAGAAACCTGAAAATTTGATAAAACCCTGAAGCAGGCTAAAATACATCTTCAATCTTCTAGAGTCGCTTTGCATGGGTCACTGTTGTACAAGTCATTTTATTCTTCATATCTTCTTCCTCATAAAACTGAAATAAATATTAAACCGTAAAACTTTATGGGTACTGTGTGATGAACAAGTCCTTATATTCCTTTTCTTATTTGTTATCTTTATTGTCTTCTTCGTCTTCTTTTCGAGACAAATAAATCTTGACATATCTCTGGGTTATTTACACTGCTGTACAAGCTTCATATTCTTCATGTTCATCAGATATTTAACATGGACTATAAGAAAAATGTGTAGCATGTGTTTAGACTTTTGTTTAATATTTTTCTTTCTTGGTATATGAAGATTCTGCCTTGTCCTCTCCACCATTAACCCAATAATGCGTTTTGGTTGCACATCATAAGTTCTTCTGTTACCTCCGTAATTTGTTTTTGCAGAAAGTTCAAGCTCCAAGGATGTGGACAATGAGTCTTTGGATCAGCATGTAGTTACCGATTCCAAGGAGCTTAGTTCAAGTGTAATCAGATATAGACAGTTTATTTGCGGTGAGGATGCTCTTAAAGTATCACCCAGTGAGCCATATTGCCTACACCGTCCTATTCGCAGAGGTCACTTGAATATCTCACAACATTACCCTATGCAACAGGTATTATCTAATTTGAGCATATCTTTTGCCTGTAGTTTCTTTACAATGCATTGTTAAGATGTATTATATTATAAACTTCCTCTGCAAAATTTGTGTTTTATGAGTGCTGAAAGTTAGAATATAGAGTATATTTTACTTTTCCTGTTTGGAAGTGTCTTGGAAAATTAAGCCGAATCGGTTTTTACAGCCGTGACTATACTACTATAGTACCACATTTTCTGCCAATTATTTTACCACACTTGGATTAATTTTACTTTTCAAGAATTAGGGAAAAAAAGGGCAAGTATGATATTTTCTGCGATATTTGAACTTTAACAATATTAGTTCATTCAAAAGTATTCTATTATGTGAAGACTGTAGACGGAAGGAGAAAAGTTCACTGAAGCTTTCATATGCTTCAAACTTTATTTTAAAATTTTGTCTGGTATATTTCAGGTACTTGAGGACTTGCATGCTATTTGGGACTGGATTTTGATAGAAAAACTGCATATTCCTCATAGCGAAAGAAACTTGTATTCCGCTATTCTTGCCGTCCCAGAAACATTTGACAACCGTGGTACTTCTTAGAAGTCATTCTTTGATAATTATGTGATTCTTTTGAAGGGCTCCTTTTCACATTAATAATTTTTCCAGATGATCATTTTGTGAATTTTGCTTAGATAATCAAGAGATTATGAAAACAAGTCAGATGATTTTTTTTAAAAGTTTACATCCTTTTTTGGCCTCTGACTTTTATGTTATTTTATGGTCCCTAAACTTTTTGTCATTGGGTTTTAGTCCCTCAACTTTGCATAAAACATTATTTATCTTTGCCATTAATCTTTTATAAATCATTTAATTGAATCTTCACTTGACACATCTTCATTTACTTAATGAGAAATTCTACATTCAAAAATGTTTGAAGCTATATGTAGTAGGTCAGGTGCCGACTTTCGGAGTGGATCCAGATTTCTCTGAAATGATTAACACAAAATTAACATGAAGGACTAAAATAGTTTTTTTATTTAGTTTAGGAACTAAAGCAAATATCTGAAAATTTAGAATCAACAAAGGAAAAAAAGGGGGATTTAAACTTTACAGTTACCAAAAGCTGTTATTACCTTAAGTGAAATACTTGCCCCAATTATTTCTAGATATGAAGTTGGTAAATGGAGCAGGTCTGGGTAATATGGAGCAGGAGAAGATTCACATTACTTGCCCCAGACCAGCATCCATTCCCATCCTGATCTATGAGAAGTATAGCACACTTAGTTTTACATTTATTTATTTATAATACCTTTTTTATGTATTTTCTTAAATTCTAAGTATATTTGTATCTGTAACTAATTTTATTTTTCAATATTAGACTAAATCATTGGAGTTTAGAAGTGATATTTTGTCAAAATTTTGAAGGACTTTGCAAATAATAAAACTCACAAAATAGGCATCAGCATTCATGCAAGAAATCCATATTCTACCAGGTATTCCATGTTTTTTTTCCCTAATACCAGTAATGAAGTAGATGTATCAAATTATTTTTGAGTTGAATGCCAGAGGTCGGTCCTGGATTCCTGACCAGTGACCACACTTTGCATCATCTCTATTGTTGGAATTACGGTAGTTAAACTTTGACATCTAACATTTTTAAATATGACTTCTCTGATTTTCATAATTCTACTTCTTCATTGCTTCTCTTGCTGGGGAACTTTTAAATTTTATTGAAGTCATCCAATTTCTTATTATGCCAGGTTGTGATATTTTAATGACCTGAAGCTTGTGTTTCTTTTTCCTCCCTTGGTTCTTTTATTTGCTAATGACACAATCTGTGTTGAAATTTTGACATCCGATTGGGGAAAAAAAACATGCGTAACATGACTTCTGTGGGAAAAGAAAAACTAACTTCTTTTACTTGGTACAAACAGAAATAAAGGAGATGTTGACTATTGTATTGCGAGATTTGCGGTTTGGTTCAGCAGTGGTTCATCAAGTGAGTGCATGATTCTTTGTCAAGTTACAGACATCTTACTTACGTTGTATGCATCCTACAATGTTTGTGTTTGTAGTTCCTTACGAAAGTCAATAGCAAAGTTGTCAACGGGGAGCTGACTCCTTCCCCATAAATTTGCTTCCAGGGCTTAGAAGTTTTAGGAGATTCATGCGCATTCATTACAACTACAATGGCAAAAGGGTGGTCATTATTAATACTTGATGAGGGAAGCGGTTTTCTAGAGTCTCTTAAGTGCTTTCTTATCTCCCCTGCAGAAAACAAATGAACGAACAAAAAAATAAGTAGTTCTCTAGAGTATGAGCATGAAAGGAAGACATCGAGTTTTACTTATTTCCTCATTGCCCTCTGGCTTTGTAGCTTCCTTTGACAAATCTTCCTAAAGAAGTTTAGGGTTTTGGTGGGGTTAAAGGTCTGAGATTGAGGCAATTAGAGCCATGGTAATTGGATCAATTAGATAATCATTGAGTTGAATCTTCCCTTGTCTTCTATATATTACCCCCTGGCCTCTACTTGCTATCAAAGTTAATGATAAAAAAGGTTTACGCTGAATCTACATTTCTGGGAGTTGGGAATCAAATAGTTATGACAAGGATAATTAGAAACAAGAACTAGAAACAGTATCACAGAATCTAATAGGAAGAACAGCTTGATAAAGAGAGGATAAAATTAAAGAATGAGGTTGTTTTGTATAACTACTGAAGTTGGAAGGACTGGGAAGAAGCGAAACTTAATAATTCTTGTTAACGATGATTTACAAAGATGGATAGTAGTTTTAGTTGCTTATCAATGTTTCTTTTTAGAGTCTAACTCTAGAAATCACTTCCCTTGTTAAGCATCAATGGCAACTGCAATCTTGCAAATGTAGTTGTAACGAATGCGCACGAGTCCCGGGATCTACCAAGCCCTTGAATGCAATCTCTTTGGTAAATAGTGAACCCTGTAAGCTAGATTGGGGAAGATTGTTGTTATCACTTTTGCAATTCTTACATGATGCTTGGTACAAGATGTTGCTTGTTACAAGAAAGAGGGGATCTAACATGTTTGTTGAACCTTTTCCAATAGGATAAAATTCTACTTTATTGTTGAGATAAACCACGTGTACTGATTTTGTTAAATATAATGGTAAGATTCAATAGAAGGATGTGATTTCTTGATTTTGAAAATGAGAGTGTTTGAAAGCATTTTTAGAACATAAGAATATGATTTTCAGGATAAGTAAATCACATGGGTGTCATTTGCAATAAACCCAAACTTGTAAAGATATATAACGGCAAATGTTTGTATATTTATTAATCTATGTTATAACTCTACTTCTGACTCAAAGTTACCTGTCCTTAAATTATATACATCACATAGTTTATTTTTCTCTCTATTGGTTAGCAGGTACCCTATTAAATGGATAATCTTATTAACTTTTGGTTGTGCCAGGAAGGGCTTGCTGCAGTTTTCGGGAATGGACTATCTACAGCGTGTGTTGTTAACATGGGAGCACAGGTGACAACAATTATTTGCATCGAGGTAAATTCAGTTTTTTGCTAACCTCCTTTTGCAACTGATTTTGGCACCCTCAAGGGGAAGCCCGGTTGGCTGGGCTTGGGGCCTCTGGCTCATACTGGCTTAGAAGTCTCAAGTTCGAACCTTCCGGTGAGCTTAATACCAAAATTCTTGATATCTCCCGGACCTGACCTTGGGCAGGCGTGGGGACCCCTGAGTATAGGGGAGCAAAGCTCCGACTCCCGGTTATAAAAAAAAAGGGAACTAGTTTTGCATATTTTAAGAGTACCACAATATCCAATGTTTGAGTTTTGGAATTGCAGATGCAAATTGGTGTCCTATCCATCTATCTATAACTACTGGTAGGAAAAAGAATTCTTAGGGATAAACTAGGCAATTGCCTTGTAACATGCAATTATCCATATTGTAACTGCCTTTTAACAGGCTAACATGTTATTATCGAGGTTGCTGACCACTTTTTATCAATGTCCACTTACTTCATTTCACGTGTGCCAATTATTTGATAAATTATTAGTTTAATGAGAATAATTGCAATACCTCGTGTTAGAATATCATTAAGCATTTGGCTTGAAGGAAAAAATAAGCAGATGATACACTTTTTATCAATGTCCACTCACTTCATTTCACGTGTGCCAATTATTTGATAAATTATTAGTTTAATGAGAACAATTGCAATACCTCGTGTTAGAATATCATTAAGCATTTGGCTTGAAGGAAAAAAATAAGTTGATGCTTTTCCTGAAGTATTAAATATTCAGTGACCTGGTTGTAATTGTTCATTTTTTGTCAAGGATGGAGTTGCCCTGCCTGCTACAGCAAAGACGTTGCCTTTTGGTGGAGAGGTTGGTTTTTATTTTAGCTACTCCAATTATTTGTTATGTTGGAAAGTGAGCTTGTGGTATCAGCTAAAAAGCTCGGTTATTTAGCAATTTTCCTTCAGTGCTATCTGTGTGATGAAATTTTGCTATTTTGTCTGGTAATTGATTCATTAGGTGTTTTCAGGACTTATCTAGATGCCTACTGTGGACTCAGAGGCATCACCAGACTTGGCCACCAATTCGTACTGACATCTTATCAAAGCCTGTAGATCTTCTGATGCTTAATAGACTGAAAGAGTCGTACTGTGAGATTAGGGTGAGTTCGACCTTATTTTTTATGACTGCAATAGTGTAGATATAAGCAAGCTCTTAAATAATTGTTGTTTTCTTGCAAGTTTACCAAGTTATGGTCCATAGATCGTGATTCTCTTATTCAATCGATTTTTGCCTCTTTGGTATTCTAGATGAGAAGATTTTTCATAATTATTCTTTTTCATTAGAGGATGTTTGGAGGCTCTCTGTATTTATAGTTAAGGGCTATTTTTGCAAAACAATGATTTACAGTACTTGCCCTCTCATCCATGCCGTTTCTGCATTCCATTATAGCAAGGTTTTCATGGCAAGACTTGGTCCGAAATAACCCCTTCCTTAATTTCCAAATTATCTATAGTGCAATAGATGTCTTAGGTTCTAAGGAAGAGAAATGACCCTAAAGAAAGGAATTATGAAATCACATATAAAATGATTTGAATGCATTTTGTTGTATTCAATTCCATATTATAAACCGGTCATTTGTTTTTCAAAGGTCTACTGCTGTTGAAAAGTTAGGAGTGGAGTATTTCATAAAAATGCATAGTTTTATAAAGTTGAGATACATTCTGCTCCTGAGATATCTTACGAGGACTTCCAAGTGTATTTCACAGAAGGTGCTTTTTTTTTATGCCCTTGGATTTAGATCGATTTCCTCTTATCATTCGGTTCCCATTGACAGGAAGGGGAGGTTGATGCTGTTGCTGTAGTTCACTCGTATGAAGAAGGCAGTCCTGCTGGTTCTCATAAAACAAGACTGACTGCTCTTAATGTGTGGCTTCGTAATGAATTCATTTTTCATTTGATTTTTTATTTGAAGAACATCATTAGAAAGACCATTTATCATCATGCCCCATCCCACCCCTCAAAAAAAAGGTACCACCTATGGGCTTGTTCTTCCCAATGCTTTTGGTTCCAGATGTGTATCCACCACCACCCCGTGCATGGTCAGTAACTGAGAATTATTTTCAACTAGTTTTTATGTTGAAATATAGCTGTATGGCAACTATTCTGAAAATTTGGTGATGATATTTTAAGGTTTCATGACTATGAGGATATGCTGGAAGAGACATGGCATACAGAATACTCTAGAAGATCTGATATGCCTGAAAATTTTTATCCTGGAATTAACGTTGGTTTCCCAACGTGGGATAGCTACCCAGTTTATGCAACTAGACCGAGAAAGGAAGAGAAGGTTGGCCTTGCTGAAGCCATCACCAGCAGTATCCTCTTAACAGGTATTCTTGCAGCCTTGTGCACATTTATTCTACTAGAATGGGGTTTTTTACTGGTTAAGCTCTAATTCCTGAACAGGGCGAATTGAGCTCCAGAGGAAACTGTTCTGTAGCATACAGTTGGTGAGTTTCTTATTTAAGGCTTCGAGTCTACGTTAATGAAGTTCAAATTCCATATATTTGATACAGACAGGAGGGAATAATATTGTTTTGGGCTTTAGGTTGGTGGGGTGGCTTTGACAAGGGGTCTTATTCCTGCAATGGAGGAAAGGTTTGTTGTCTTAAGCTTCAAGAGCACTTGTTTCTATGTTTCATTAGTCTTTTATTGCTTGTAAAAATACTAAATAGCGATTAAATAATGGCATCTGAGTTCGATATAACGATGAAAATTTGTTTCTTGGGTAATTCTGATTCTGGAGTGGTTTATGAACGTTGGTCATGTAAAATAAACAAATTCAGGCTTGAAATGAACAAGACAATCAGTCAACCCACCAAGCTATCAATTTGCGTACCACCACAAAAAAATCTGGCCGATTTTCTTTTGCAACCGTTTAACATTCCAAACTTGTGGACAAGGATGCTATTGCAATTAGATAGGGTTTTCCCTTTATGGATGAGGACAAATGCATATGAAGGTCCAAACTTAAATGCTCAGTCTGCATGGTTATTTTCTAATTTTAATTACTTTTTCATTTTTTTAGCCGTACCATATTGTTCTATTAGAAGTTAAAACTTTAGGCGGTTGTAAATTTTCTTTCAAATTGAATTAACTTACTTTTTTATTGTTTGGGATGCTTACGTTGTAGTTTCTTTGCCTGAATTTCTTGCTTTTTTGGTTTAGGCTGAAACTGTGAGGACTAAATTCTCAGTTTCGATGCATTTGTGTTCAGAATCAGATATTAAAAACAAATGATAGTACCTCTAAATCCTTGTCATCTCAATATCAGAAGTACTCTTTGGCAGTGATATACTTCTGCTTAGATATTCTAACGCTCTTGTACGTGTTTCTGTCTTTGTTTGCCTTTGCAGAGTCTTGCATGCAATTCCTTCAAATGAAGCAATAGACACTGTTGAGGTTAGATTGTATAGTTCATGGCCATTTCCTTACTTTTAGATCATTGTTTTTTAATATTAGTTATAATTCTTAAGTATGACTTTTTAATAAAAAAAAAAAAAATATATATATATATATATATATATATATTAAAACAAAATTTATAATAAAAAGTAAAGAATTATTCTATGTTCCCATTCAAAGTCCTAAAAGATTGATGGCGTAACCCATAGGGCTTCGTGAGAGGGAGGCTTTGGAGAGACCTTTGGCTTTCCCCCTTGAGTAGGAGGGGTTGAAGATGGCTTTCTCATCCTCTACCTGCTAAATCACTTCTTTGTCCCAGTTTAAACCCTTGTTCTTAAAGGATCAGAGACAGGGATGGGGGAAACAAGAAATTTGCATAGATCATGTTTCCTCACGAGGATTTTTTCCCGTTACAATAAGTAACTTTCAAAATTTTAGTTTTCTCAACCAAAAAAAAAATTAGAAAAGGTCTATTTTTACCAAATTGAGGCACCATATAGAAGTAATCTGTACATTATTCAAGAGAGCATACTATATTGTTGAAGACTCTGATTCCTTTCCTTCCATAGACACAAAAAGAGGACTCTAGCAGCACAACTCCACAAAATTCTTGCCTTTCCTTTAAGGTGCCACCCGTTGACAGCTTCAAGCAACCAATTGTCTACTAGTTTAGTCAAGCAGGAAGAAATACCCAATTCTCTCATCAAAAGGAGTAGCTTCTGGAGGCAAAAGGGCAATGAAGGAAAATATGATCGATAGTTTCAGCATTCATGAGGCAAAGGCAGCACACTGTTGGGTATAGAGACCAATTTGATAACTTCCTTTGTATCTTTTCATGGGTGTTTAGGTTCCTATAAGTAAGGCTCCAGATGAAGACTTTAACCTTCTTAATTTCCAAATCGACTTTATTAGTGGGGTTTTCAATTTAGGAGTAGTCTCATCAATTTAAGGAAGGCAGATTTTATACAGAAGTTCTTCCAGCTCTCAAGGGTCCATTCTACTCTATTAGTTGAGAAACTTAACTAATACTAATAGAATGTATTGATTTCATTTTTCATTTAAGTTCAGTTTGGTCTTTTACGGCCTCTGAGTAGGCGGTGTGTTCTATATAATAGAGGCCTCTGAGTACGCGGTGTGTTCTATACATAGAGTGGCGCAGGATCTAAATCAATATTTGGAGTGTCGTTGGCCCCTAAGTCAGGATTATTGGCCGTGGTCATTGCTTTTACAAGTTGGTTTATTTCTTATATATTAGATCATTTGGCTGGAGGGAAACAAATGGGTGTTTCAAAATGAGGGGTATTAGGAGGACAGGAGTGTATCTTACTCAGATATCTTCCATTAGGCATCGTCTTCTTATTCGGTATTGTTTCCCTATTCTTCGTCGCCAACTACCAGCACTCCATGTAACTTTTTTGGGTCTTTTTATTGCCCCCGGTCTTTTATTTTTAGTTTAATTCCATGCTTTTTGTTTAAAGATTATACTTAGAAAAAGGATAACTGTAAATCTATGAGAGAGATGCTTTGTCCCCTTTAAGGATAAACAAATTACACAGAAGAAAATAGAATCCACCCATCAATAACAATTATAACTACCCCGGGACAGAAAGGGATAAATGACTAGATCGAATAAAATAAATTACCCATCTAGAATACAGGAGAGAACAACTACAACAAAATATAGATTATAATTATGTACAATTATAATAAATTTGAACTATAGGCAGTAATTAGTCAAGTTCTGCTCTAAATAGGAAGCGTGCCTTGGTTAATTATAACTTTACTACCCCTTGCATGTACAGACATTGACGCCGATTACTTCCAATTGTTTCATAGTTAAAAGACTATTAGCAAAGATTCTAGGGATCTAGGAATTTGATGGTTTGCGGTTCCTGCCTGTTTATATTGAATTCAGTACCATGCTAATAGTAGGTTATCAATTACCACCTATAAATTCGTTTCTACTTTAATGTTATTATATGACTGAACGATGTGTTCCAAATAGGTGTTGCAATCAAGAATAAACCCTTCTTTCGTATCATGGAAAGGTGGAGCGGTAAGTTGAACGGCATTAAAAGATTTTTATTTCACACATTATTATTATTTTGTATTTTCCTGATATCAGAATGTAATCGAGGTCATTTATCCTTATAGAATAGGCATTACCCAATTTCCCGTGAAGGATTTATAAGAATTAACTTGCTGAAATTTAAACAATCTGATTGCTGAAAAGCTTAGGGAAAATTTCCTCTCTATACATGGTATGTCGAATAAAGGAAGAATACACCGAGTAGGTTAAATTGTCAGAACTCTTAGCTGCAGCAGAGTCTACGAAGAATCATTCTTAATGTATTTGAAGTGAATAAATACTCAAAAGTTTTTGTTCTTTGGAATGGGAAATTTGCAAGTGGAAAAGGATACATGAACAAAATACCTTCTTAATATCTTTCAATATAGTGTGGAAAATCCATCAGGATAATCAATAGCATATGACAACAATGTGACAGATTATCGGAGTGCTTGATTTCGGGCGAGATGCTTGGATACATCGTGAAGACTGGATTAACAGTGGAATTTTTGTTGGAAGTGGCAGAAAATACAAGGATTCTTATTATCTTCAAGCACAAGCGATGTGCTACATTAATTCCTAGAAGGTGACCTGTTTCTGCTATTTTCCTACTGATCAGGAACAGCTCAAATTTGTTGCCACTAGTGTAATGGAAGTTGAGCTTACAATGCTCTAGAACTTGATATAACTGTAGCAAATGTAACAACCTTAATGTGCACAGTTGTCATTATACAGAAAATTTCTGAGACTTTGTCATGTTTCTTATTGCAGATGATAAATTCTTTTGATTTGTAATCTTTTTTTTTTCCTGGCCTGCAAATATGGTGCGTAAATCAATTCCATGTGTTTTTGAGCTTTTCCGTCTTTAGATGTGATCTTTACGATTAAGTATTTAATTCTATATATTTAGGATGAAATTTAGGGAATGGGGACTGGAGAGAGCTGTTCATCCTTGTGAACTTACCAGACTTGTCATGTTTCTTGTTGCCCGTGCGTGCGTTTAAAAGATCTGCCCAAGTTCAAAATGATGCACAGTACCAAAACAGATACTAAAAATTTAGTGACTCGAGATAGCATGAATTTTATTTAGAATATTTTCTGAGGAATTGAAATATTCTAAACAATATCAGATAATGCGATTTTGAAACATGTTTATGGGAGACTTCTGAAACGACAAAAACAACAAAGAAACGTGACGGTAATACAAAGTCAGAAGAAGACAGATGGTCTGTAATGGAAAGTTGCCATGTGAGCCAGAAAAGGAGGATTCTATCCTCATTCCAGAGCTTCGTTCCTCGTTCACCGGCCGGAGGAAGGGAGAAAGAGGTTTGCGGCGGCGGTAGTGATGGCTGGCGAGGAGGATACGGCGGCCGGCGGCGAGTTTCACCGGAAGAAATGAGAGAAGTCCAATAAAAAAAAAACATTATTAAATTTAATAACTCTTATCAAATCAGCACAGTACGGTCAACCATTGACATTTATCTTGAAACTAGGTAGACATGTAAAATACTTGGCTAAGTGGACTAATTTTATTTTTGCATCATTAAATATTTGATCATTCATTATTTTTTGTATTATTTTTTCTTAATTATCAAATATTTAATGAGAAATGACAAGATTTCACCCTAACCTCAAAGTTGAGGGAGTTTGGAAATGGTCATGACCTTGGTGGGTAATCCAAGCACCCCAGTGATCTCAGGGTACAAACCCTTCCTGATTTCAGCATATGCTTCGCCATCCCATTTTTTCGCCGCCAGCTGCTCCCCAAACTGGAGCGCAGCCGTCATGAGGCCGCCAGCGCCGTCGTGCGCCGACTCCACAATGCCCCTTCTCACCGCCGCTTCACCGCTCAGTTTCATGCCCCTCAGGATCAAGTCGCGCTGAACCGAAGTGGAGCCCATCTTGGACTTAAACAGAGCCGCGAAGTAGTCCGGCAGAGTGAGGCCCAGATCAATCTCTCGCATGAAAAGCGAGCCCAGATCGCTCCTCATGATCAAGTAGTCGTGGCTCACCGCCAACGCGAGACCGGCGGCAGCGGCGTCGCCGGAAATGGCAGCAATGGTAGGCATGCGAAGGGAAAGGAGTTGGGCCACGACGGGCCTGAAGATGTCAATTATGTGGTTGAGGCGGTCACGGGCGCCGTCAAGGGTGCCGGCGGCGAGTGCCCAGGGGAGGTCGAAGCCGTTTGAGAAGTTGTCGCCATTGTTGGTTGTGATGAGAACGGAGCCGGTGGTGGCGTTGGCTTTGACCTCTGAAAGAGCGGTGAGGATGGAGTAGATCAACGGTGGGTTGAGGCGGTGATCGTCGTTGGCGGTCAGTGTTAGGATGAACACATTGCCTCGCCTCTCAACTGTGCACATTTTCGTAACCTTATTCAATTACACTCCACTCCTCGTCCTCGCTCAACCACTATTCACCAAAATCAACCATCAAATTCCTCCATTTATCTTCATTTTTATATACAGTACCCCTCAACTTTATCCTTTATTTCAAAATTATCCCTATCTCCCAAAAATATTTCAACGCTACCTTCAGCGTTTCATAAATGTTTTAAAATATATATATTTAAAAAAGAAAAATTGACCTGACAAAATTTAAAACAATACTGGTAGGTATAAATTTTGTTAAAACAAGCAAAATTCAAGAGTATTTTTTCTTTTTCTCCTTCAAATAAAGAGTTGTGTTTCGCAAATAAATATCTTTTGTCAGTTTCTTCAAATGAAAGTTACATTTCACCAAAAACAAAAATATCTTTGGTCAATTTTGAAAAACTATTTTTTTTTAAATTCTGAAAACATATTTATGTTTTGAGATTTTAGATTTGATATTTAAAAAGGTAGAATTACATTTTAAAAAGTAAAAAAAAATTGATAAATATATTATTTCATGTTAAAATTAAAATATGAAAAATATAATATATTACAAATTATATAACATTGTAAAATTATAATTATACAAAATTTATAACATATATGTTAATAAATTAATTAGTAATATTTTTTATTGAATTAAATATTTAGTTGGTAACTACCAAAATTCAATTTCTAATATCTTGGTCACCTGTTCGTGCTTGGTGGCTTATGAAATGGAAGATTGAACATCTGACTTGAATGAACAACATGTCTTTAACCACTAAACCAAGTTCATGTGAGCTTTATTGGTCCAGGTAAATCATCACATTTTAGTCTTCTTATGAATTAATGATCAATGTTTAGTGGTAGTAACTGATATATGGTATCCTCGTGATTTTTTTAGTTGGACGGTAAAGTGAAAAATTTGAAAATACAACCTTAACAATGTCTCAACAAAATGATTATTTTGTTCAGTTCAATTACTTTTCTTTATCATTGATACTCGATAAGTAATTCTCGTATTGAATTTTGAAATTCATTTTCTTTTAAAATGTTGATAAACAAAATATAAGTGGATCGTGTTTTGAGTGGAAATAATTGGTAGATGTGGCTGTTCGATTTTAGAGCAGTTATTTGACCTTTATAATGGATTAAAGTTAACCACCATTCAAAAAATTATGTGAAATTTTAGAATGGGGGGTGCACAAATCTTCGTTTTAACTCTCATTTCTTTCACTCCTCTCCCACTTTTCCAATAGATCTATGCATCTCACCCTCACGCTACCACAGTCTAATTGATATAATTAACATCCCTCTCTCACTCATCATTCATTTACAACTACATGCTTCGTCACTAATTTACAAATATATATAATAAATTATTCATGAACAATTTTAATTTTAATGAGTCTCAACTTGAGCATGACTCAACTGGTTAATGTATTTTTACCCAAAAAAAAAGGTAAGGTGGATTCAAATTCCATGTTATATTAAAAAAAACTACTCAGGATTTATTTGTGAATCATTGAGTTACAACAATAATGAATACCTAGTTACGAAATTGCGCTGTCCATGGTTGGACAAGCACATGCAAGTCTATTTTTTGTCTTCTTCTGCACAATTATGAAATTAAACGGTGGATGAATTTCTCTGTTGTATTAAAAAACAAACAGTTACGATAATGAACCACCAATTTATTATAGCAATTCTGTAACTAGTGATTCATGTGGATTCAAATTCCTAAATTGTATTAATTTATCTGTTATTCACAACTAAAAGAAGGGGTATTAAAAGAATTTAGTTGTTGACTTACGACGATAATGAATCCCTAGGCACGAATTGCATGGTCCATGACAGCGCAGGCACATGCTGTCCATTTATGTCTTCTTCAACACAATTACGGAATTGCCCCTCTCTCTTATTAAATGGTCTGCCCCAATCACGAGTTGACACAACCACACCAACTGCTCCTTATTCTTCTTGCTCTATTTAAGCTCAAAATATTTTGAAAATATTTGGTCAAATTCAGAAAAATTTGTCATTATAAATTATAATTCTCATTTGTAACGTTTTCTCTGACCTTATACTTAATTGTGATATAATTTTTCAAGGATATTTATTATTACCTTTACATATACCTTGAATTTGTGGTTTTTAGTTATAGGTCAAAAATTATTTTAAATTATTAATGTGCTCATCTTGAATATATATTATAATTATCTTTGAATATTTATTGTAATTAAAAATATTTATGTTATTTTAGTTGTTAAAATTGTACATGTGTTACTTTGAGATGAGAGTTTAATTAATTTCTTGATTTGACCTTATGATTATAAAAATATATGTCAATATGAGCTTAGTTCAACGATAATTGACACTTGTATTTAACGGAGAGGTCATGAATTCGAATCCTCATATTTGTTATACTTGAAAACAATCTCCTTTGAATTAGATTAACAATAAAGTTTTGCTTTTACAAAATTTATATTATTTATAATCGGTGATAAACAAAATTACTGATATTGTTGGGGCTTCTTAAAAATTTTTGTTGTTAACTATGTTTTTAAAAATTATAGTATTGTTTTTGTAAAATAATGGGTGGTAAATAAAGTTGCCATATTTGCAAAATTGTTAGCAAATATGACAATTCTTTGTTTGTGTACTAGTAAAAGATTTTCGTATTTTCATTTTACATTTATATTCTCTCTCTCTCTCTCCTTCTCTGTGAACCGCCTGTTAAAAATTATTCATTTCAGTACTGGTAAATTGGTGATATTAGGGAATTACAAATACATGAGTTAGTACATAAATTATTGCCAATCATAGCTCAATAGATATAAATTAGTGTAAATAAATTTTGTATATTTATATATTTATTTATTGAGTAGCGTAAATAAACTATATTAATGGATCAAATGATACATTCAATAACTTGGAGAATTTGGCATAATAGTGAATGGGCCGTTAGTCTTGTTACATATATAGTTCCTACCTTTGTTATTATTTCGGCCCATTTTAATGGTTTTTTTACGAACGACCTTAAATTACCCTTCTATTTGTTACCCGCTGTTGAAAAAATAGCCTATCATATTTGATAATAAAAAATGTCTATTTATATACTTCTAACTGTTTTGAAAGTTTATATTTCTCTTCTATTTAGTTATTGGTTTTAAAATTAAAATATCCTAATTTCCATTATCTTCTCTGTATTCTATCTTATCTCTTTATTCTARTTTTTTTTTCCAACCACTATTACTATACTTACATATATATGGAGATAGAATTCACCAATTATAAAGAGACATCATAGTGAGGGAGATGATCAGGAAGGGAATTTATCGGAGTCGAGTTGACAAAGGGGAATCGAGCGAGAGGGAACAACGGTGAGGCAAGGCAGTGGGTCATAGAAATGAGATGCAGGTGGGGCGGCGGGAGGTGGAGGGTAAAGGAGATGGAGACCTATATGTTGAGTTTCCATCATTTGTATATCTTTTTGGTTTAAGGTTAGAGTATTTTATATTTTTGTATTAATTGTGCAAAAAAAAATATACATTGTTTCTCCACACTATTTCGTATTTCTTTAGTTGATTTTGTTTCGTGTATTTGTTGTTCTCTCATTATTTTTATATTTTTGTATTAATTGTTCATGAAAATATACTTTATTTCTTTAGTTGATATTGTTCAATGTATTTGTTACTCTCTTGTTATTTTTATACTTTTGTATTAATTGTTCTAAAAAATACACCTTTCTTCATTATATTTGTTGTTGTATTTGTTATTCTCTTCACCGTATTTGTTGTATTTTGTGTTTACCGTATTTGTTATATTTTGTTTCTCTGTTCACCATATTTGTTGTCTATATTTGTTATACTTTTGTTTCGTTCTCTGTTTCACCGTACTTTTTATTTGTTGTTTTTTTTATTTGTTTAACGTATTTTTAATTTGTTGTTTTTGTTTCTTTGTTCATCCATTTGTTCTAGCTTAAGTGTTAGTATTTCTATTTCTAATTACATTTGTTTATTAGATATTATTTTATTCCTTAGATTTGTTGGTATAATTCTCTGAAATATAGGTAAGATTCTAAAAATATTTGAATTGTCCTATAAATTTTGTAAGAAGGAAAAATAACGATTCATTTTAAAATTATTTTAGAATAGGGTAATTTCGTCCCTAAAACATTAGTACATATCTTCCTACTTTTACGTTGGCCATAAAAGTGTAAGTTGTGTGGCCATATTTTGAAATTGTCTATTTTAAATGGCTATATCTATTATTATCCCTAAATTTTAACCTCATTTTTTAATTTGATATTTAAAATTTAAGAAGTTTTATTTTAACCTCTGATAAATTTCAAATTCAATAATTATTAAAATAATATTTTAAAAAATAACATAACTTTTTTTATAATTAATTAATTAGATATCGATATTTTATTTTAATGAAAAATTGCTTGCTTGGTCAAAAAGAGAGAAAATATATCCTATCCAAGTACGAAAAAGTAATTTTTACTATTTTGTCCTCTTACCATATTTTAAAGATAGCGTGTACCTTCTTACGTTGGAATAACTTCTTGTTTTGTCATTATTTTAAGGAAAAAAGTTTGCCTACAAATCATTATTTAAAGAAAACTCTTTTGCTACTGACCCACCCAAACTTGCAATTTATCCAATGAGGCTACGAAAAATATATTGTAGAATATTCTTATAGTACCTAAAGATTTATTCTCTCCCCTATTTAATTTATTGCGTCCATTTTAATTCTAATATTTAATTTCATCAAATTCAAATTTGAATGAATAGAAAAATGACACGTTCTCAAAAATAAATTCAAACTATCTATAAAACGTAAATCAATCTACAAAATAACTATATATAAAAGAAAATCATCCATCTACAAAAATGTCTAAACTCATGCCATAAAAATTCCCAAACCAAGGAACAAAAATTGGGTATGTTCACGAATAAATTGTCCTAGCCTACAAAAATACGTATTATGCCCAGAAAAAAAAAATTGGTAGCCATAAAAATAGTTTTGTCAAGTCATAAAAATACAAAATTTTAAAATATTAAAACCTAACTAATTTAAGATATTTTCATTTTTTATTCACGTTAATTGGATCAAAATGAAAATGTAGGTATTAAAAATCGAGTCATTGCCAGTAAACTTTCTCCTACATTATTTTATGGTTTCTTGAATATATAGAGAGACAGAGTGCCTTTTTTTTTTTTTAGTTCAGAGAATGTCAGTTTGAATGATTATCAAAATCTTTATATTAAAATGAAACTTGGTCAGCCATACCATACGTGCAGAGGACAAAGAAAACTGTTTTTTTTTTCTTATTAAAAAACTGAGTTATTATATCTAGATTATAATGGAACCAAGCATATATATTAAATTTCTGAAAGTTCGAGGATGCGTTTATAACAAAACAGGTATAATTTTGGCTATTTATTTCTATTTTCTAAATCTATTATTGATTATTATTAACCCAAGCCTTACTAACCAAACGGATCAAAATTCAACTAAAATTTAGATAAGGTTGAGCATGATAGGAATGAAATTTGTAAAATATCATTCAAATTTTTATTTATTATTACTTAAAAGTCCGACAATAGTACTATATGTAAATTAATTAATTATATTTATTAAAAATTAAAATTAAAATTAAAGAGTTGACCAGTTTTCCTCAAAAAACAAATTTAAAAAAAAAAAAAAGGAAAAGATTGACCATTTCTCCACTATCCGCTCGTTTCCCAAACGGCAGTCGTAAGCTGGAGAAAGAAATTCCCAAATTTCTGTAAGAAGAGCAGCTCATCATGAATGGTAGAATTTCGTGTGGTTAATTTAATATTGACGCTTTCGAAACGGAAAGACGAATACAAAATATGCAGTTTTCTGAAATTGTTCGGACTGGAATCCATCTTCATCCCTCAATTTCAATACTTCTTCTGAGCTGAAAAACGATTAAAATACAGACGGCATCGGGAATTTTAATGCTAATTACGAAATTCGCATCATAAATTATTGGCAGAAGTACCAAACTGCAACTGAGATAAACAATTAATTTCCAAATTTTCAGAGCTTCGAAAGCGAAATGACCTTTTCCGGTAATCCAAGCAGACGAGAGATCCCCGGATACAGACTCTTCCTGATTTCCGCGTAGGGTTCGCCCTCCCAATTTCTGGCCGCCAGCTGCTCCCCAAGGCGGAGCGCAGCCTTCATCGCGCCGTCGTCGCCGTCGTGGGCGGATTCCACGATGCCCATCCTCACCGCCGCCTCGCCTTTCACTTTCATTCCCCTCAGGAACACATCGCGGCGGACGGAACCGGAGCCGATTTTGGAATTAAAGAGCGCCGTGAAGTAGTCCGGGAGAGTTAGCCCTAGATCGACCTCGCTCATGTACAGAACGCCTCGATCGCTCCTCATAATCAAATAGTCGTGGCTGAGGGCCAGAATGAAACCGGCAGCGGCGGCGTGGCCTGAAATCGCGGCTATGGAAGGCATGGGAAGGGAGAGGAGTTGGGCGACCACGGGCTTGAAGATGTGAACCATGTGGCTCAGGCGGTCGGCAGCCGCAGAAACAGAGCCGGCGGCGTGAGCCCAGCGGAGATCGAAGCCGTTGGAGAAGAATTTGCCATGGGAAGTGGTGATGAGAACGGAGCCGGGGGAGGCTTGGGCCCTGATTTGGGAAAGAGCGGCGAGGATGGAGTCGATTAAGGATGGGCTGAGGCGGTGCTCGTCGTCTCCGGTCAGAGTCAGGATGAACAAATTGCCTCGCTTCTCAACTGTGCACATTTTCGTAACCCTTATTCAATTCCCCCACCAATTACCAAATTCCTCAATTTATCCTGAAACAAAAATAGCGTTTCACCAACACAAAAAAAATATATATATATATATATATAATTATTTTAATTTTTAGTAGACCTTTTTAATCGTTAAAAAATATTACTATGTGTATTTAATAAATTATAAAACATACGTCTGGCTTTAGAATTGATAGTATTATTTATTATTATTTTTTTGTTACAGTGACAAGGTTTTAGAGATAGATGATTGCTATAGTTTAATTTTTGTTGATATATGAGTTTTGGAAGATGTGTTCAATACTCGATCTTGTGTGTTGATAGGATTTTACTTTTGTTAAAAGCAATGGTTTTGCTTGTACGCATTGAATAGCATATTTAGAGATCTCAATTTTAAAATAATTGTCTAAATTTTCAAAGAATAATCTTTGATTTTTGTTTGGGTGTTGGCATATATTTAGCAAGGAGCTCAACCGTAAATTACCATAATGCACACGCTTATAAGTGCGATGGAATCAACCATGGAGGTCGCTCGACGTAGGACGTGGTGGGCCTCACCCGTGTACCAACCCTGCGGACCATCATTATCGGCGTGTGGTATGACTCCATTGTCTATCACATGATCTTGCTTAAGGTTGTGCTACTATAGAGTGTGTTATAGTATGTTGCGGGACTTCCCATATGTCCCTGCCACTTTGGGCCTCTAGTGTCATTTTCTTCGTTGATCGTTCATTTGTGTTGGGATTGATCTCTACTGCCACGTGGAACCTTGCAGGCCCCATGTCTGCATATACGGTGTATATATATATAATTTTTATTTTTTTGAAATATGAGTGTGTAAATTATATACATAATTGATCACATATGAATATAATAGTACTACAAATTTTCCCAACAATATAATGCACATAAAATTTCCATAATATTGTGGACTCATTAAATAAATATAATATATTACTTTGTCGAGATGTCAATGAAAAGCACTTACTGCAATACTCTTGGTACTACAAATTTYCTCCACATAATATGCCTAATGGAGAATGAATTTATTTATACAAGTATAGATATTTTTACCATTCACCATCTGTCACATCAATATTGTATTATTACTGTAAATTTTAGCAACAGAATGGGATAGGGGAGAATATGAAAAGGGAAAATATAATTGGTTCCTCATCAATTAGAAAAGTCTTGTCAATCACCACCACTAGCAAATAGACAACTTGTTAATTTTTATAAAATGAATGTTTTTGTATTTCTCTCCCCACTCACTATTAAAGAGCAAGTATTATTCTATTGAAGTTAAAGGAGGAACATACAGCTTAACACATTGTCAAATACTTAAAAGAGGGTTAAAAGTAGGTAGTTCCTCTTCCAAAGCGAGTATTACTATTATAGACCAAACTAATTGTCTAACCATTTTATTTTTCGATCATGAAATTTCAGATCTTGGAAATTGCTATGGCATTGGACGGCAATCCAAGCAATCTAGAGATCTCAGGAAACTTTTCCTGATCTCCGTACCTTTTCAGTTTCTGCAGGCGAGCTGCTCCCCAAGCCGCACTGCAGCCTTCACGCGCCGTCCTCGCCGTCGTGGGCCGACTCAACGATCCCCATCTTCATTCTTCACATTCGCCCTTCACTTTCAGGCCCCT
>NW_019104489.1:6281869-6298016 GCF_001995035.1 Momordica charantia
TTTGCCGTGGGCAGTCGTGACGAGAACTGAACCGAGGGAGGCTTGGGCCTTGACTTGGAAAAGAGCGGCCAGGATGGATTCGATGAAGGGTGGGCTCAGCCGGTGCTCGTCGTTGCCGGTCAGAGTTAGAATGAAAAGCTCGCCGCGCTTCTCAACGCTGCACGGTTTCGGGAATATTGGTCGATACTCTCTAACCAATCAATTATCAAGCTAGCTATAACTGACGGAAGCTTTTTTTTTTCTTCTTTTAAAAATGTTAGGCAATTATAATTAATGCCTATACTCCAAATAAATTTGTGGCTTTTTAGCCCACTCTAAGTATCTACCTTTAAGTTAAATCGAACATAGTTCAAGTGGTTGAGACATTATCTCTGACCAACGGATCATGAGTTCAAACCCCCACCGCTATATATTATATAAAAAATATATATACGCTCGACGTACAAGAGCGTGGACAATTCTACTATCACTATATCTCTATCAAATATCCTCTTGCTCACGAAAGGTACATATATGATATATATATGAATAATTGGCTGATACAGATTGTATCATAATAGAAAATGTAGCAATAAAGTCATAACCTTTCTAATAAACTACTACATTCCATGGCTCCTAATCCGTCCAAAGCTTAGAACAAGATGGAAGAAACTCAACAAATAACATGCTATTTAAAACACACTTTGCTTTTGGTTTTGGCATTATCACAGGGAGCAAAAGAACAGAGAAAAACAAAATTCCTCCAGCTAATCGATGAAAACAGAGTCCAGAATTATTGAGTTTTACAACACCGTATCAACCAAAACACTCCAACAAACAAATCCACCAAGACGACATGTCGTTCATTTGGCTTACTGCTTACATCTTTCCATTTAATCCATCCAGTAACGGAGTCATTTCAGGATACAGACTCTTCCTAATCTGTGCGTAAGCTCCCCCCTCCCACTTTCTCTTCGCCAATTTTTGTCCCATCGCCACCGCAGCCTCCATCAACCCCTCCTCGCCGTCATGGGCTGCATCGGCGATTCCCAACTTCACCGCCGATTCGCCGTTCACCTTCATCCCCGTCAGCAACACATCTCGCCGGACTGAAGCTGACCCGATTTTCGACCTCATCAATGCCGCAAAGTAGTCGGGCATGGTTAAACCCAAATCAACCTATCAATAAATGGAAATGTTAAATGTCCATAAATATCGGTGAGAATCTATATATAAAAATTAAATTTAGCTAACCTAAAAGCACCCATAAATAGGGGTGAGAAAAATTTATATATGTATATATATTAATTAAGCTTGAGAGTAAATTAGAATGTGCATTAAATATTATTAAGAGTAGGGTAGACAAAATACAACCCATCAAAATATATATAAATTAAATTTATCTAACCCATCAAAATCAAAATCTCCTCCCTTCTCATTAACCTCTCTGTTGTATATATAAGACTAGACTCACCAAAATCTCCTCCCTTCTCATTAACCTCCCTGCTGTATATATAAGACTAGACTCACCAAAATCATTTGAGCTAATCATTGGAGCCTATAAACAAGGAAACTAAATAATTACATATACAATATAATACAGAATATTCTACTCTAACATAGGGTCTATTTATCCTTAACAAAAAGGAGGAGGTCTTGTATTTGAATCAATATTGTTTCCTCTCTAATCATAGGATAAATTTACCTGATCCAGCTTAAGCTTTTTAAGCTTTTTTAAGTTGAATAGTGGTTTATTAATCTTTAACCAATAGTTCCAATTTAATACTTATGGTTAACTTTTTTTTAAAACCCAATTAGGGTGGGATAGAAGTGTCATAGCCATTTGAACTTATGCATCGTCAGTTTAAAATTTAAAACATATAAAACTAGACATCGTTCCTTAGATTCGTTTTGTACTTAAAAAAACAAAACTAGAGTAATTAAATTGAAATTTCTAAAATTGGACTAAGGTGAAACACTGATTAATCAGTTAAAAAAAAAGAAGTTAAGTCTCAAGCATGATTAGATTATCAATAAGAACTTAGTCCAAGGGGATGGATTATGATAACTTAATATTATATATGAGGAAAATTACAATACAAAAATTCGAACATAAATTTAATTATATATAATATCTAAAAAAAGTGGTAATTAATCAAACCTCACTCATGTAGAGCACGCCTTTATCGCGCCTCATGAGGACGAAATCGTGGGCGAGCGCGAGAAGGAAGCCGGCGGCGGCGGCGTGGCCGGAGACAGCGGCGATGGTGGGCATGGGGAGGGAGAGGAGGGCGGCAACAACTGGCTTGAAGATGTGGACCATGTGGGCTAGGCGGTCAGTGGCGGCAGATTTGGAGCCGGCGGCTTGGGCCCAAGGAAGGTCGAAGCCGTTGGAGAAGAAGCGGCCATGGGAAGTGGTGAGGAGAACCGAGCCGCGCGTGGCTTGGGACTTGACTTGGGAAAGAAGAGAGAGGAGGGAGGAAACGAAGGGTGGGCCGATCCAGTGCTCGTTGTCGCCGGTGAGAGTGAGGATGAAGACATCGCCACGCTTCTCAAGAGTGCACATGTTTGAAGCAATGGATGACAGGTTTCTGAATTGTTTGTGTAAATAAATAGGGATAGAATTAAATAGAATCATATCAAGGAATGATGAGAGAGAGTGGAAAGTTAGGCACGCATTTTTAAGTTGAAGGGATGAGGAATGAGGAGGACATCTGCCCATCCCCTTCGCGTCTTATTACACGTTTTGATAAGTAGATTGCATAATTTTGGTCCGGGTTACATGCTTCCAACGACCGCTACACACACCTTGCCTGTGTCAATCCATCGAGCCAGTTTAACGTAACTAATTTCAGTATAACTCAACAAATTTAGGTATATATATTCGTCGTGAATTCGAATGGATCTTCCTCCTATTGTATTAGAAAAAAAAGTTGATCCTAACAAAAAAAAAAAGAAATAGAAGATAGATAAAGTAGATGTCTCTCATCTTATATATATATATATATATGGTCGTCTATGATTTCAGGTCGTTCGATTATTCTCTAATTTTTGACATTGATTTTGCTTAGTATTTGAAATCATATTCTAAAATATATATATATATATATATATATATAATTAAAAAGATCGTGTGAGTGATGAATCTAAAATTTTGAATCATTATCTAAATTTTATGCAAGAAAAGGATTAACACTAGGAAAATACTTAATTGGCTAGGTGTTTGTTTGTTCGGACTCGAAGGAAGAAGTACATATCAAATTACCTTGAGTTATGCTCTTATTTGTCATTACTTTATTATAGTTCATTGCCCTTATCATTTTGTTTTTACTGAATTCAAACCCTACTACCTTTGCTTTTAAGCTTTTGATAAATTTTCAAAATTAAAGTCAAACTATAGAATTAAATTGACAGTTTAACAATTGATTAATATAGTAGTCACACAACATTTGTACTGAAATTGATTGACCCGATCGATTTCATCCTCATTTCACACTTTCTCACTTTTATTCCATCCCTTTAAAATATCAAGCTGCTCATCACAACAAAGATATTATATGTTACCTCTGTCAATCGAAAGCACATTGTCTTTCACTGAAAGTGTTGAGATATTTATTGCTTTTAGTGCTGTCTGATTCACAGGCCATTAACTGAAATCAAATTTGTGGAAATGTTAAAAGAAGACCTAAAAACTTTGTAAAAAAAGAGCCATAAAACTCAATTCCAAAAATCCCAAAACCAATTATGTAAACAATCTAAGGAAAGTAAAAACCGGATTATCTCGTTGATTAAATATTTCAAGACAAAAAAACTCGTTTTTTGTTTGAGATCAAAATCACTCCAGAAACAAGATAGATCAATTCTCATTTGAATGATGCTAGCATGCAAGCTGTCATAAAATTGCAACAATACATTAGCTCTTTAACTAAAATAAAGATTTAAGGATAATTTCATTACATCTTAACTATATATCATGACTTTAAAAAAACCACAAATTGATTTTATATAGTCACTTGGGCAATCATGTGAAAAGTCCTCAAATAAGTAAATGAAAGGACTTGTAACCTACTAGAAATTAAAGGACTTTAAAATACAAAGATACCTAACATCCAAGAAAATGAAAAGACACATGACCTCCAATAAAGTGAAAAAACTTTGAAATTAAAAGGTTTATAACTACTGAATTAAATACGACATTGCAATTTTTATCCCTTTGACTTAGTGTCGAGATTCATACCACTATTGCAAAGAATCTTGGAATAATATTAGTATGAGGTGGGACTATAGTCTATACTATACTTTATAGAGTCTTGCTTCCTCAAAGAGTTTGGATTTTCTGGAATGAACATAATTAATATTGGTGCGGCTAAACTAGGAAAAAACGAAACAACCTCACACTCAGATGGCAACATTATAATTCAAAAACTTTAAAGTGAATAAAAAAGGAAAATAATTAATCGCCTGTCAAATGGTAAAATAAAATTAAAAAAAATATATATATATATATTTCGTTTTTACCATTTTGCCGGTTCTTTTTCCCGCAAAAATTTTTGCCGATTAGCACAGTAAGCGGCGCACGAGCAGTAAAAAAGACCGCGAAGTTGAGCATACAAATACTGGTTCGCGCCAACATTCTCTCCTGTTCTTATAAACAAACCCGAAACCCTTCCTTCAATCCACAGTTCCCGATTTCCACATTTTTTCTCTGAAGCGGAGAAAAGTTCAATGGTTTGACGATTTCCCTCGCACCCCAACTTTCTAATCAATCCGACCATGGAGGCAAACGGCATTCTAGAAGAGAAAATCAAGAAGGTTCGATCGGCGGTAGGCCCCGAGTTACCGGAATCATTCATCGTGAGGACTCTGTCGAGGAACGGCGACGATTCAGATGAGGCTATTAAATACATTCTCCAAAATCCTGGGTTCTTGGCCAAACCCTTGACTGTCGTGCGGACGGTCACGAGCACCGGTGCTCGAGTTTCGGCCCAGATTAAGCAGGATGATGATCCTATGGAGTCCAAGGAAGAAGCGAAACCGACTGGAACAAACTCAACGGTCCGAGTAAAGGAGGAACCGGTTTCAGGGCTCGAAGACGAAGGCGTAGAGAGCGGGGAAGTGAGCTCGGATCGCCCAAAGGTTTTGCCTAAAGTAATTGGAACGTCTAGAATGACATTCGAAGAATTTATTCAACTGACGAACACGAAAATTATGAGTGACGAGGAATGTCGCAAGATCCTAAAGGAAAATCCGGCTGCAGTGGGGGTAAAACCGAGCAGCCTTTCAAGTGCGAAGGTTGAAGTAAAGGAGGAAGTGGTTGAGACGATTGCACAACCTGGTGCTAATGCAAATGCGAGAGTGAAGGAAGAACCAGATTTGGAGTTTAAGAACAGAGTATTTGCAAAAGAAGCAACCGCAGGAACTGAAAAAGTTCCAATTTTGGTTCCAGGAAAGTCTAAAATGCATTCGGTTGATTCAAGTAGTATACAGAAGAAAGGAACAGTGTCTAATGATGGGAGATGCAAGGTGGAAGATGGGGATTTCCCAGTTGAGCCAGATTGGTTTTTGGTGGGAAGGACAATGGTCACGGCCATGTCCACAACGAAGGGGAATAAATTGGCAGACAATGAAATTGTTAGTTTTGCATTTCATTCTTCAAGCTCAAGATTTAACGCGCAATGGATTGTTCGATTCTCAACAAAACGTCATGGAGAGGTGTGTGATAGATAGTAGTTTGAACCATTTTATTCTCGTGAAATTTCATTACATGTGATTCATCTCCTGTGCTATATACGTGTAAAATGACAATAAATATAATCTGTCTAATGTAAACTTTTTGCTGTGATTATTTTTAGATCGGTCGCCTACCAATGGAGTGGGCAAAATGTGTAGTTCCACTTGTCAACTCCGGGAAAGTTAAAATTCTTGGACGGTGTATAGCTGCACCGGGAAACCTTCACATAATGCAAGAGATCCTGCTATATGTTAGGTAGTGTGATGAATTAAGTTGGTTTGTTTTTCCCTTTATTCTTTTGGGATCTTGGATTTTTATGGCAACCTCAACTGAAATCAGAAGTGCTAATGAATTTCAATGGTTATCTATTTGGCAGCTTTTATATTCATCGCTCGGTATTCTCAGACATTGATACGGCTTCATGGAAGTTGGAGGCCACACACATTGACTCTACAATTTACCCTCTTCTAACCCTTTTCAAATTACTGAAAATCAAACCATACCAGAAGGTTATCATCCATTAAGAATTGTTCATAAGAAAATAATGCACTATGACTTAATCAGTTTTTCAGTTTGTTTTCTTACTCTATGTTCTGATATTTTCAGGCTGAATTTACTCCAGAAGAACTTGATTCACGGAAGCGCCTGCTAAAGCTTGAAGTATGTTGAAAAATTTTCTACTCATGTTATGGTTTCTGTAGTAATGTGTTATTTTTGCTCACTTGTTACTCCCGATCTTAGTCAACTTTTGTATGTTTTTTAAAATGAAATTCTGATACTGAGGATTAATTAATCCTATGATGGCCTATATGATATAGTTTTGATTTTCCATGTGCATTTGAGTGTGCATTGAATGCATGTCTGCAAATAGGAGGAATGATAATGAACATGGTTTTCTTAATAACTGGTGGAAAAATGTGATTTAGTTGATTCTTGATGTTCACATCTTTCTGCCCTGCTGATGGAATACCCCCAACTATGTTGGATCGTTTAACAATTTGGAAAAACACGCCATTGACAAATAACAGTCCCTCTCAAAGAAAGACCATTAACATTATCACCCAATCATATTGTAAATACTGTCATACTGTTGTAGACTACGAAATGAAACAGACATCAGGCACTCATTTTAGACAGGCATAAATCTTTTCTGCTGACATTTCCAGGCTTGTTAAAATAACCAATTCTGTTAGAATAGGACGATCCAGATGAATCAGCATCAATGCTACCTATTGTGAAGCGAAGAAAGGGTTGCCAGCAATTTGCAGATCAGAACAAAGATGACCAAACTCTTAATGAATCGTCACTGACTAAGCTTGTTGGTGCAGCGGATATGTATAATTTGGATGTAAGTCACATGGCAATCTTATTCTATCTTTTATTCGCGGCCCATGACAAGGTTTCTCCTGTGAAACTTACACTCTGTGCATAGTTATACTCATTAGGATATTTATGTGAAATTCAGGAAATGGAGCCTCCACTTACACTGACATGCGATCTAAGGCCTTATCAGAAACAAGCTCTTTACTGGATGTCTGAGTTAGAGAAGGGGATCGATGTTGAAAAGGCTGCACAAACCCTTCATCCATGCTGGGCAGCCTATCGTGTTTGTGATGAGTATGTACTTTTAGTCCATGGAAAAGGTGCTGGCGAGGAGCAAAAGAAAAGAAGAGAGAGAGAGAGAGAGAGAGGGAGGGAGAGAGAGAGGAAATAAACTCCTTTATTGTAGTGTCTCATATTTGCCATGAAAGAAATTGAATTGTTTTCCAATTTGCAGGAGAGCGTTCTCAATTTATGTGAACATTTTCTCCGGGGAGTCGACTACAAAATTCCCAACTGCTACGCAGATGGCAAGAGGAGGGGTTAGTTTTCATATAAAGCCATGATTAAATTTAGTTTTATGAATCTTTTTTTGTCTATAGGTAGGATTTACTTGTACTTAACTTGTGATGTAAATGTGTAGATACTCGCAGACGCTATGGGGCTTGGCAAGACTGTTATGACAATTGCTCTAATACTTGCGAGAATGGGGAGAGGATGTCTTGATAACCGAAAGCCTGCTGTGAATAAGAATGATGCTACTGAGAAGAGGAGTCCAAATTCCACCGATAAAGCAAAGGGTGGCACTCTTATTGTTTGTCCAATGGCTTTGTTGGGCCAATGGAAGGTATATATCCTCTTTTGAAAATCCATAGACGTCCTTTTGTTTAAATTCAAAAGCTTTATCAGTCCCTGATGCTGAAAGGAGATACATCAATCTTGCTGCTGAAAACCTTACCGAACCACAAAATGCATCTGCATTATATTTTCTCTCTTATGATCATTTTGAATTTTGCAACCACAGGAGGAACTTGAAACACATTCAGAGCCTGAGAGTATTTCCATATTTGTTCACTATGGTGGTGACAGAACCAATAACCCTGATGTGTTATCAGGATATGATGTTGTCTTGACAACGTATGGTGTCCTAACGTCGGCCTATAAGAGTGTGAGTGGTTATATGCTATTCCCAACTTCACAGTACACATTAACGATGATGGAATTCTTTTTCCCAATGTTCACTCTTCCGTCTCACGTTTTATGGCCCCTTCACTTCTAATGCAGGATGGAGAGTGTAGTATTTACCACAGAGTTGATTGGTACAGAGTGGTGCTAGATGAAGCCCATACAATTAAATCATCAAAGACACAAACTGCGCAGGCTGCCTTTACGTTGAACTCGTATTGTCGATGGTGTCTTACAGGAACCCCCCTCCAGGTCCACATTGCCAATTTTCTCTAGTATTTTATATGATAACGTTATGAAAAAATTGTACTTCCTTTCATATTTTTTTTTGTTTAATAAACTTGGCATCTTTTATGTTTTATTCTTGTTCGATGAACTTGACATCCGATCTTTTTCTGGTAGTAAAAACTCAGTCACGATATAAGGAATAAGTTATAATTTGTGCTCTAGCATCTTATTTAAGATATTTTTTTTTTTTGTTTTGCTACAGAATAACTTGGAAGACCTTTTCAGCCTCTTATGCTTCTTGCGGGTGGAGCCATGGTGCAATTGGGCATGGTAGGAGATGATAGTGTTAATTCTAACTTTTTTTAGTTCAGCATATTTTGGTTTGAGCTGGATTGCTCATGTTGGTAGGTCTTGCTAACTTTTCTACCCCCTACCTGAAATTTTGGATTTGGTTAGGTGGAACAAATTGATTCAAAGGCCTTATGAAAATGGTGATCCTAGAGGCTTGAGACTGATCAAGGCTATCTTGAGGCCACTTATGTTGAGGAGAACTAAAGATACAAAGGATGCAAAAGGAAGGTAGTTTTTACTTTTTCGCTACATTCTCATAATTCTTATTCCCCACTAGGGACTTAAAGGCATTTGACATTTTTCTCTTCTGATTTAGGCCTATTCTTGTTCTCCCTCCAACTGATATTCAAACCGTCACGTGCAAACAGTCAGAGGCTGAACGTGATTTTTATGATGCACTTTTTAAGAGATCCAAAGTAAGTTGTTCAGAGTAGATTGATCTTTAGTTAAGTTTAAATTGCAGAAGCAAGCAAGAAGATATAACACCATATTCTCTTTTGCTTGTCAAGTTCACAAGTAGATTAGTAGCTCTCAGTAAAAAACAATCTCAAACGACAAGTGGCTTGGCCAAGAACGTTACTCACCATTCTTTTATGTGAATCAACAGGTCCAATTTGACCAGTTTGTGGCTCAAGGAAAGGTTCTCCACAACTATGCAAACATCCTAGAGCTATTGCTCCGACTTAGGCAGTGTTGCAACCACCCATTTCTTGTAATGAGGTAGGGATGAGCAAAATGAAGAATTAAAAAAACACATGGTTTCCTGTTTTCTGACATTCTATTGCAAACCATCCTTTTGGTTTGATAAACTTGCAGCCGAGGAGATTTGCAACAGTATGCAAACTTGAACAAGCTTGCAAGAAGGTTCCTCGAGTCCAACAGCGATTCTATCACGATGGAGCAGGCTGCACCCACCCGAGCATATGTGGAAGAGGTTGTAGAGTGCATTCGGTGGGGTGAAAACACTGAGTGTCCTATATGTATGGAGTTTGCTGACGACCCTGTGCTCACCCCATGTGCGCACAGGATGTGCAGGGAGTGTCTCCTCTCAAGCTGGAGGACTCCAACAACTGGGCTGTGCCCAATTTGTAGGCAATTGCTCAGGAAAACCGACCTCGTAACATGTCCATCAGAGAGTCCTTTTCGCGTGGACGTTGAGAAGAACTGGAAAGAGTCTTCAAAAGTATCAAAACTGCTGGAATGCTTGGAACAGATTCATCAGTCGGGTTCAGGTGAACAGAGCATTGTTTTTAGCCAGTGGACCATGTTTTTTGATCTTCTAGAGATCCCGTTGAAGAGAAGAAAAATTGGATTCTTTAGATTTGATGGAAAGTTGTCGCAGAAACAAAGGGAAAGAGTTCTAAAAGAGTTCAGTGAAAGCAAGGAGAAAAAGGTATATGAACATTATTTCGCATTGCTTCTCGTTTAGCTTCATGTTTCTTACTCTATTTTTCCGCTTAAAACTTCAGGTGATGCTAATATCTCTGAAAGCTGGTGGGGTTGGATTGAATCTAACCGCAGCTTCGAATGTCTTCATAATGGTACTTCACTTCAGTTTCTAGTTATTTTTTTCCTTTTGAAATGGGAAGGAACTGAATGGAGATCTTCAGTAATTATAGACATTTTTGTGTGTCAATACTACATTTAAGTTTGGTTCATGATCTTTAGGACCCATGGTGGAATCCTGCGGTCGAGGAACAGGCAATCATGAGAATTCATCGTATTGGCCAGAAGAGAACAGTCCGTGTCAGAAGATTCATTGTCAAGGTGAATTTTTGATTTTCTTAACCTTCTAGAAAATTCTTTCTTCAGATCCATGTCAAATTTGACGTTGCAAAGAAATTGAACCCCGTTCGTTCTTCAATACTTGGTCAAACGTCAAAGGTCAAAACTTATAATTTTGTATGTGATTCGACCACGTGGACAGGACACCGTGGAGGAACGCATGCAACAAGTTCAGGCCAGGAAGCAGCGAATGATCGCCGGTGCCCTCACTGACGAGGAAGTTCGGACGGCCAGGATTGAAGAGCTCAAGATGCTTTTTAGATAAACGGTGTTAATTTATTATTCGTTTTTTTTTTCTTTTTAGTAAATATTACTGCATCATCCAGATGCCATATGCCCAAAGGAATAGAATTCCTATGGGCCTTAACTTTTGTAAAGTCAGCACCAAGCGGATGCTGTTTTGTAAATTGGAAAAGAAAGGGTCATTTTGTTGGAAAGTCTTAATTCCAAAAGGGAGATACAAACGGAATATTCGATTGGGCAGGGCAACCAACCATTTGCAATACTCGAATGACCTGGGCCAGACACGTGTAGGGTAGCGGTTACGTTGAAATTTTCAGAATTGACCACGTAACTAAGCTAATTTGTTCCCGTTAGAATAGCTCAGACGAATGTTATCTTTACACGTGGAACAGCGGTGCGATTCAGGTGTCGGGGCGGGGGATCCTATTCCTAGCTCCCAAGGCTTTTTTTAAGGATGGGTTCGGAGTGGGACCGGTCTCCAACCCGGCGTTTGACCATTCAATAAATAAATGTAGCGTTGCATTGCAATCTGAATTCTGAAATCCCTCACTGTTGTCTGGAAACTCATTTCCACTCTCTTACCCACTGTAATCTGCAGAGAGAAATCTGGTTTTTCTCGTTTGAACACACATGGGCGATGCAGAGAGAAGAGGCGCCGGCGATTCAGTGAGCCAGGAGGCGACCCGGCTGCAGAGGCGGGCTCCGTCGTCGATTCAGATAAGCCGGCCGGCGAGCTGGAACGTGGCGATCCCGTTGCTATCCCCGCTGGTGTCTCCTTGCTTGGAGCAAGTCGATGTTTTGATGGGTGAGAACAAGGCGAGGGAGGAGGCGAGGTCGCGGGACAAACCGGCCACCTTTACAAGGTGGAAGCACCCGGCGGCTCCATTCTATTATGGGCCTGTCCAGAGGACCACCCCCTTTGTGCCCGTCTGATTTCATTTTATTTTATTTCCTTCCTCTGCTTCCAACATGGAACACTTTGTTGTATCATGTATGTATAAATTTGCCTTTAAAAAAAAAATTATAATTATATACAAGCGTTTTTTCTTCGTAAATCTTCTTGAAGGAGAAGGAGCGAGAAGCTCAAATGGGGTCTTTGTATTTTGTAATGAACCAAAATTTTTAATGGTTTTGGATTTGCGTTAATTTTCTTCCATTTTCTCAGCGA
Organism: Momordica charantia; assembly: GCF_001995035.1. Next base: position 6,293,860 of record NW_019104489.1, read on the forward strand.
ATCTGGTTGGAAGTGGGAGTTAGACGATTGTTTAAATTTTATTAGAAATTTTTTTGAAGTAGACAAATTTGTGGGTATGGGAAGGGGCCGAAGCAGTGGTTATGAAACCTCAACCTCGACCTCTGGCGGGACCAGACATGACGTGGCAGCACAACAGAAGCATTTTTCCATTTGGTCCCTCCTTCATTTTCTCTTTCACTTTCAAGTTCCAACGAACTTAATTTTATTCACAGTTGTCTTTTTCTAAAATAGTCTAGACAACACGCATATGTTTTTTAGATTAAGTTACCACTATGTTGTTTTCTTTGGGTTTAGTTTTAATTTTTCTAGATCACAAATGTAGGGGTAGGATTTGAAGATAACCGACTTTCTTATCAATTGAGTTGGATTCAAATGAATTCAAACCTAATGATTAAGCAACTTCAAAATGGTGTAATTAGTTTGTTTTTCTTTTTCCTTTTTATCATGTTTATTTACGTTTTACATGGACCAAGTTTTTTATTAAAATGATTTTAATAATTATTGACCTTCATGTTTTCTATTTTTTTTGGCTCTATTTAATTGTTTTTTAACATGATATCAGTATTGTTTTTATGGAACGGGAAAAAACAGAAATATAAAGAAATCAAAATTATCTTCTCTCTCTCTTTTTCTTTCTGGCATAGGTAGAAAATAAAAATAATCAATACAACGAGTATTTTTTAAATAATAAAAGGAGTCTTCTATCTTCTGTTGCCTTAAGAAAATCAAGATTACAATAGAATAAAAAAGTTTGTAACAATTCAGAAGATTTAAAATTATAAAAGAGCGATTAATATACATTTAATGATATTAAATAAGGTGTGCACCCGTTCCAACGTTCAAACTTTAAATTATATATATATATATATATATATATATATATATAATCAATTGTAATTATTTGTTTGAAACGCGTGGTGGCTAGTGTTGTCATGATAATTCAAATTTTCCATTTGTTCATTTGAGAAAAAAAAGTATTATGCAAGAAAAAGTAAACTATGGTCTATGACATAAGCTTGAATTTTAAAGAGAAGGCAAACAATACAATATTTGAAGACTTAATTTAATATAATTAACTCACACCCTAGCAATTCCTTTTATTGAAGGTTTCAATTTTAAATTTTGAACTAAACAAGAATAATACACAGTCGTTTGGTATTATAATAGAATTGTAATAACCACTTGTTTTTTTTAATTTTATTTTACTATACAAAATTTTAATTTATAATGAAAAAAGATTGACGGCAGTTGATGAACAAATATCAATTGACATAATATATAAATTAATAGTAGATTCTTTAACAAAGACTTGAAAAAATAATATGTRAAAAGAAAGCTTTTAATAAGAAAATATCGAAAGACCAAATGATATAGTGTCAGAAGAAATTAAAAGAATACATATATATATGTTAAAGGTATGGTTTATGAAAGTGAAACTTTTGAAAAATACTTTTTTTCCTCCTAGTATTGATGGAGTTATTGAGATCATTTTATTTTTTTYAGTAAAAGACAAAAATTAAAATAAAATGTCTGAAGAAAATTAAATGAAACAGATAGGGATATATATAGTCTAAAAAAATCAAAAGAAAATTTTTGGCTCTTTCTTGTTTTGCCTCTTTTCACCGAAAGTTTATTGATGTTCAATTGAAATACTAAGAATGAGATTGAGAAGCACTGTTAAAAAAACATTCGTTAAATGCTAACATTTTTAAGTATTTTTAGAATTTAAAAATCGTACTTTATTCCGTAAAAATGACGGAAAAATGTTAACACTTTACAAGAACACCTACGGCTTAAAAAACATTGGAAGAATGCAACTTGTAAATAAATAAATAAAAAAAAAAAACCGACTGTAACAGTCTTGAATGAAAAATTAAAACAAATATCATTTGTAAAGGCAATTTATAATTATTTTCAGTAATCTTGTTATCTTCCCARCTCAAAAAATCATGTTTACGTATAATTTATTACAATTAAATACCCAAATCCCGAAAAGTTAGGAGCAACTAAGTTTAAAATTGTAGCCACCAACGACCATATAATGATATTCATGTGTGTCAAATGTTGGAGAGTGATTATTTATTACCATCTTGTATTTCTATATCTTCTTCTTTTCTTTTAAAGGAAAAATCATTTCATTCAAAAGTAGTGAGAAACATATTAGGAAGGGAGGTCATGAGAAAACACTCTAATCTAAAGAAATGGTTGATATATCGTAGTTAAAAAGAAAGGAGATTTAGAGGACCAAGGCCATGTGATCTAACTGAATCCGAGAAGGTGTGACTATTACGCTCCAACCAAATTGACCATAAAGGAGAGAGCCAATTGTTGTACACCAAAGGATATTCCTTCTATTGCATGTAGAGACACTAAAGATTCCTTTAACATAATATCTGTAAATTCAGGGAGCCCATAGAGATGTTAAAGACATAAAAAAGCACGTACCAAAGTTTTAAGGTGAATGGCAAATGCAAAAATAAATGATCCAAAGATTCTGATGAACGATTGCAAAGGACACACCAATTTAGACTGATAAGGAGCAAAGRGTACCTTGATTGAAGTTTGTCATATGTGTTGAGYCCTCGATGAATAGTACACCAGAAAAAGAACTTGCACTTTTTTTGGGAAAGGGAGATCCCAAAAAGATGAGAAGAAATCCATTGTAAGCCTTAGTGATAATGTATTTCTATCTTAACTATCGACTAGTTTGACTACCTTCAAATTCTTGACAAGTAGAAGAAAAAGACAAAAAGAAGGAGAAAAAAAAATATTTTATATACTTTCTAAAAAAATAAATTAACAGTTAAACTTTTAGCGATAGAATAGTATTTGGGTCGATTTCATTCTTGGGATCATTGGGGGTTGATCAAAAAAACCGACAACCCAAAGAATTCGAGCAACTCAATCCATGCAAGTTGGTAAAAGTTGGATTGGGTTGGATAAAAGCTCGGTTTGGGTCGGGTTACAATTTTTCTGAGTCCAGCAGTTCGGTTTGATTCATGGATTCAACAAAAAATAATTTCGGTTAACTTGAACTGAAACAAATATATATATATATACACACACACTTTTAGTTGTTCGGGGTTCAATTTTGCACTTGCTCCTCTTCCTCCCTCTTCTTTCACCTCTCTCATCTCCTTCAACTCTCCCCTTCAATCTCATCTCCCTCGAATCTCTCCTTCAATTTCATCTCGTTGCAGCCGTGCTAGCGTCGTCGACGTTTGTCACTCGTAATAGCGGTTGCCTGTCATTGTTGTTTACGCCATTGTTGCATATGCTATTCCTTCTTTGGTTTTTGCTAGGCTTGTGGGCACCAGATCGAGTCTATTACATAAATTCCTTTGTGATTAGCAACTCAATTGAAGGAATCGAGAAAACCTTCTGTTGCTATTAATTTTTGAAGCAGATCGGCACATTCCTTAATGAGGAGAAGGTCAATGACGATAGCCACACCATTCGTTCAGGTAAGGGTAAGATGAGGAAGAGGAACGGTCGCTATGTTGCTCGCCTCTCTTCCCTAAACCCTTAGGGAAAAGAAAAAAAATATGAGCAACCCGATRACTCGACCCAACCCAACCCGACAATTTTGGATTGGGTTGCATTAACCATTTTTATTGGTTTATTTGGTTCCCTTATTTAATCAACTTGAAAATTTGGATTGGTCTAAAATACTCCTTGAACCCGATCCAATCCAACTCGTGAACCCGACCGATGATCATCATCATCTTGAAGTTTACCTATTTATTGGTGAAATAATGCAACAAACATTTTGAAGAAATTAAAARGGTAGTGGACAGATATTGTAAAATGAAAAAGCCCATTGGTCCACTTAGAAAATGAGGAAGTTAATTTAGGCCCAATGCCATTTCCCTCTCTTTCACACTCACTACTTCTCTTGTTTCGAGAAAAAACAAAACAAAACAAAAGTGCTTACTGCTTACTGTTGCTTAGGCCACCACGCGCACGCCACCCACAAAAACCCTAATTTCCAAGAACCCCTAAAAGCAGTGCGTCCGCGGACGACCAAACTCACCTCTATTAATAAACAAAGACCAGGTATCACGAATCAATAACATTTCTTTTTTTTTTGGGTTTGCTTGTTTTTATCAAATAAGCTTCTAACAAGTTTCCTGTGC
>NW_019104489.1:6299356-6316002 GCF_001995035.1 Momordica charantia
TGGGAAGATTAATAATTGTGAACAACAAGAAGAAGGAGATTGAGAGAAATTAGGGTTGATGAGATTTTAAGAAAAAAAAAAAGAAGAAGACGAAAAAGAAGAAAGCAGAAGAGAAAAAGATGATGTTTCTTTGTTGTTTGTTGTTCATATAGTAATTAATTAGCTTGAGCTTGGGCTCTCCCTTGTTTCTAATCTCCTTTTTTTTTCTTTTTCTTTTTGTGGTTGAAATCAATAAAGGAATTAAAAGATAATTGGCTTGTCTTTTCAATTGTTTTTTGTTGTTTACCCTTTTGGATAAGATTGTTGTTGTTAATTCTTCTGTCGTATAAATTCKATTTTATCATTTGGTTTATGAAGTCTAATTGTATGGGGTTAATTTAGATTGGAGATTTGGAAAGATGAAGCTCAAGCTGAAACTCAATATACTTGGCGTGTTCATTTCTTMATGCATTTGGCAGCTTCCTTTTTTATGTATTGAGAACTGTGTTTTTTCTTTTGATGAAAAAAATTAGGGGCTATATGATGGATGTACCAGAAGAACTGGTCTCTCCCTATGTCTGCAACGATATTGATTTGTCCAATATTTAAACTCGTAACTTTGCTTTTGAATTTCATTAAAAAAATCTTTTTTAGTTAAAAAAAATGTGGGATGGATATCAAATATTCTTAAGGTAATAAGTGTATTATTAATATTAGAACATAGAGTTGAATTAATAATTGTCYGTGAAAACTGAAAAGATGCGATYACTTTTATTTTTCTAGATTATGATCGTATAGATGATATGATATATTGGGAACATTGGAACATGTTCTCCCCGAGCTTTTATGATTAAGGATCTCAGTATGTAATAAATTTACGCTTTTTTTTTCTTTTTAAGATATGAGTCCAACAAAGGAGTGGRGAGTCCAAACATTTAACGTTTACCATATAGTAATTAATACTTTAATCTATTTTGAAGTATGTTCATATATGCTAAATTAAGATTTAAACCATCAATATGAGTTTGACCCATAACAAAAAAGAAAAAAATGGCACGAACACACCTTTTAGAAACAATAGTGCGACTCCAATTTGTTTAATATCTACCTATCTTTCTACTATTTCTTTGTCTTGTTCTATAAATCTCAGCAAGGCAGGTCACAAAAGTAACCATCTCATCAAAGTAGTGACTAAATTTATTATTTAACTTGCATTCCAAGATTGTCTAATAACTGTAGCTATTAATTAAACTTATGGTTTTTTTTTTTTTTAGTATAACTTGAACCATAGAAGAGTTAAGTTGGAATGACATATATCCCATTATAAAACTTTGGGCTATTATATATATTATGTATAAGAAATAAATGTCTTGCGAAGCCGACAAGTTGATTAGGCCATTTTGTTCACATGTGAAATATTACAATATTAAATTACCATTAGGGTTTAATATATATTGTCATTGATGAGCTCATTATCTCGGCAAACCTTTTAATTAAGGACGATTGCTACACCATCCATTTCCCCAAAACATAAGCAATCATTATTCAGAGGCTCTATTTTTGTATATTCATTTCTTAAAAACTATTTTTCCTGTTGTTTTTTATTCATTTCTTCAGCATATTTATTTAAAAATATACTGCATTAAACAAAGGTTATACTTGAAAAAAATTATTACTCGCTACGAAATATTAATTAAAAAATACATGAAAATTGTAAAATATTAAATTCTTTTTTCTATATCAACTTGAGCATATATAAGACATATATCCTAAATCAAAAGGTTCAGAAGTTCAAATTCCGACCTCCCCATGATGTTGATGAACTCAAAAAATAATAATGATGAAAATTCTATTTTCTATCATTTTTTAATTCCAAATTGGTTAAAATACGTATTTTGGTCCCTATAATTTTATTGGATTCATTTTGGTTCATATACTTTCAAAATATTTATTTTGGTATTTGYACTTTTAATTTTTGTTTGTTTTAGTCTTTTACTTTCAAAGCATTTGTTTTGATCCCCTATCCTTTTAAAAAGTGACAATGTTGGTYTTTATTTGTAAAATTTTAACACAAATTCTACACATAACAGAGATCTTTTAAGATAAAGTCATTGTTACATTTCAAGAAATATATTGAGCGTATTGTCGTGTTGAAATTAGATTGAAAAAATGAGATTAAAAATAAAATTAAGAGAACCAAAATGGTGACACTTTCTTTAAAAGTAKAGGGGTGACGAAAATGAACATTTTAAAAACAAGGAYTAAAATGAACAAAAGTTAAAAGTATATAGATGAAAATAAATATTTTGATAAAGCACGCGGACAAAAATAAACTAAAAGTTGAAACTACCAAATAGGTATTTTAACCAAAAATGTTAGAAGTTTGAATTCCGATCCCACCTTGAACTAAAAACATTATAATAAAAAAATGGTTGGTATCATTTTCTATTTTCCAATTTGTTTATAAGAGTCAATTGTGACAAACAAGTTTTTTAATTAAAACTTTTTTTAACAATATTTTTTAAAACAATGTTACAAATTTTAAATATTACTTCCAAACAATTGGTTAATTATGAGCTAAAAACTCTCTGCCTCCCCTCCAATATATAGTTTATACAATTGCATACCATACAATAAATACTATATATCCATAATCTATATGTGGAGAGAGATGAGTTTTCATTTTTTCCAAAGGAGAGATTTGGGTTTTCCCCAGCCACTTGTTAAGCTTTCACTTTCTTCAAGATATGCAATGTGGGAATTAAAGAAGGGATTTCAAACTTCCAAAAGGCATTCCCACTTATGGTCAAAGCAATCAAAGATAGGATAGAGATCAACAAAGATAACCATAAACTTGATTTAATATTTATATCACTACACACACACACACATATATATATATATATATATATAATTTAATTTGATACCAAAAAATTCCACACAATTTCAAAAACACACTCAGTGTCATAGTTCCCCATTCCCTATTATAGTTTTTAGAATCATTCAAAATAATTAAATGTTATAAGACAAATAAATGTCATTTCTTTTTAAATTGGGGGTACAATAAGAAAAATGATTTTAAAAATAGGTTTAATTAAGGGCGAAAGGGGAATCTCACCCACTAAACAAAAAACAAAATTAATGAAACATAGACCACCCAATTGGCAATTTGTGTGAATGGTGGGGCAGCACCCAAGCCAACATGTTTGGCCTTTTCCCTTCCCCTCCTTTCAAATCCATCAAACTTAGTGGTAAATCATGGACTACACATCACCTTTTTCCTATTTTATTATTTCTCCTTTCTCAACCAAACTTTCTTTCCTATTTATGTCTAACTTTCAATCAGCAAGGTTTGGATAAATTTCCAACTATTTTTAACACACTTCATAGCAATGATCTTGTTTTAAATTTGTTTCTAAAACTCAAAGCTTATTATGAAGATTAAACCCTCATGTTTTATGTAGAAACTAGAGGGTATATACTTCAACCCCACGTAGAATAGAAAAAATATTAGATAAATGTGTATGGACAACTGAGAAACAAACTTTTTGACATATATGAAGTCTATTAATATGAGGTACCGTCTTAAATGGAATTCAAAAGTAAATAATGTGGGTATATATGTATAGGTTCAAAATAGATTAATATCATATTATATTGCAAAATACAAAAAGGATCTATTATCTTAATTTGTGTTTCTAGAATATAACTAAAATTTTGTTTTTGGCAATAATAGTAATTAAAAGAAAAAGAACTATATTTCTAAAAGTAGTTTCCCACGGAACCTTCATTCTCTTATGGAGTACACATCACCTTTTCCATTTAACTTCTCTAGCTCTCTCTTTGTTTAATATTAAATTTTAACTCTAATAATCTCATTATTACTTAACTAATTAGGAAACTTCGCCGCGAGAGTACTATTAACTAGTTAAAGACATTATTTACCTCAAAAAAAATATAGATTTGAATTGTCACCGTCCTTGTAAAATAAAAGAAAGAAAAAAGCTGTAGATGAAATTCCAATACATTAAGACATGCTTGGTAATAAATTTATTTTCTATATTTTTAAAATTTAAGAGGGTGAAAACTATTCATATTTACCTATTGACAAGAGAAATGAACACAATTTCACTTCAGAAATAAATAAAATATTAAGTTTATAAGTTAGACAAAATTATTCTTTAATAATAGGAGTTCTTTTAGATAGAGTCCTAAAWTCAAAAATTGTGCGGCGCACACTTAAATTAGAATAGATAAGTGTAGCATGACAGAAATCTAGAAAACTTTAATACTTTAATACTTTAAGTTGTTTTTAAAAAGATTACTTTTTTTTTTTTTGACATAACTTACATTATTTTTACTTTTCTTAATTGCAACTAGTTTATGAACAATGATTTCATTTCACTAATAAGACAAGAGCAAGATCATCTATATGAATGAGAACCTTAAAGACCCAAACAAGAGGAGGACTGTTTATGAAAGTAGTTTCCCAAAAAAGCTTAATTTCTCTTGGTTTGGGTGAGGAAGGGAAAGTATAATGTAAAATTAATTAATGGTGACAAAATGAAAAGGTTGGGGGCAGTTTAAAGATGGAACGGAGGGAATGGGAATAGAAGGATTGATTTGACAAAATGATGCTTAATTAAAAATGGATGTTTTCCATTCAACTTAATGGAGATTAGTATCCAAACCAGTAATGTTTCCTATTTTGCAAATCTCTCTCACTTTCTCCCTATTTCCCTTTCCACAAACGACAAAACCCACAAAATCAATTCCCCACCCACCTCATCAGCTCCCACGTGTGCCTGCCTACTCTCTCTCTCTCTCTCTCTCCTGTTTTTTTCCTTCTCCCACGTGCGAGTAATACCATCTCTCCCATCTCTGCCACAGGCAAAAACGYCCTTGTCCAAGAACAAAGCCCCTCTCTCCTGGAAAATCCAAAACAAAACAAGGGAAAAAAAAAACTTCAACCAGCCGGGAATCGAACCCGGGTCTGYACCGTGACAGGGTACTATTCTACCACTAGACCACTGGTGCGCGGATSACCAAAAATCAGTGAGCTAATCGATAATCATTTGATTTTAATAGTCAACAGCGTGATTTGCCGGCTTCGCTATTTTTATATAAAAGTTGGTCATGGGGTCATCGACCTCATGGTATGGTGGAATTGAAAATATCTAATCGTATTACACGTTCCTAATTTTTTAAAGAAAAATTACGATATTTTTTTGGAGACGTCATGATTGTGGTGGTTATTTAACTGTATTCATTACCTACTAAATATTAAAATAATAACAAAAGGAAAAAAAAAAACACACAAACTTTTTGCTCCCAGTGTTTTGGTTGTTTCACTTTTATTTGTCTGCATTCACATGCATTACCCGAAAACCTTTTTTTTCTTTAATTAAATTACAAAATCCACTGTTTCACCTTCAATCATACATCTGTCTGGTTTCCGAAAAGGATTTAATTATATGTTTATGAATAAATTATGTTTGGTAGATTTAATATGTTAATTTCTAATGGTAATATTGATTTTTCAAATTTATTCTCCCTCCCTTCGTTATGGGTTATTAGTTGGGCTTCAAATTTATTCTCCCTCCCTAGTCCACATATTCACTCTTCAGCTTGGGCCTGTGTAGTCTGTAATCACTCTTTGATAAGATGATGGATTGGACTGGATTCAACCCTTATGCTGCCTACTTCTGAAAGGCCTGAAGCCCAGTGGGCCTACCTGTCAGATATTAGCTCTTTGGGCTTCTCATTGAATTCAAGGGTTCGTATGGGCCACACCATGGGCCCATGGCCCAAAGGGTTAGCGCCCATTCACACGTCCGTCCAATTTTTAGTCTTACTTTACTTTATTTAAATTTAAAGTTTGATGTATTTAATTATCATAGAATACAATATATATAAAATTAGGGTATAATTACATCAACTTTTATTTATTTATTATATAGATATTAATAGATAAAATTCTCTTTAATTCAAAATAATAAAAGATGGTAAAGATCTCTTAGAGAAAGTAGACATGTCTTGACCGCTATACTCATGTTCCATGCGTCCAAATTTACTAATAATTTAGTAATARCTCATTTCAATGTTAACAAATTTTAACTCTTTAAGCATATAGAAAGAATTAATTGAGATAAATTAATACATTGAAAGTAAATTTGACCCTTTTAAAAGATTAAGAATTTTATTGAAAAAAATCATTAAAATTGGCAATTTTTAAGGACTAAGGACGAAATCTCTAAAAAGGTTTATGACCATTATACTTATTTAGCCTATATTATATATATAATATTAATATATAACTTTTTCTGGACATCATATATGATATATCAATTTGTTTGTGTTCTACAAATATATAATCTACATTTAGAAAACAAGCTTCGCCTGCATTTTAAAAAGAAAAAAATAAAGAGCTTCTCCCCCGTCAAATGGATAGAGAGAAAAAAAAAAAAAAAGTGCATACTATATTTGATCAAATGTTTTTTTCTTTTCATAATAAATCTAATCTAATYATTCAATGATGCCCAACTTGGACCATCTTAACCAAGACATAGCCTTTATCTTATGACAATCACATTGGCACCCCCACATGACCGTCATGTGACAACACGACACATTGTTCAATATTTATTGAATAAACTAAAGTTCATTAATATACTTGTATCAAAACTACCTTAATTAAAGGTCATGCTGCTATGTCATTATCTTGCATACTTATTTATTGAGTCAAAATAGAATTTGAGACGATGGTCGTCAACCTTGTTTTTAGTACAACATGTGGATGTGAGAAATCGAACTCACAACCTCTTGATTTGAGATATATGTCAATTATCGTTGTAAGCTATATGCTAACTTTGGGAGATGATCACAATGGATAAACTTCATTAAGGAAATTATTTAATTTCTCAATTTTCTAAATTAATCCCCTTATTTCGTGATTGTGATCAGGATTGGCTCCAAGGTTAATTACCGATCACTGATCTAAGAATTAGAAATGAATGTCTTAATCCAGTTCTTGGACCTTTGATACTTAAATAAATTTGAGGCAAATGGACCCAACCACATCTCCCAACCCCCGAGATTCACTCAAATTATTCTCGAAGCATCCATAACTAAATTCAAATATACTTTTTATATAGAAGAAGACGATTAAAGTCCAAATTATATATTTAAATAAACCAACCAATAATTTGTAGAATTCTCAGGTTTACAAAGTTTAGGAGCTGAAGATATAATGTGGACAAAGGCAACTTTTATTTCCCTTTTAAAAAAAAGACCCTTAGTGAGGTTGACTTGTGCAGTGCAGGTTCATCCTCCCTCGCCATATATCTTACGTTCTATCTCCTCAACTTGCCAATATTCTATCTTCCTATTATATTTTACATTATTGTTATCGAAAACCGAACATTTAAATCATATAATATGTGTTACGTGTATTATTTATACTCATAAACTAATAAAATAGGCACAAGTAGAAAGTGTTGAACTAAATCCAGTGGCATATGAAAGGATCCAAAGAAAAAGTAAAATAATTAGGTTTGGAACGAGATACAGAACCCCTGGCACAACTTCATGATTCAAGTGAGTAAATAAAAAATAAATAAAAGTATAGGCTTAGCCAATATTGGAAATAAAATACTGTTTTCAGTAAGACCAACTTGGAATTTGGATGATGCCCACATCCATATTGGAACATGCACTCAACTTGCACTACTTAACTTCACCATTTAATTTTTACCATTTCTTTCTCTCTCTCTCTCTCTCTCTCTCTCTCTCTCTACTTTTTCAATGAAATAGTGACGAGAAAGGAAAGAATCAACTATTTGGTCATTTTTATTAATTTCTACTTGGTCTTTATCTGGAATGTCATCCTTTTTTTTTTTCCTTGTAAAGTCAAAGATGAATTCTAAGACAACAAATGATGTGTTCTTCTTTGAATGTTTGCTCTACATGATGGGGGAAGTTATGTTTTTAGATTATGGGCATGTTTCAATTGAACTAATTGCATCAAAATATAATATAATTATTAGATGATTTCATTTTTTTATTTTTTACAAACACTAGAGAATGGGGGGTAAAGATATTGGTAGATAATAATTTAGAGATAGAGAGAGAGAGTGGGTAGGATTGGGTGAGAGTGATGGATTGGTAGTACTCTACCATAATTAATAAACCCATGACATAATGTTGACAAGCAAAGCCATCACTTTCAAAATTAAAAATAATAATAATTATAAAAATAGAAACAAGGCCCACAAGGCCAGCCCAAAAGGTCATCATGAACATTTTTCATTTTTATGGGATAAAAAAAAACTTTGGATATTATTGGGAAGAGGGTGAGGTGGCGGGGTGGGGCCAGTGGAGGGATGAGAAAAGACAAAACTTTTTTATTTTTTTTTTTATTTTGTTCTGAGTTCATGTACGTAACAGATTCATGCATGTTACCCAAACCCAAACCCAAAGCAGAAACAAAGAAAAATAGTAACCCATTACCCAAAAATCATCTAATTCTATTCTCATTCTGGTTTTACCATTTTCTCTCTCTCTCTCTCTCTCTCTCTCTCTATCATCCACCACAACTCAAAGTCAACTATTGGTTGCTTCTTCAAAAATCTCTCACCATTAATGTTCCATTGTTGGTAAATGTAAAAACACCAAACCTTAAGTCTATTTAATGAAACTTGGGAGTAGAATATTTGAAAACTATTATATTATATTTTTGTTCATGTGCATACCATATGCGTAGCTGCCTTAAGTTATCCAATTAAATAATCAATGCTTGCTATTGTTTTTGGTTATTTGGTGGAAGCTGAACTAAGAGTGCGAATGAGTTTGGTTCTATTTCGCACAACGAATCAATTTTCGACCCAATCAACTCATTTTAAGTTAATTAAGGTAAATTCATGTATTAGTTCTGGAAAATCTCAACACAAGGACAAATATGAAGAAAATATTTATTCCTGTCAAAGAAGAAAATATGTGAAAAAACTGCTGTGCAACCTAAATGCAGCCGAACATTGATGGCTCTTTTAAGGAAAAAAAAAAAAAAAAACAATATTGACACGAAGATGAATAACATTTCAAGAACGGCAGTAAACTTACATAATATATATATCACATAATCAATTTGATCAACAATGAAATCATAAAATAATTGATTCGATTCCACAAGAATCGAACCTAGATAATTAACTGTATCAAACCTACTTGATATATGACTTATTTGATCATCGAATTGATTCGATTTGTTTGAGCCTAGGTCAAACTATGACAAGAAATTAGAAAAAGAGAGAATAATGGAAGCGACCATTTTCTTTACCTCCCTGTTAGAATTGAAGGAAGTGAACAGTGATTTTCCAAACAACTGCCAGAATATGTCAAAGGAAAAGAGAGTGCGAGGCAACTATTGTATACCATTTTCACTGTGAAATTGTGAACAATTTTTTCAAGTTCGCAAGATTTCTCTGGCGGAAGAGATGGGTGGGGAAACTGAGACTAATATAATTGCTTGCTAGCTCTCTATCAAGATACCAGATTTTTGCACATAAAACATTAACTTCCAGTCTCTCTCTCCTCTTCCTCCTCACACAATCTCGTTTGATTGCAGCAGAGCCCGGCGAAGTTCCGTGGCTATTCCTTGCAACTGAACTGGTTTTCGGATGACACCGTTCATACCAATCTGCACGCATCTTTCCCAATCTTCCCCGGCACTTGCAGTTAATGCAATGATCACTGGCCTGTAATTCTGGCTTCTAAACTTTCGGATCCTCGTTGCAACTTCAAAACCATCTAAATGCGGCATGTAAAGATCCAAGAACACCACTTGGACTGAAGAGCCAGCAGGTGCCATGGCTGTGAGACATTCGTATCCAGAAGAGACTGCGGTCACGTTGCAGCCCAATTTCTCGAGCAGCTTTCGTGTCACAGCCCTGTTCATATCGTCTGCATCAGCTAATATGACTTGCAATCCTCTGAAGAGGGAGTTGGAGTGTGGATGTTCAGAAGATTCTCCAGGCTCAGCCATGGCCACTGCTATGGAGGGTCGGAGTTGAAAACGAAGAACGAGAGCCATGCTTCGTGTAAATCCTTGAGGATTTGGGATTACCCATATATTCCCTTGCATCAACTGCCAGATAAGACCATCAACAAGAAGAAGAAGAAGAATGGCAAAAGGAAACAGCCACTTTTAAGACTAAAAATAGTAGCTTGCACAAAACGTTTAATTGGACTAGGAAAAGTTTGGTAAATATTAGATACCCATATGAAAGACCTTGAAAATAAAACAATCTTTCCCCGGACAGAAATTCAAAAAATAAAAAACGTAACTTTTGGGCTAAAAGTTCCAAGTCAAAGATTGTTGCGTTTGTAAATTGAAATCCAAAATCCAAACTACCATTCGTTCAGTTGATGTAAGCAGTAACCCACGAAAGAGGAATATACAACTCTGGTAGCCCATAAGACCATACCAGTTTCAATTGGCCAAATCTTCAGAGAAAGAAATGACAGAAGCTAAAGCTAATCAAAGCAAATGGAAAAAATAAGAACTAATGAAAGTTTTTCTTCCCTGAGTGAGACTACTGCAGCAAAAGAAACCAAAGGCTAATAGAGTAAATGCACAATCTTTAGCTTCATTCTATTGGTTTCATGAAGTTAAAAATGACTGAGAAGAAGGATGGTATTTAAACGCAATATAGAAAACTAACCTTAACAAGCTTTTTGCAGATGGTAAAGCTCAAGCGTTCCTCAGCTCCATCACTGGCGTATCTCCGATCACCAGATACCACGTTTGGAGTAGGGCCCTCTGATTGTGAATTACTCTTGTTTATCCCAATCTCAAATCTGATATACGCATCCCCATCAGAAGAGCTTTGTCTCCAGTTACCCCATCTTTGGTCATTCCTTCCCTGACTTCCACTCTCGGCTACAACCCGAAACAAAGCATATCCTCCTCCCTGGTTGATGTCATTTAATAGGCTCCCCACCATATGCAAAATCACTTGAAAGACTCTTCTTTCATCACCCATTACATGATCGGGCAGAGACCTCTGAACCTCGAAGGCAAAACCGAAGCCCTTGTATGCACACAAGCACTTGGCAAGACAAGCTGCCTCCTTTATCATTGAATGCAACCTAAAAGATCTCATCTCCAACTCCAAAGGAAATCTTGCACTATCCTTTATTGAATTGTCCATAACATCATCTATCAATGTCGATACAACATTCCCAGTCCTCACCATTGCATCGAGAATAATGCGTTGATCATCACTCATGTTCTCATTCTGCAACATTGAAAGCAAACCCATGATGGAGTGCATAGGTCTCCTCATCCCATCACTCATTACCTTCTGGAAGGAGTTTCTAGCTTGGCTTGCCATCATAGCATTCCTCCTAGCCTGCTGCAGCGCTCGATTCTGCTCGGCCAGTTTCTCTCTCATGAGCTGGGACTCTTCAAGAAGAGCAGCATGGGAGAGAGCCACAGCCACCTGGTCAGCAACCACCTTTATTATCTCAAGCTCCTGGTTATTCCAAGATCTAGGTTGCCCACCAGGGAGAACTAAAACCAGAATTGCATAGTAGGTCGGAACTATCTCAGGAGTTCCTCCCTTAAAGTTGGAAACTCGTAGCATAGGCATCCGAATCGCTGCTGCAGGTCCCCGCTCATCAGACTCACCACAGCTAGCTACAACAAGTGGTGAATCAGGCCCGAGAATGTTAACACCATCACTACCCTTGATTTTAATGACATCAGAACCACTAATTGGTATAGAGACATTGTAGCCATTTGAGAAGCTCCTGCCTTTCAACTCATGAGTCAAATTCATCACTGTCTTGTTCTCATTAGGCATCCAAACTGCACAGTAATGCAATCCCAAAGTCTCAGACAGCTCAAACATGGTCGTGTAAAGTATCGTATGTCGATCGAGCGACTTGCGGATCTCGTGGGTAAGCATCCGAACGTGTAAGCCTGCTTCTCTCTGCTTCATTATCATTCCAACTTCTCTTCCAAGATCCCATGTCTTCTTCTTCAACATAAACTCTCTCACCTTCACCTTGAGAAGCAAAGGAATGARAGTGATGAGGGTTATAGCAGTAGCACAGGAAACCAGAGCAGTGAGGATTTTGAAGACAGTGAGAGCTAGCATTAACTGGAACGAGTGGGGGCCATAAGTCCAGCCATTGAGCAAATGGGTCAAACCACATAGAACAATGAAGGCAATGAACTGAAATAGAACCCATTTGAAGGGTACATTGGAGCAGCTAACGAAATAGAGAAGTTCAATAGGGATAGAAAAGTAGGCCACGGCAATCAAGAAATCACTCACACGCTGGCACTCCAAAATGTTCTCAATGCTCCATAAACTACCCTCGTCATCGCAATTACATCGCGGAAATCCGCTGTCGGCAGCAGAAACAGATGCAAACAATAACAAAATTAGAAACCCAGATGGCAATGCCTTTAACATTGCATCCAAAAGGGCAAGCTTCTTCAATCCATTAATGCACAAAATTTGAGTGACTCAACAAATCCCAATGGTTTACAGCTGATGGAGTCCCACTTGACCTCAACTATAGCAAGAATACACTCGTCTTCATTTCCCATTTCCTGGAAAGAAAATAAGAAGCAGGAAGAAACCACATCAGCGAAGTGAAAGAATTTACAATCCCCATTTCAAAACAGTAGAGTGCCCTTCTATCTAAAAAAAAAAAAAACAAAATCTCCACCCCGATTTAAACTTGCCCAAGAGCTCCGCCGAGAAAAAGGGGGAAAGGAAAAATCAACAGCATTCTCAAGAAATTGGAAAGCGCACCAACCAACCCCTAGCGTCAAAGGAGAAAAAACGAATAGGGGGCAAAATACAGAAGAAGCAACGCTACCAAAAGTAGATAATCAAACCTGAAGAGGCAAAACCAACAAGTCGCCAATACATCAGATTCCATTCACATCCGAGGCCAGATCTTAGCATTCCACCGTATGCAGAGGCATGAAGCGCTTCACCAACCCATCTCCCTCATCCACTAACCCAATCCATCCCACTTTCCGCCCATTTACACACGACCCACCAAACAGGAAGGCAAATCAATCGCCGAACGCCTCCTCTTCCTTGGAGCAAGAAGATAAAAACCCCCCGGCAAAAGATTAATTCAAGAAAGAAAGGGATTGAGGAGCAAAACAAAACACGATTACAATTTGAAAAAATAAAAAAATAAAAGAAACCCACCAGTAAGAAGAAGCGATCGAGGAAATAATTAAAATTAAAATCAAAAAGAAGAAAAAAGAGAGAGCAGGAGAGCAAGAAAACCGAAGAGAATCAAAACCAGATCTTCTTTTCTTTCCTGGACAGAGTTGAGCTATACTCTTTATAGGTAGCTAGAACAAGTAGAAGTAGAATCCCTCCAAAAGAGAGGGGGAAATAAAGAAAGAAATTGAAGGCAAGGCAAGGCAAGGCAAGGGCTACACTCTTCTCTCTGTGATTCGTGAACTGGGTGCGATGTTTCTCTCTCCCTGCCCTTGAAAATTCAAACACAGAGTAAAAAGGTTTTTGTAAGAGAGGGAGAGGGAGAGGGAGAGGGAGAGGGAGCGCAGACTGTTTGGTTTTGGTTTGCGCCGTTGTTTAGGAAATGGGCAGAAAATAAAAAGAGGAATTGGAATTTGGAGAAGGACAAGGAGGGGAAGGAGTGGGCCCCACTCGCTCTTACATGAAGAGAACTTAGACGCTCTTTTGCTTATAAATCTCCTCCTCACTTCTCACTCTCTATAACTTTTGTTTTATTTTCTCTCTCTCTCTCTTAAACGGAACCTGCTTCCCATTTTTCCTCTTTTTTTTCTCTATAATATTACTTCCTATTTGCCACGTGGCCACTCCTCTTCCCCACCCACCACCACGCTCACTCCTCCCGCGTACCCTTCACTTTCCCTTTTTTACTGCTTCTAAAGTTTACCATCTTTTTACTTATAATTTTCTTTTTCTTTTTTAATTCAGAATATCACCTCATTGATTTAATGAACTACAAATATCTTAGCCCTAAGCTAACAAATGGCAAGATGAAAATTAAATACATTACTCTTATGAAATTTAGAAAAATATATGATTTGGGGATGGTTAAATGATAAGATAATAGATAATGGATCTATCAAAAGAACCTTTTTCTCTTTTTAAAAATTAAAAAATAGAAATAAAAAATTGATTATGGTTCAAAAAGTATTGAGATCATTTTCACCTAATATTTTTCACTTAGACTAGATGAATTTTTTTTTTCTAATACTAATAATTTCATAGAATGGTGTGATTATTGTTTAATTATGAAGTTAAAAAAATTTCACTTAGACTAGATGATTTTTTTTCAAATACTAGTAATTTCATAAAATGGTGTGATTATTGTTTAATTATGAAATTAAAAAATTTTCACTTAGACTAGATGATTATAAGATGACATTTCGGTTTTACCTTCACTGACATCATAAAAATATCAAATCCATCGTCTAACTTAATTGTTTAAATTATAATATCCTAAAAAATAAAGGCCTCTATATTACAAAATTAGAATAATAATAATAATTAAAAAGCGGGCAAAAAACGTCTATATTCTAATGTTTAAATAGTCGAAATTTGCCGCAAATTTTTGACTAACGAAATGGAAAATGTTAGGAAATTATAATCCTAAACAGCGATTTACAAACAAAACTTTGATTATGCAATGAAAGCCACGAAGAGTCGATTAAAATATTTTTAAAATTAAATCACAGTTTGTGGTTATCAATTCTGTGGGACATCGTTAATTGAACCCGTCTTCCTGTAGTTAGTTATTAATTGTGGATAAAAATTTATTGATTTATTACTTCTATGCAATAGGCAAATTACCAAATGAACAACTTCTAACTAACAAGTAACAAACAAAGTTTCCATTTTAATTTTTGTATTTTAACGAAATTTCAAAATTATCACAATATAAATATGTGAAAATAAAATGAGAGGTATTGTGGAAATTATTCAAGACTTGCCAACCAAATGTGAGTTGAATATAAAATTATTAGAAAATTATATAGATTGAGAAATTATATTAAAAGAAACAAATAAGTACAAGTAGGTGCAAATAAAGTAGGATTTTTAGTGGTTAGTAATGTTTAATGCTTTAAATATTGAAGTCTATAATTGTCCAACTCATGAATAGGTAATGAATCCAAATCCAAAGAATATATGGTGGATCTTTGCTTCAGCATCTAAGACTTGTTATTAGAAATATATATAAAATATACATAATATGTTACAGTTTTCTAATTTCCCTTTTAATTTTCTAATGTAACCAAATGATTTCTATCGTCATTCCTTTAAAATAAAGATCTACATTTGCCGGGTAAGAGATATTTTTCCCTCCACATCTAGACATTCAAAATGGTTGAATATTGGTTGAATATCAATATTTTATATTGATGTACGTACGTATGGGCTTGAGACGGGATTAAGTAATATTTTACTACTTGAGTTACTTTTCCTATAATAATAATAATAAAGAAACATATATTATTAGTAAAACGGTAAGATATTACGTTACTAAAATTAAATACTTCCTAAGAAACTAAAAAGAAAACAAAGAAAAAAAGAAAACGCTTTCACATATAAATTAAATTTGGTGGGCAGGGATTTAAACTAATATTTATTTTATTTTGTTGTCGAAGAATTTATTTAATTTATTAAACTATTTTCGCACCAATTATACTAATTTTTAGTCAAACCATTGAGATGACTTTCATACAAAGATTAAATTTTGAAGATAAAAAATTTATTTAATCATATTATAGGTTAAATTTAAAAAATAAAATAAAAGTCTATGTAAAAGAAACTAGTTTAAAAAATATGATCTCTATAAAATCTCCATGATTTTTGAGATTTCAATTTAATTCTAATAATTTGGCTAAAACTTCGCAAAGAATTTATAAACCATTGTTTACCCACCTAACAATTTCATAATTCTTCTATTCATTATACAATATTAAATCTAACATAATCAGCTAACATGTTAACCTGTTACCATGTAAATAAAAAACTATGTCAACCTGTTCAATGTGATAAAATTTTACTTGGTAAAAAAAAAGAGTGATTAACATTTTACGGTAAAAAATATGTGTGAGATTTAACTGAATTAAAATAAAACAAAAATTATAAAATAAACAAAATATAAGAAGTAAAATTGGGACAAAAGTTTCACCGACCCACATTCACATTGAGCGACGCGTTTGAGGCGCGTTTGGGAAGGAATTGAAAATGTTGGGATTTTGTAATTTGGTTGCTTGGCATTTAATGCAAATAGAGAATAAATAAAGAAAGAAAAACAACCCTGGAAATAAAATAATTGAAAAAAAAGAGGCTAAATCTCTCAATATATCTGGTTGAGATGAGATCAAGATCCAAAGCAATTCCTTGTATTCTAAATATGGAAGCATCTAAATCTTTATATCCCGCCCTTTTCCTTCGACTTTCAACTCCTACCCCATCCCTTTCCCTTTCCACACTTTTTTTTTTAAAATAAATTCTATAAGTTATTTATTTTATACACTTTGAAGATGTCTTCTAATATAATTTTTAAAACTTTATTGTTTTTAATCTCATGGCTAAAGTGACCAAAATAAAATACTCAACTGCTCCAAAACTTAA
>NW_019104489.1:6316036-6331263 GCF_001995035.1 Momordica charantia
CTCTCTCTCTCTCTCTCTCTCTCTCTCCACGTGTCTGAATAGTTTTTTATACTAAAAATTATTTTAAATCTTAAAAAATGCGATGAAACTATTTATTAGTGTGTCCTAATTACATTCATACGTAGCTTGGCTTATTTTTATTTCGTTTTATACATGTCTAAAAATCTGCATTGCCTTCATTCTCCTGTTGGTTGTTTACTTATTTATCTTTCTAAAATGAAAATAAAATTCTGCTCCTGTGCCAAAAGTTGATTTGACAAAACAAACCATACGGCAAGAAATAGACGAAGAAAAAGAGAGGAAAAAAAACAAGATTTCATCTAGCTTGTTCTTGGTGCAAATACTCCATCAAGGGGGAGCAGTCATTTTTAAACCTACGAAGATTAGAGTAGGCAACTAATTAATATATTAAACTTCTATAAATGGAGAAGAATTTTAGGGTTTTCGTCATGGATAGACAAAGTCGAACTTGACACGTAAATTATAGAACTTGTCTGTGCCGACCTCTTTCGTACTCTCTTTCCACTCGAGTCCATATTTATTCTGTAGCTTATGTGTCAAGTTCGAGTTTATCTATCTATAACCAAAACCCTAAAATTCTTCTCCGGAGAAAGAGTTGGTGGGGGATATCCATTACTCCAATTTTGTTTCTTGTTTTGGAAAATTTACTCTCAGCTCACCAACTCCTCGTTTTTCCACCACTTTTATTTTTGGGCTTTTGAAATTCTTATAGATATTAGAGCCATTTTTTCATTATGGGACTAAAAAAAGTTATCAATCATATTATCAGTAGCACAAGAATCAACCAAATTCAATTAATTATTTTTATATATCTTGTAATTTTTTTAATTTTTAAAAATTTTAAAAGTAATATTTAATCTAAACGTAGATTTTATTTGGTGTACAAAATGCAGACATATCGTTTGAATTGTGGAATTTAAAATGGTTGTTTTCATGGGCGAACATGGAACATCATACTCATGCTCCACCGTTTTGACAATTTATCAATAAAGACATAAGATAATGATTGTTTATTGGTTTAGTCGTTGCTACCTAATTTCTTGTTTGACTAAATTTTTATTCTTTGAAGTAATATTCATGCCAAGGTATTTGGATGTCTCAAAATTAAGCATATATGATCGTTTAAATAAGTTAGGTATTTAGATGTCTACCAATAAAATATCACATGACAGGTAAATTTAAGCATAATTATTTTTGGAATCAAATGTTGAATCCTCTGCCTCATATTATATGATGCATAATTCAACATCCTATTAGATTAATTAGTAGTACCATCCATAATTCAAAAAATATAAGACTACGTTCAATTGGTTAGGACACCGATCTTTAAAAAAAACTCGTAAATTCGAATTCTCACTCCTCCAGATTGTATAGTAAAAAAAATATAAAACTAATAGATACAACGAAAGTAATTTTAAATTCAAGAAGAGACGTGTCATGCATGTTGCCTTCCAATCTTATTCCGGCCTCCATCTCTTTATATCATTTCTATGTCATCACTCTTATTCCTGAGTTTTTTTTAGGGAATTACAAAAATAGCCCAAAAGTAGTATGCATTTTTATAAATATATATTTATTTTGTACTATTTAGTATTTTTTTTAATACAATATATAAGAACAGGAAGATTAAACTTCTAACCTGGATTAACAAATTAACCACTTGACTCTTGAGTTTGAATTATAAATATTGGCATTTAAAATGCTAGGGAGATGGGAGGAAGACAGAATTTCAGACCTTTTTTTTATGCTTTTTAGAAAACGGTGTACTAGAAATAGAATAGAAAGTTGAAATCCGTTCCGTTGTTTTCGACTTTTTTCTTTTTTTTTTTTTAAAGAAAAAGATATAATTGATTTCAATAGTGGGTTAGTCAAGGTTCCTTAATTCTTAACCATGCACCTTTCCAAATTCCTTTCACCTTTTAATACGTTCAATGAACGGTCCGTTGTCCGTTACAAAATTTTAAGTTCCTCCGTTAAATCATAAATATCACCCTCTACCGATCATCAGTTTTGTATTCAAATTTTATTCACATAAATTCTAAATATCTATTTTAATTTTCACTTTTAAAATTTTAAATATCTATATAAAAAATTATTTTGATCTTCCGATGCTGGTATATAACCCAACTAATTAATATATTATTTAATTGGAGGCTACAATTTCTCTCTTTTGTTGTGCTGATTGGAAAAGTATGCTCTTCTTGTGTAAATACTTGAAAATTTAAAAATGATTAGAAAATTTTTGTTACTTGTTTTTCCTTGAGGAAAGGGAATTTGAAATTGGTGAATATAAATGATTAGTTTGAAAATTGAAGGAGAAAGAGTTGATCTGAGAGAATCACCGACTCATTTAAAAAAAATCAGAAGAGAAGACATTGAATAAAAAGCCAAATTACCAAAATGGGGCCTCCGCCCCATGGCCATAAGATAACCATGTTTCATTTACACCTGTCAACGTGTGCAAATTCACATGCTTCATTTCCTTAACCCATCATTTACAACCTTTGTAACCTCCACCTAACAACAATACTATCCACTAATTTAAAATTATTTTATACAACATTTATTCGCCTATTTCAAATTATATTTAACTATAGTCTCACATCCGCTACAAGTAAAAAAGATCCAGTAGGTAGAAGTATTTTAGGAAAAACCAAAACCAAATATATGCAAAATTATGTTAAAATAGAACCATATTCGTACTATTGTAGAAATATAAAAGGAACATATTGTCCTTTCAGAGTCGAGCATTTGCCAACATTAAATAATTAATGATTTTTGGAGGGTTATTTGGTGGAGATATTTTAGTATACATTTGGCAAATTATTACACGGTTCATGAATGAAATACACAAGAAAAAGAAATCACTTTGTTTTTGTTTTGAAGTACAAAGAAATCACTTTCTCGTTGCAACAAAAGAAAACCACATATATATTTGTAGGAATTGTTTCAACCACGCAATCCCCCCTCTCTCTCTCTCTCAAGAAAAATGTCTAATCGATTCTTTTTTTACTTTCTCTCACTACCACCATTTTCCTTTTTCTTTTCTTGTGGGCATAATTTTTTGCCCAAAAGATATGATGGGACTTCTTTTTTCTTCTTTGTTTATCTTTCGTGCCAAAGATTTGGTTCAATGTGATGAAGATTTGCAAACTTTCAAGTTAAGTCAAGAGTCAAGATCCAAACTTAGTGACCAAAATCTCGGACGAGGCACAAGCACGACATTGAATTTCCCTACAATTTTTTTTTTAATTTTATAAGAGCATGAAAAAGCACAATTATGAAATTAATGTCATGGATTTTAATGAAAATTACTTGAAAGAAAAAATATTAAATGATACTAATACGTGACATTAATTTAATTAATAGCTAATTTGTGAATCATATAAGTTACTCTAGAATAAGTTTTTATTTGTTTAGTACAATGGAGTGGGGAAATTTGAACTCATGACATTTTGGTTCGATATAAATATTTTAATCTATTGATTGACCAATCACAATTGACTAATTAAAATTTAAAAAATAAATATTTATAAAAAACAAAATCACGCATATGTTAGAAATTTTTTAATTAAAATTAAGCGAACAATATGAGGCGGTACCAAATTCCTATTCTTGTTGGAATGAGTGGAAACTATATTAGAAAGTTAGGGTTACTTTTATATTTATATATATGTATCAAACATATATTGTCTCACTTGAATATAACTTAACAAATAAAGTCTATATTCTCAACAAAAAAGTCAGGTTTTATGATTCCATTTAATAAAAGAGAGTTCTCATCCTATTTATTTTTCTCACGTCCTTAATTAATTTTTGGCAAAATATATTTTTGGTCTATGAGGTTTGAGGTAGGTGTCTATTTGGTCTCTAAAGTTTCAAAATGAACACTTTTTAGTCCTTGAGGGGTGTCAACTTAGTTCCTGAAGTTTTAAAATAAATACTTTTGGTTCCTGAAGTTTGAGAAATAGTTCTAAATGGTCCCTGATTTTTTTTTACTGTTAATTATCTAATATTATAACGACGTGACAAATTGCAATGAAATTATTTATTGTAGTTGCTAATGTGCAAATTATATTAATTAAATGGTATATGTCCGCTATGAATGGCGGACGATGGCGGCAAATACGTGGTAGTCGCCAGAAAAGGGTAAGAGAAAGAGAGAGGAAAAGATGAGGAGAGGAGGGAGAAACCATCACCTACACATATATTATTTAATTAATATAATTTTTCACATCAGCAACTACAATAAACAATTTAATTGCAATTTGTCACGTGATTTTAATATTAGTTAATTAACAGTAAAAAAAGGACCATTTAGAATTATTTCTCAAACTTCAGGGATCAAAAGTATTCATTTTAAAATTTTAGGGACCAAGTTGACACCTACTTTAAACCTCAGGGACCAAAAGTGTTCATTTTGATACTTTATGGACCGAATGGATACCTACCTCAAATCTCAAGGACCAAAAATGTATTTTGCGCATTAATTTTTTATTTATTTTAGTACAATAAATGTGAGATGATAGATTGAACCTGACCTACAAATAAAGAGCAAGATGTGTTAAATGATGAATTATATATGCTTAACTTGATGTATTTAGTTGAGGAATACAAAAGC
The DNA here is from genome assembly GCF_001995035.1 of Momordica charantia. The sequence goes on from NW_019104489.1 coordinate 6,320,679, forward strand.
CTAAGCTCTATTAATTATTGTCATAAATGTTGTACATTAAGGTAATAAAGATTGCACATATCCATGCCAAATTTCTTTTAACCTCAATGTGAACTTGGTGTTGACAAAGTAATCCCACGTGATAAACATTTTAAATCTAACCATAATTTCAATTTCATTGAATATATAATTCGTCCAAGGAAGAAAAAAGGGCATAGTGGGCGATCTCCACATCCATCGTTATTCTCTATTACAAAGTATTGAAAGTGAAAGTGGGAATTGAAATCGACAATGAAATACAACCATTTTAGGAGCATAACATACAATACACACAATACCCAATTACATATAATAATATTGGGAGCTGTTGAAGAAAGTGAATTAAGATGGGCAATCTCTTCTCTTGTTTATGTGTTATGTGATGAATTGGAATAAAGAAAAAAAAAAAAAAGTGGTGGGGGTCTCTGCAAAATGCACATGGAAATGCAACATCCCATGTGTTGGAAATAAGAGGGTCCATTTTTGTGGCTTACTCCCCTCCCCTTATAGTGACCATCTTCATCATCATGCCATGCCATCTCTGCAAAATTCCCTATTTCTCCAGCTAAACACTACTTTTTTTTACTTGTTTTTCCATGCCTTTCCCCTTCCTCAAAACAAAGGGTAAATAAACCCATTCTATATTACAATTCTGTCTGTTTCCAATTCACTTATTGTAATATGTGGTGTGTTAAAGATTCATGGATCCGGTTCTATTTCAAAACCAATGGGTGGTGAGAGTGTTAAAGACAATGGTTTTTTTATTGTATTTCAATTATCTATTTTTGATATCTTGTATTTTGTACCTAGTTTAGATATGATAAAATTTTAGCTAATGTAAGACTCTTTTATACTGTCTTATTTTCGGGATTGGATATTTCAATAAAAGAGAATTTGAATTTCTCTCGTGTATTATATGTGTTTGTTAGATTTCTTAATCTTTTCTACTTATGATCCATATCAATGGTGATTTGAGCTTGAGATTCAAAATTATTATTTTTTATAATTAACATTTTCTATTGTTGAGTATTAATTTTAGTCTATTTGATTCAGAAACCCAATTGTCCCACTCAATTTTAAACATTCAACCCGGCACAATTTGCATAATTTTAATCAAACATGATAAAATGAACTTTAAAGTTTATAGTACTTTTTTTTCTTTTGAAACTAAAGTTTATAGTACTTCATATCATAGAAAATAATATTTTAAATGTGACATCATTATTACTTTACTAATTTCTATAAAATTAGTACTTCCAATTTTAAATATTAAAAACAAAATATAAAACCCTGTTCATTATGTATTGAATAATAAAATTTAGTTTAATGTTCCTTAAAAAAAAAACTTTTAAGGTTAAAAATATCACCAAATCTTTTTTTTTTTTTTTGGTATTTTTTAAAAAATTATTTATGCGATAGTTTATTGTCTTGTCTTGTCCTAAAGTCCATTTGACATAGTAACCCTAAAGCACCCTTTTATTCTTTTACTGTATCCAAACCTCACCTTTTCAGCGTCTCCAAAATGAAACAAAGGAGAAATTTAGTTTTTACTTTTTACTAGCTCTTTTTCAGAATGGCAAAAAAAATAGATTTTCATTAAAGTTTTCTTATAAAGCAATATTTTTAAATATATAAGTTGGAATCTCAGAGAATAAGATGCTTAAAGATTTAGATCTTCCGACAAAACAAATTTAAAGGTAGCAAAGCAATTAAATAATGAGGAGGATTGTTCAAAAAGAAAAGAAAAAATGAGGAGGATTATACAGGTTGTACAAAAAGAATATATATATTTGAAAGGTATCAAAGTACAATTATATTGCCATTGTAATTATTTTCCTTAAAAAGGAAGAGTTTTAAAATCAGAACTAAAACAGTTGTAATTTTATTTTAAGCATATGACATAGAAATATAATTAAGATTCACAAGGTGCAAAGAAGACCCGAACAAAAACAGAAAAAAACTTGATGTTTAAGTAAGTGAAATCTAAAATAAGTTCTTAAAACGAGCAATCAAATTTGTATACCTGTGTACGAAGTTTGTTCGTGTATTTATAGGCATTGAAGTGTGGAATCCAATAAGCACGATCGCGAGAATGTAGGCACGAGTTGTGCGATAGTGAGCAAGCGATGGAGAGCGATTTACTCGTTAATTCCTTAGTTCGGTCGTGGTTGAGGTTTAAGCCCAAGTGAAGTTTGAAGCATTATTCCTCATATTAATAAATCGAAAGTGGCTTCCACAGATCAATAACAAGCTTGGTCGTTTTACGCCGCCTCAGATTAATAATTTTTTTTATTGAAAATAAAATGTGAGAAAAGTGGAAATAGAAAGTGATCCACTATTCTTTGGGCCCTAAAATTGGTGGCGTGTCATAAGTTGTGAATCCGAGGTTCAAAATGGGCCGACTGATGAGTGACGCCAGAGGATGTTTTAGCCTTCACCCTCAGGGCATTGTCGGACACTTCCTTTACTATGTCATTTTCTTGGTCGTTGGATGTCCCAAAATCGCATTGTTCCTCCAAATAAATATAATAAATAAATATTCGTAATTACTAGTTCTTTCTCTTTTTTTACACTTCCAAAATATGATATTTTTACCCTGATTTGATTTATTATTATATCCAATTTTCAGTTATTTTTATAACTCTATCCAATTCATTTACATAAAGTTGTTTTCTCTTTTATGAAAACCACTCAAGCAAATACTAATGATCAAAGCAAACTTTTATTCTTTTTCTCATTCAACTTATTTATAGTGATTTTTTCACATCATATTTAGTAAATTTCGAGATATAAATAAGGAAATTTAAAAAGTTAGGGGGAAAAATCCTATTTACGTGTTTGGTTTTTTCTTCTTTCATTAGGTCAAAATTAAAATTATATAATTTAAATTCTCAACTATTACGGTTTAGGTAATGTATGGAAATATGAGAAATTTTTCATTAGAGGACAATTTAGATAATAAAAAAGCACGAAGGGGCATTTGTGGAAATATCAGATTTCCCAAACTAGTAAATGCTGGGCCGATTCTGGGCCATCAGGAGAACGCAAAGCCCTTTAAATGGTCCCGGTCGTGGGCCACATTATTTTGAGCCCATTAGGGCCCATTAGAAGATGTTACTGTTCCAAATTAGCTGCAGACAGAAAGTAAAAAATCATATAAACTAGCAATGTGAAAGGGATACCAAGAATTTGTCTCGAAAAACCGAACCCATTTGAATATGGGTCTCATTGATAATCACTCCATAATTACGTAATAATGCAATACAAATCGTATGAGTTACTGCTTATTTAAAAGATTCTTGGTCCTTTTTCTAAATATGAACTTGTTAATGTGAACTCAACCAAATGGGTGGAATTAACAAAAATAGTGCGTAAAGAGGGAAGCCAAAAACAGAACAGAGGTGTTTCTTTTATTGCAAGGAGATCACGTGACTGTCACTTTCCAAAGTGATTTTAGGAAAAACAATATTATATATAGAAAATAGAAAATAAAGCTTGTATATGAGGCTTTAGGCATGCAGTTGCAGGCTACTGTGTGGGAAAGAAAAAAATATCTCAAAAAATCTGAAAAAGAGACATTTATGGCCTATGGGATGATAAAATCTCCCACAAAGCTTATCAAATTTGAGCGGGAAATGTCCATTACTTTTCTTTAATTTACAAATTAGCTTATTTCGTCATTAAAAAAAATTAAATATCTGTTCAATGCAGGGACCTTGTTCTTCTACCTAGACTCCAGAGGAACTGAGATAAGAATAATACGATGGGTTGTACTGTACATCATATAATCACATTACGACAGTAACAGAGCCTAAAAAACAAAGCCCATTGTGCAAAATGAGAAACAAATCTGCAGATGATATGAAGATGAAGAGAAAACAAAGGTTAAAAACATTGAGGGCAATTAGCAATCAATGTTGATTTCATCATCACCAATTAATGAATATTTCCAGAAATGAGAATGCAAAACAGCAGGTGAAGGTGAAGGGGCAGTTTCTTTCTAGTAATAACAACGACAATAATAATACGGAATTGATATTCTGTGAAAATAGTTAGCTCTGAGAAAGGCAACAAAATTACACAGAGCTAATTAAAACATTTGAATTTCCCACTGGAACACCAAATTTAAAACCATATCCCTCCCTTATTATTCCATGGCTGTACAGAAAAAGTGAAGTGGTGATCAGCGATATTCATGGCCGAGGCGAAGCTCCAAATCGAGTTCTTCGTTTTTCCAGACGCCCCTGGTTTGATCAATTTGCAGGGTGAGATTGGCCCCGAGAAGATCTTCATTGGCGCCCTGCGATCTGTGGCGGTGGATTGGGTAATTGGCCGCCGCCGTGGTGTCGAAATACATGCGGTAGTTATAGTTATTGTGGTAATTGGGCGGCGGAGGGTAATAGGAGGCGGCGGGGTGGGGCGAAATGGGTGGGAAAATTTGGTCGTGCGAGTGGGAAGAGGAGGAAGGAATTAAATTACGTTGCTTGGCTTTGGCGCGGTCCTTGCGGTGGATGTTCATGTGGCCGCCCAGGGCCTGGGCGTTGGTGAACCCGCGCTTGCAAAACGTGCACTCGTAGGGACGTTTTGTGGGGTCATCAGTTTCGTCTTTGGGGACTTGATCCTGTGGCWCATATTCGTCGCTCGAACTGTCCCAACTCCCCTGTTTTCCAAAATCCATGCGCTACCCAAAGACAAAGACAGAGACAAAATTTTGGGTTTTTGTTTGGGGCTAGAGAAGGAGGGCGCTGGAAAGTGGAGTTCTTATACAGAGACCAAAAAGTAGGAGCCCGGACAGAGACAAACACAAAACATCTGCCTTTTCCATTGTGGCATTTATGGATGTTTGTGAGTGAGACTTACATGGGATTGAGAGAAAATAAAAAGACGAATTTGGTCAGCCGGCTGAGAGGGAGAAGGAGGGGGGGAGAGGGGTAAAAAGTGGAGACATTATTAAACATTGAAGTCTTGAAGAAGAACATATGATATAGCGAAGGGAAGAATAAATGAGGGATTGGAAAAAATGTGAAGGGGAACGTGGGCCTATGGGTGATGCTATTTTGGGGCGGAGAGGTGGGGATGGCGCAGTGAGGGTCACGAGAGATGCCCCTTCTAAGCACCCAATCGTCTCTCCAGTCCTTCATCTTTTACATGTGATTATAATACTCGCAATTAAGGCCATACCACTTCCCTCCACCCCCGTCCACATCTCTCTTCCCATTTTTCTCTCTTGGAGTTCATTTAATTGGATTGGGGTTGCTGCATTTATGTGTAATGGGTGTTATTGGTTGGACTTTGGACGACTCATCTCATTCTTCAAAGGAAATCATACGACCAAAAAAAAATTAAAAATAATTCTTTATACTCACTACATATTCTATGCTACACTTGCATGCCAAATGCCCCCTATACATCTATATAAGTCATAAACTCTTCAACGTCTAATTAATAATAGTTAATACTACTTTTAAATCGAATGGTTAGATAAGTTGCATGCCAATTTGAAAAACTTTGTACAACATAGTACTAGTTACCTTAGTCCGTTGTGAAATGTCAGGTATTTTATTTAATTTTGACCATTTAAATTAGTTGATGGTAGACATAGGAAATTAGAAGGGAGAATTTAATGTTACAAAGGGGAGCTAGGTAGGTTCCATCAATGTCTTAGATGAAGGGTGGGGCCCACCGTGGGGGAGCAGTTTAAAAGAGAATAAGATGATTGTAACTTACCTATTATTTAATTATGGAAAATCTCCACCTTACCATATGTCTTCTTGCGTGGCAGTTTATGTTTTATGTTTTATTTTATTTTTATCCGGATCCTACTTTTCCATTATATTTTTATATATTTTCTTCCCATTTTAGACGGCTAAGACGCGTCTGGACTGCAACTTTAATGGACTTAAAATGGATAAATCTGACTTCCTGCTCCCACATTTTCATACTACAATACAAACTCCCTCCTCCGTATTTGGAAACCACCTTTAACACATACCCTATTTTTGTACAAATTTGTATTCTTTTTTTTTTCTTTTTATTTTGGCTACTCGTATAAATGTTTTTAAATTTAAAATCATCACTAGAGTTGTTAATTGTTATCGAATTATCCAATTTCTTATCGCAACTGTCTTGGGCTTGTTTGAAACAAAAGATATGGACCCATGGCCCAAAACTATTCCGATCCATTGGGCTTTCAAATGGGTTCTATTGCCTGACCGGTTAAACCGGTGAGCACTTCAGAGTGGGGTAGTACCGGAAATACACTACTTTTTTTCTTTTTCTTTTTAATTTTAATAGTTACACAATTATGATTTATGCGTCTAACGGAATTTCCGGTTCTAATTTGAGCAACAAGTATGAATCTACCGAGCTTTGGCCAACACATTCGTTTAATGCTATAATCTCAAAAAGGACAAAGAATATATAATTACTTTATCTTTTCCAACTACCCATACAAAAATTTAAAGCAGAGTTATTTCTAGGTTACATATTCCATTTTAACATAAACATGGTACCTTAAAACATCATTATTTTCCGTTAAAAGATTGAAGACTTTTAATTCTTATCCTCGTATTTATAATGTTATATTCTAAAAAAAAGTTGTTGATATTAGATGAGAATATTATATTTGACTCCCAAGTTCACATTTGACTTTTAAGTTTTAAGTTTATTGAACTTTTGTCCACGTTCGAATCTTTCATATATTTTTGAAGGATTTTTTTTTAATCTATGATACAAAAATGATATATGTGTGATATATTTTATATTAAATATGGCAACAATTTTGTACTCAATCATAATAAAGAGAGAATGAAAATAGGCATTTTGGGTGGTGATGTGTTTTTCCTTCATGGCATCTCTCCTCCACTAATCACTTTCACGAAAATACACATTTGGACACTCCCTCACACCTTTCCTTCCCTTTTGTCCATTCCTCCACTTGTCTCTCATCTTTTCACCCATTCTCCCATATCTACTCATTATTATTTTTCTCTTTTTAATTATATGCTTTCTTATTTTTGGCATACCCCATATATACTTAATTATCATCCTACTTTTCAACTCAAAACCATACACCAATTGTTTTTCAAACCTAGCTACCCCCTATATATCCTATGTCATTTCTTACTTGTTTTTGTGTGTTCTATTGAGTATTATGCAGATATTGATTCATTTCATTTTGGTTTCATGAGATCATGTCTATGCCTCTACTCTATGTGCTTTCTTAAGTTTAAATATAATATTTATGTTTTAGTCATTTCCCGACTTTCACGCTTCTTCTATTATTTTTTTTCAAATTTGGTTCTTATACATTGATCATATGCCTGTCCCTAATTTTATATGATGATGTACTCCTAACTATCAATTTTCTCCCACGAAAGAATTATTGAGCTTTCATTCAAACAATTTGAATTAAGTCTTAAAACAATAATTAAATTAAAATTATTGATGCAAGATTCTATCGAGCTATCGAAGGTCGACCACGTGGCAACAAGGGTGAGTTAGCGAGGTGTGAACTTGAGCAATAGAAACCTGTAAAAGGAACAAACACTCTGATGCTCAAATTAGAACGGACGAGAGCTATGGTAAGTCGTTCTCAAAACAAAATTGCGTACTTGAGTGGAGAGGTAGAGTGTCCCCTTTATAATTAGTGAACTGGAGAGGGGGACAAAGACATTGGAATGGTCCCGACTGGCGGTTATAGTTGTTGGGCCCCCAGGTGGTTGTTGGGTCTGAGGTCGGAGTCCTCGCATCGATTTGAAGAGAACTTAAATGATTCTCTGATTGAGTTCTAGTCTCTAGCTCGGTCTCCTCTATTGGCTTAGTTGAACGGATCCGACGATATCGAACTGACTTGATTGGTCCACATATCATGTTGTATTTTTCCCTCCAACATAAGTCCCCTCTCTGGCACGTTCAAGTTGCAACCTGGCGGAGAATACGAATGAAGTGAAATTCTTCATTAATCGAGTTGCAGTACATCGAGCTGAGCTACAAATTCAATCGTTTTGATCGTCCTATATATAGGATCAAAAATTCAATTGAAGTCATCCATGTATCATCTAACGAACGGCCTAGATCACATCTCAGATCGACGGTTCGCTATTCAAGTGTGCCGCCCAGTCAGGGCGAGGTTCCAACTTCTGTCATTCTTTATTAATTGGGAAGAACTCGCAAGCGTTTATGTCCCACTTATAATAATTTAAATTCTCACTCGATGGACCTTTCCCTTGAAGGAGGAGTTTTTTGAATCGTTTCTTATTAATAATAGAGCTCATTTGATGGATATATAGCCGATTATGTTACATCACTTTGACATTACATAAAATTATTTGATAAAAAGAAAAATCATAACCCTCAGTATAAAAATATAATATATGAACAGTATGTATTTTCCTAAAATAAATATAAATGTGGCTAGATTTGAATTGATGATGACGTAAATGAAGGAGAATAATTTGTGGAAGCAGTGTGGCAGAAGGTGGTTTCTATTCCCAGTTGTGGTGCATTTACTTCATTCACTTTATAAATGGGGGACGAAGATCAAACCCAATACCCAACTAAACAACTTCATTTATTGCCCTTTTGCTATTTCAACTGAATAGTTTTATTCATCATCATCCACATACTTCCAACCCTAAAACTTTCTCATTTCAAATCATTATTAGACGATGTAATAGGCGTTTACAAACCTACGCTTTTGAGAACAAGAGCTTGTTGAAAGCCCTAATGAAAACCATGAAACAAAGCTTGAAAATATCAAAGTTTAATTTGAGAGAGAGAGAGAGAGAGAGAGAGAGAGAGAGAATTAAAATTGAAAGAGGGTGGCACAGTTGGTCTGAAATAGTTTGGGCAGAGGAGAGCATTTTGATCCAAATAAGGAAACCCATCATGGCATTTGACGCCCAGACATTGTCGGGAACATGCAAAACCCTTCTCTTCTCTCTCTCAGATTTTTGGGAAAAAGCATCCGCCATGCCCAATTATCATTCCTTTTGGTAACTCTCTTCCTAACTTCACTTCCATGCAATCTCACACATCAATCAATCTCTCTTTTCTCCTCACCAAAATTTGTTTTTTTTTTTAGTGTCATTTGTTTACTACTAAACAGTCCCATAACATTGCAACAAATTAAAAGTTTAAACCTTTCACGTTATGTTTTAGGGCCTAGGTCTGTTTGGAAATGGTTTTAGAAGGATTGATTTTAGTAAAAGAAATTTAGTGATAATTCATTTTCTAGCTAGTAGTGATTTTTAGATAATTATTTCAATGTTTAGTTACACTTTTCCTAGTGCTTTTAATTCAAAAGTGATTTTGAATGATTATTATTTGAAGTTTGATAAAAGTTTTAGAGGTAAAAAAGTTAGGGATGAACAAAACTATCAGAGGGTGAAGACAAAAATTAGAAATAAACTGAGATTATAACTAAAAATTTTGAGAGAGATTACAAAAATTTTAGAGAAAAAAATTAGAGAGAATAAATAAAATTAAAGATAAAGAAGGCTAGAGAATGACAAAAATTTAAAAATAAAAAGAAAATTCTAAAATTTAGGTACAATAGAATGATAAATTTGAGAAATGGTAGTTGACTTATAAATGAATTGTGTTTGATGGAGAATCACTTAAAATGATTTTGGTTTTTCCCCAAAATCACTTGAGATTATTGCCGAGCATGTCATCAATTTTAAAATGGTAGTGGTTTTAACATCAGTAAAAGTGAGTCCAATTATGCTAAAATCACTCTCAAACATATCCTTCATCGATACTTTCAACAAAATGGATCGTGTGTGGAGTCATCATCTCCTTATAATTAGTAATTAGAATTATATTCAATTGCATTCTCATTTTCTTGGAACTAAATGAACAAAACTACAGACAAAGTTTGATAAGAAAAGATGTCAAATCCTTCAAATCAGACAGGAAAATAAAAAGATAAAATTACAAATAAAGAACATACAAATAGTGAAAGAGATACAAACAATAATGTCATTTAGGACACTACAAAAAAAATAACATACGATGGATATTCATCTTCCAATTAATCCAACACAACATAGAGCATACGAGAGAGGATTTGAAGATGAAGAACATGTTCTACAAGGCCCTAAGCTGAATACCCTAATCGAAGCTCCAAATCAATGTCCTTATTAGTACCAATTTCAATGATTTTCTCACCCTTGTTCCAACGATCTCCACAGCAATGGCCTCTCTCAAACACATTAGGTTTCGCAATCTCCGCCTTGGAAGTCTTCAAATCCGAAACTCCCCGATCCAGCGGACAACCGAACACAATGTTATCGTTGCCCCCGGCAGCCCATTTGTTAGTTTCCGAAGAAGTGGGGAGATTAGGGTTAGGGTTAGGGTTAGGGCTAGCGCTAGAGTTGTGAAGATTTAGGTTAAGATTTGTGAAGTGAGGATGATGATGAGTAGTATTAGGGGGAGGGGGAGAGTACTGCCTGAGCATGGCTCTATCTCTTCTATGAACATTCATATGGCCGCCCAAAGCTTGAGCCGATCTAAATTCCCTTTTGCAGAAGCTGCAGGTGTAACTTCTGGGAGGCCATGAAAT
>NW_019104489.1:6344384-6385338 GCF_001995035.1 Momordica charantia
ACAACTATTTCTGCTGTGACCTTGGAAGTGGTAATTTATCCATTGGCTAGCTGTAGTAGTCTTTTTAGGTTAAAAAAGTCATAAAGCTGTAACTTGCTGTCTTTATCATAAATAATACTGTAACAGAAAGTGTTGATTCTTGTGGCATGTTCTCTCCAGAAAAAAATTAGGTTATAGAAATATCATACCTTATGCTTATTGAAAATAGCAGCTTGCTGCACGATTCTCACGTCGAAAACGATTCAAATTGCCAACTCAAAGCCTACTGATATATTTATTTCTCTGTTTGCCCACAGCAGTAAAGTTGAACTTGCTTTTCAAGAGGCTGTTGCATTGAAGAGGCAGGAGGAACCCATTCGTGAAGAAGAGGCTGCATAGGCAAGGCGAATAGTTTCATGCCAAAAATATGTTTATTTTTGTTGTGATTGTTATTTTCTAAAGAGTTCCAGTTTAGTGTGGTTTTGACTGTGTGTGTTCGTTTTTTTTTTTCTTTGGTTTTTTGTGTTTCCTTACTGGGATTTAGTTGCTTCTCTAGATTCTTTCCTCTTATTTATGAGACTGTATTTGGCATTCTTTTGAAACTAGATTTGAAGTATTTTGTTTGCTAGATTTTGAGTGAATCGTCAGATTTTAGGACCGCGGACGTCAGAAATTAATGTGAATTATGAATTTTTAGGATGATGGTTATTTTACCAATTATGTTTAAATTTTAATTTGATAAAATTAAAGCTGATACGCAAGAACTTTATTATTTTTTGAAAATAAAACAATATGTTAGGCCAGAAGTCAATCCAGACTATATCATGAGCTACGTCTATCTCCCCTACAAGTTATGCATTGAATTAAATGCTCTTTGTGCCAGATTTTGGTGGAACGAAAGGAAAATACATGGGCAGGAAATATGGGGTTTAGAGAGCTTCAAATATTCAACCGAGCTAAGCTCACCAAACAAAGTTGGCGAAGAATCAAGAACCCAGGAAATCTGCTGGCTAGAATTCTAATAGGCCAATATTTCAGAACCAAAAGTTATCTGAATTCAAAACTAGAAAATAATTTGTCGTGTATATGGGGAAGCATCATGTGGCCAAAGAGCTATTTATGAAGGGTTAAAAGTGGCGAATTGGTAACGGATTATACACACAAAGTATAACTGTATAAGTGACCCATGGTTGCCAAAGAAAGGATTAAGGAAGTTATATGCAGAAGAAATGAAATTAGCCTAAAGGGATCTCTTAAAAAAAGGAACTTTTATTAGGAAAGTACACAAATGAACCCTCTTTGGGAGAAGGCTCTCTCACACCCTCTAACTTTACTCCACTTATTTGACTCACTTGAACTCCCCAAGAACTCTCTCAACTTCCTCACCATAAACTATTCTCCAAGATATCCTTCTCCTCTCCCTACTACCCCTATTTATAACAACTCACCCCTAACTAATTACCATAATATCCTAATAATATTCCTAAACTATCCCTACTAGGACTCTCACAGATTCACTCTCTTCACTTCGCTCACTTTCCTCACTTGCTTAATACGAGGGAACATCTCTCCTACTTATAGGGGAAGGATACTTGGAGCCTAAACAAATAGATCTTTCTAAACCCCTCTATAAAGTATCCTAGATACTTCTTAATATATCCTTATCCAAAGAAATTGTCTAGAATCTTTTTAAGCCTAAGGGAAAAGCTAAGATTTTTCTAAAGTCTTTTCTTTAGATACTTATTTAAGACATTTGTGTAGATACCTCAGGAAGCTTCCAGATATAGTTAATGTTGTATTGTATTTTAACATTATAAGCCTATTTATGCTCACATTTGATTAAAGACAAAAATGTTACTCATCTAATGAACGAGAATGGTACTTGGAAAGAAAGCTCCATTGCCAGTGATTCTGAGACTATATTAGACATCTCTTTAAGGAATATTGGAAGTGATGATGAGATCATATGGGGGTGTGGACAAGAATGGAATGTTCCAAGTCAAGAGTGTCTATCATTTGCGAATGAAGAGTACCTATGCAAACGACATCGAACTCTAAATCAACAAAATTTCCGGAAACATGAATAACCAAATTCACAGAAACCACACTCTGAATACATGAAATCTCTAGAACCAACTACAAGAGGTTCACTTGAAAGGGCATAAAATGAGGCGTATCTCTAATATACCATAAGTTACCGCCCTCAATAACTAAAAGCAAGTGGTAATTAACTTGCTGAAGCAAACACCAAAGCATTCTCAATAAACATTTGGTGAATTGTCCAATTTCCAACTGCAGCTATATCAAGCAAACAACCGTCTATAGTTAACTGACTCTTACAATCAAGTCACGCCGACTGAAACTTTTTACCTTTTACAAAGGCATGTGTGGGTGGGAGAATTCAACCCATGACGGATAATTTAAACCAACTAATCTTTACTAGTTAAATTGTCCTTAGAAGTCGGATTGAGCCACTAACTTTTGCCATCAAAATTATATTTAATCTTGTACGTCCGCTTGCACCCAATGAGACAATAGTTGAAAGAAGTAGAAGAGTTCAAGTTTGTTGCTAAAGTGCATGTAATTCATAACTACGACTTCCTGCCATTTTCATTTTGGTTCTAATGCTGCTCGTTCATAAGAAATAGGTTCCACAAGTGTGGTAAAGGCACAGGTATTGTTTACATAAGTGAGAGTTGTGGACGAGAAATATTGGGATGAGACGTGTCATAAATTAAACTGAAGGAGAAAGATAAACAAGTTTGTTCAGTTTTAGGACAAATTTTACACAAACGTGTTCGAAATCAAGTTAAATTTTAGAATTAATTTTAACCATTACTTGGAGAAAATTAGATAATGGATGCCCAAGATGTCAGAATTTCTGAGTAGTTTCAAATGGCAAGTTGGTTACACGGGCTAAGGCCGGATTTAGCTATGCAGTACTAGTAAAGGCCATTCAATTGCTTCCCATGCCGATCGTCTTTCTTGGTAGCAGTTTCTCCTACATATTACTAAAATAAAAAAGAAAGGTTCTGTATATTTTAAAGCTCGTGGTTAATTTACTAGCCAATAGTAGATCAAGTTTATGTCGTGGAACTTGAGATCTCCCTCGAGCTTAAAATGGGGGATGATGTACCGAACCAATAAACTCATTATGTATCTTGTTAACCATTAGACAAATTAATGGTTGTGGTTTTGGTCAAACTGTCTAGACTACGTGATCTCAGTAAACATTTGTTGGAAGGCATTACGCTCCTATTTCTGATGCTTTCTTTGTATCCACCTGCATTGTTTGCATTTACCTGACAATCATTGGAGGGCTTCTCATATTATTTCCATGAATATTATAACCTACTCAAACACCATTAAATAAGAGCACTTTTCTAGTTGTGATAATCCTTATCACAAGAGAATCAATATAGTGGTGGCTACTTTTGAACCAAACCTGTTCGAACTGGTGTCTAGATTTGAGAGCATGCATTGTGGGTCATATTCCTACGGTTAAAAATACTTTAACTTGCTTTTCCTGTTAAGGAACAAGCAAATACACTCCACATGTGCCAGGTAGTGATTGCATTCATAAGATTTTCCCCTCAACAACAGTGGAATCGTCCCATGAATAATTGCACAAATTTCTCTCTCTTTTCTCTATTCTTGAATTTCTCCAAGCTGTCCCATGAACAAGCAAGTGTTTCTTGATAGGATGAAAGTCCAATCCAACGAGTTTAAGTTCTGCATAATAGAAAGAGACTGACTGTTTCCTCTGCTACTAGTTTAAGCTACTGTCTCATCAGATCTGATAAATTCTTGAATAATTAATTTCCTTGAAAAAAAATCCTGATACACAAGCCCAAACTTCTTTGATAGATTCTACATAAATTATACTCCTCGTGGAGTTTAAAAGCCATAAAATCACCATGCCATTGCATCGTTTCCATGAATGAAAACTGATGTCACCCAGATTACAGTCCCTAATCTAAGTAAGGATACAAGTCTTAAGTCACATAAAGTCAATGCCAGATAGATTGACAGATGAGAGCAATGTTTTACACAGGACGTCATAGAGGATATATTAAAAGGTCAGAAAGGTATGATTAACAAACAGAGATCTATACAAAATTTTAAATCAAATGAGGAGGCAAAAGGATTACCTCGTACATCAGAGTTTTCCTTCCACTAACCTCCCCTGCATTCCTCATTCTTCTGCCGTGCGATGTACTCCCGTACTTGCGCAGATTTAATTCTCATACTAGAAATTATTTCTTCTGTTGCATCGATTATTTGTTTGGGCAAATGAGTCTCCAAATAATCAAACCACTCCCCAAGTGTCATCTTCTTCAAATCTAGCGCCTTGTCGGCTTTACAAGGTGAATCCGTATCATGTGAAGCTCTCCCACCAGCAACCTCTTCGCAACCTTCTGAAATAATACAGACATTTTCGTTTACATCTGGATCGCAGGCCTCTTGAGGGTAAGACCCGCTACCAGTCTCTTCAACGTTTACATTCTTCTTGCCTTCTTCATCGTCAACCAAGGTATTTTCTCCTGAGCTCCTCTGCTCTATGGCTTCCGTGTGTTCCAATTTTGTAACTGTACTGCAATCCGGCGGCTCATTTTGCAGTTTCTTCCTTCCCCTAGTTCCCCTCGTCTTTTTTGCCCCTGCCTTTACTTCACCGCCCACACATGAATTCTCGGGAACCTTCCCGATAACTGAATCTGCAGCCACACGCACATCATTCTTCGCTCTCCGGGTACTTCTTGCCGTAATTTTTGGGCTGGGTTCGTTTTCCAGATCAGTCACACTCTCTAACCCTCTTCCCACATCTAAATTGTCCTCAATTTTTTTGCAATCCGGTACTTCGTTATCAATTTCAGCTTTCACACCCCTGCCTCTCCTCGGCCTTAGACATCTTCCACTCTCCAACCCCGCGTCATTACCTCCCCCAAGTACGCTGACCTCTTCCACAGCCTTTCCTCTTCGACCCCGAGTTTGCGCAACCGATCCCACCACATCCGCACCTGTACACTTCTCTGCAGCTTTCCGCCTTGGGTTTCGCCTCGAACGGCACTCTTCATTAGTGTTTATTCTGACCAAAATCGAGGTCCACTCGCCGAATTTAATGGTGTCGCCGTCGCTCAGAGCGAATGCATCGTGTGGAGGAAGCTTGGTATCGTTAACAAATGTGCCATTGGACGAATCGAGGTCCTGGAGTACCCACTTACCTGATACAGGCTCAGGTTGGATAGAAAGGTGCTTGGTGGAGATGCCAGCATCTTTAATGGCGATAGAGTTACCCCGAACAACGCGACCAATCCGAATCGTGGTTCCGGATGGAAATTCTAGGGTTTCGCCCTCGCGAGGGCCTTGAACTATAATGAGAGTAATTGCAGAGGATTCCATTGAGAGGATGTGAAGTGAAGCCTCTGAATTTGAATTCTCGCTGCTGAAAATTGAAAATTGGAATTGAATTGAGAAGGTCTTCAGACTCTTCACTATTCAGTCTTCACCTAATTGATAATTCTAAAATGGGGAAAATGGAACGCGCGGCTCGAGTTTGAACTTCGAAGTTTTGCTTCCCTCCAATTCTACTTCTCTTGCCTCAGCTTTTGGGCCACCTAAATGGGCTGTACTTTTTTAGTGCAATAAACTAAATGGGCTGGTCTGTATTTGCATCTCGACCAAACAAAATCAAAACAATTTTACTACATTTTCCACCCTTTGTAAATAAATATTATAACTCTTAGCTATATTTATTATGTATTTTTTTTATTTTACAAAATTCGCATAGATTTTTAAAAACGTTTTTTAAAAGTAAATAACATGAAGAAAAATAGTATTTATAACTTATTATTCATAAACAAATAATTATGAATTATGAATTGAGACCTATGTAATCTACTCAGTATTTATGATTGAGATGATTTGGCTAAATCGACACCAACCATTGACAAGTCGATTTTCGACGCTTTACAATATTGACAACCCAATATTCCGATAGTCGGTCGAATTTGGCCATAAAATGATAGGCATAAATGATAGGGAGATCAATAAAAAGAAGATAGAGAAAACAGATTAATAGAGAGAGATAATTTATTTTTTATAAAACCAGCCTCCTATGTCTTTTTTTCTTTTTGTGTTCTCAAATCAAATTTGACTCAACAACTAGCCGATAAAAATTGAGCTCCCTTAGTAAATGAAGCCTCTCCGAGTTATTTAGAAGCTAGCTCTATTTTTATTTTTATTTTTGATTTTTTTGGAAGCTAGCTCTACTTGGAAGGGAGATAAATTCATGGATATAGTAAATAATACAAACAATATGGGATGTAAACATTAAACCACGTATCTAACCACCCTTCGAAAATACATTAAATATCAGGCCCAGTGAGAGAGGTAGAGAGGTGGGTATTTGGGCCCAATGAGAATGGGGCCGAAAGGGAATTGTGGAAGGCCCAGAATGGGGAAACCCTAGCAGTAGCAGGAGCAGCGTCGGCCGAAGAGAAAGTGAGTCCAGACTCCAGAATGGAACCCATTTGCCCTTCTCGCGGCCTTCACCGACCCTTTATATCGAACTCAAACTGCACCCAGCCTCCACCACCCTAATAATAATAATAATAATAATAGTAATATCAAATATTCATAATATTCGCCCTAAAAATCGAAAAAAATAAAGCCACTAATCTATTCCTAAACGACGAATCGTTTCCTAGTTTACGAAAATCCCCCAATCTCAGCGCTTTCTTTCTCTTCCTTACGCAATAAAATTATATAACTCCACATTTAATTTAATTTAATTTTCCCAATTATTAATTTTCGTAATTGATTTCTAAGAAATGGTGAATTTCTCGATTTTCTTTTTGGGTTTCGCCTCACCTCTCTCTCTATCTCTATTCTCTTCTCTCCTTTGCTGCTCCTTCGACCTCCCTCCCCTCTCTCTCTCTCTCTCTCTCCATCTCTGTCTTCTCCCTTCTCTGAGTTCTCTCTTTCTCTTCCCCCCCAGACACTCTCAGCTTCCATTGCCCCTTCTCGCACCTCTGTTACTCCTTCAAGGTTTGTATGCTCAGTTGATCTGCACGATGTCGTATCCAATATCGCCCATTTGGATTTTTTCTTTTCCCCGAATTCTTTTTCTCCTGTAGGGTTTTAATTTGATCGGGGTTTTTCCTGGGGATTGACTATCTGCGATCATCGCCTCTAATACGGCTGCTTACTTCCTTTCCTTTTTCTGGGTTTATGTTTTCTGCGCCTCTCGTATTTTTTTTTGGAGGTTTTGATTCTTGTTTTCAATTTTTTTTCTCCTTCGCTTCTTTTTCTTTTGAGATTGACGTTTAGCTTAATTATTGATTACCCTTCCGAATCTTTCGACTTTAGAGTGTAATGGTCTTTCGTTCTTGTCTGGTAGGTTTTTTTTTTTGGTTTGGACAGCTGTTAGAAGTTGGGTCTGTTTGGTTCCATTTGAAATTAACCAGATGGAAACAATTCTAATTTTTTTGACATTGCAATGGTTGAAGGAATGAACAAACTGATATCTGCATCATATGGATTAATATATATATTTTTTGATGCACGACCTGCTTTTTTGAATTTTGCATTCATTACATCTATTATCTATAGGAGCCTAATTAGCTTCTATTCCCGGTGGGGAAGGTTTAACTGTATATGTAAATCGTCCTTACTTTCACGTTGCCTGATTTTTACCTCTCGTGGTGTTGCATCATTCAGTGAGAGGAGTAGATTCTGAACAAACTTATTTCTTTTGAGAGGAAGATGGCTAGTGTTGTTAGCGAAGAGGCTGAAGGGATGAGGTCGGTGGATAGTAGTATTGCAAATGGGCATCACAGTCAACCTGGAGAAGCGTTGGCTGAATGGAGGTCTTCTGAACAAGTGGAAAATGGAACACCATCAACTTCACCTCCATACTGGGACACCGATGATGATGATGATGATGCTGGTAGGCTCGTTATCCCTACTTTCATTTCTATGCCTTATGTCTGTGGGGGTATTTTGCTTAGCAATGAGATGACATTCTCCCAGAAGCTCTTAAGCAAGTTGGGACTCATGCAAAGAACAGGGAGTATTTTATTATTCTTAGGATAAATATGTGAAATTTTGTGGATTATTTGGAATTCTAACAATAGGACAATGAATTTTGATATATCTATCTGCATGACGTGCATCTATTGGTGTTTGATATCAGTCATGTGCACGGCCTAAACCTTGGGATATCTCATTGGAGTAAAATTTGAAAGTTTTATTGGGCAGAGTAGATTATTTTATTGCAGGTTATATCTTTCTTATAATATTAACTTTATGTATCTCGTTCTCTAATTTCAAATATCTGGGTTGTGGTATTGATCTCCATCCCTGCCTCTCTCTCTCCCTTCTCACGATAGCTGTTCTCTATTCCATTGTTTTAAAAGTTTGATGCTTGGATGATTGAATCTACCATATGTCTACATACTATAAAAATATTTCTTAATGTTTTTATCTTATATCTTTGTAGGGCCAAAACCTTCTGAATTATATGGAAAACATACGTGGAAGATAGAGAAGTTTTCTCAACTTAACAAACGAGAACTTCGAAGTAATGCATTTGAGGTTGGCGGCTACAAATGGTATGTGGATGAGAATATCTATGAAATAATATTTCTATCCCAAATGAGAACTTCAGAAATATTTGAGAGTTTGCAATTTACATTTTTGTATGTCTCGTGCATTTTTTCCCATGGAATTCCAAGTCAATGTCTTCACATCTTTTTGCTGACATTATGAATTTTTATCCTTTTAATGTCTGAAGTTATCTATTACTAGGTTTTTGGATGCTATATCTTCAATTATGGATTTATGTTCTTCCTTAATTCCCCCGTGGTGTTCAATCTGATAACTTTTGTAGTGCATATCCTTGCAGAAAACTTTATTTTATACGGCATCAATGAGAAAAATTTGATGCCATGTTTTCTTTTATAGATGCCCTTTTCTCCCACATGATAATTGATGAGAATTGATCCGTTGGTATCTGCAAAATCACCCATGCATTTATGCATGTTTCTTGCAGGAGCATGTAAATTACTGTTGGAAATTGGTCTTCCACCATCCTTTATCTTTTATAAGCTATACAATCTTGTTTCAGGTATATTTTAATATATCCTCAAGGCTGTGATGTCTGCAATCATCTCTCCCTGTTTCTTTGTGTCGCAAATCATGACAAACTCCTTCCAGGTACTATTCAGTTTGAATTGTATTGAGTAAGAACTATACTGTTTTTCAATATGTTTAATCACCTTCAACATCTTTTCTTTGCAAACAGGTTGGAGCCATTTTGCACAGTTTACAATAGCAGTGGTGAATAAGGATCCAAAGAAATCAAAATATTCTGGTTGGTTGTATTACATTGCTTTTCAAGTTTTTCTTACATCAATTCGGCATAACTTATGAAATAAAGCTTTTTAACAGATACCTTACATCGGTTCTGGAAGAAAGAGCATGACTGGGGATGGAAAAAGTTCATGGAGCTTTCGAAAGTATTAGATGGTTTTATTGATGCTGACACTCTCATAATAAAAGCACAAGTTCAAGTAATTAGGTACTTTCTGATTCTGATTTATATCCGAAATTGCTGATCTCTCTCTCTTGCAATCTATGTGATGCTCAATTTTCCTTGTTTTCTAGTATGTTAAGTTATATTTCCATTGGTAATCAATGACCCTTCTGTTTTATCAATGTAAATTTGATAGACTCAAATCCCATGTATGTCAAACCCAAAACAAAAAAGTCTCTGTTCTTTGTTTTTTTTTTGTTGTTTTTTTTAATGGGTTAACATACAAAAAGGAAGATAACAAGGGAAAAAAAGTTAATATTGATCTCAGTTGATTGGAATGTCTAAGATTGCGGTGGCTTTGCTCTTTCAAATGAAACCGGTTGTTGGATATGTTTTAAATTTCATGATTTTGAATTCTTTCATGCAGGGAGCGAGCTGACCGGCCTTTTCGTTGCCTTGATTGTCAGTATAGGAGAGAACTTGTCAGGGTATATTTGACAAATGTTGAGCAGATATGCCGACGTTTTGTGGAAGAGAGAAGAGGCAAGCTGGGAAAGTTGATAGAGGATAAAGCTAGATGGTCAAGGTAGTACAGGTTATCCATGGTTTATCAATTTTAAGGACAATATTAGAATTATTTGTCTAATTTATTCTTCATATCAGAAACAAAATAATATATTAATATATAAAACAGATGTCTAGAAGGGAAAACTGAAATTAAGGTATCCTTTACCATAAGCAACCAGAAAAACAGAAACGATGGTACTCTGGAATATTTGCACAAATATTCAATGAATTAATCAGTACCTAAAATAGTATATTGGTGGAAAAGCTCCGAAGTAGCGAGCAAATAAGAAGACAGGACATATTCCTGTCCCGTAGTCAAATGGATTTTCTTACCCTAATTTTAAGGAGTCCTGTTTTTTTCTTTTCTGTTTCCTTATCAAAAAGGAGTCCTCTATGTTCTAACCAGTTTTGCTCGCTCAGAGCTGTATAGGCTCAAGTGTAATAGCCTTTCTATTCTTGAAGATCAGACCATAATTTAAATACGATGATAACCTATTAATCTTTGTTAAAAAGAGGAGGAAGCGTTGGATCACATCTTTGTTACTTGTTCCTTTTCTTTGACCTTGTGAACACTTGTCTTCAAGTTGCTAATGTCAATTGGGGGTACCAACCCTTGGTAAGGGACTTTTTTGTGCATAGTATCTTTCCTATGGAGATCTTTAAGAAAGAGGACTTTCTGGAGGCCTTTGGTGGAGGTGCTTATCTAGGCGATTGGTTGGAAAGGAATGAAGGCACCTTCAAAGATATGTTTTCTACTACACTAGATTTCGTATAAAATCATATTTTGAGTTTCTGGATGGTGTAGTCTCTACAAGAGCTTTTGTTATGATAATCTTTTGATATTGAAGTCAGTTGGAGAGATTTTGTAACTTCTATGGCTGTGGAGGATTCCTCTTTCTTTCCTTTCCATTGTCTTCACTTTTGAATGAAATACTTAGTTCCTTTCTCCTAAGAGGAAGAAAAAATGAAAAAGAAGAGAATCTCTTTAGAAGAAATCTTACACCAAATTCCCCGAGAAGTTTGTACCACCAAACTCTCTCACAGCCAAGAAACAAATAGTTTAGTGTTTTACTTCCCTTTTGCATATATTATCAATTCTGGACTGTCTTTTTGGTATATAGTTATTATTACTATTACTATTATTATTTTGTCTTTTTAAATGACAAAATCATTTTTTTTTTCTTTCAGTTTTCGTGCTTTCTGGTTGGGAATTGACCAGAATGCTAGGCGACGTATGTCTAGGGAAAAGACCGACACAATTCTAAAAGTTGTTGTAAAACACTTCTTTATAGAGAAGGAGGTGACATCTACTCTAGTGATGGATTCATTATACAGTGGATTGAAGGCTCTCGAAGGGCATACCAAGTGCAAAAAGGGAAAAGCAAAACTATTAGATGCTGAAGAGATGCCAGCTCCAATAGTTCACATAGAGAAAGACACATTTGTTTTAGTGGATGATGTTCTACTGCTGCTTGAGAGGGCTTCTATGGAACCATTACCACCAAAAGATGAGAAGGGCCCTCAAAATCGTACTAAGGTGAGTGTCTGATTGATAATGCTTGTCGAAGTTCTTAAGTGGGAAGAAAGGATGGTCTGCTTGAAAACTTAATGGTGGGTAGGTTGGACATACAAACGAAACATTGACCAGCGCTTGATTTGTTGTTACCCACCCTACTTTTATGACTATATGGTTTAAATTAGTTCTGATAACAAACTTGTGAGATGGATTTTGGACACCACTTAGTGATGGTAGTTGATACAATGCTATTAGCATATTGATTTTACGATCAGTTGGGAACAGAGTTTCCAACCCACCTCCCCATTTCTATAACAATTATAATAATTCTTATTATAATAATTTATATACCTAGTAGTGTTTCCTGAAGAAACCATAAACTTTGACTGCAGGATGGGAGCTCTGGAGAAGACTTCAACAAAGATTCCATTGAACGCGATGAAAGGCGTCTTACAGAATTGGGTCGTAGGACTGTGGAAATATTTGTCCTCGCTCATATATTTAGGTATTGTGTTTTATGACTCCTTTTGGAAAGCCGGTGAATTGTTTAGTTTAGAGGCTTCTTACTCAACTTTTTTTTTTTTTTTGCAAGCCTGTGTTGCAATTGTCTTTTGCCTAAATTCTACAAATGTCACTTCTATGTGTCCACCAGTAGTTTTACGGATATCTTGTTAGAACCATCCTGTAATAAGTGCGTAAGCTTCAGCTATTTCTGGGAACTCCTTTACTTGTCATTGGAGTTGATATTTTCCCCTTATCTTGCTGCTGTTTTATTTTAAGGATTTTTTTATAGCAAATGCTATAAGTTGCCGCTCTTGCCATAAGACTTTTTAAAAATAGTGTTGGTTCTCATGGCATGTTCTCTTACGAAAAGTTATGTTGCACAAATATCATTCTTAATTTTGGTGGAAAAAGCAGCTTGCTGCATGATTCCCACATCGAATATGATTCAAATTGTATCTTGAAGTTGAATGGTATATTTATTTCTCTCTTTACTCACAGCAGTAAAGTTGAAGTTGCCTATCAGGAGGCTGTTGCATTGAAGAGGCAAGAGGAACTCATTCGTGAAGAAGAAGCTGCGTGGCAGGCTGAAATTGAACAAAAGGCAAGGCGATTAGCTTCAGAAAAGGAAAAGAAATCAAAGAAAAAACAGGTGTCATGTCAATTGAATTGTTAACTGTCTCTCTTTTTTAATTATTTGTCCACCACCTCCTCCTTTTCCCCCCTTTATTCTCTTTCTGCCTTGTCTTGTTACCAATAGTTTCCTCACTGTTTTACGAAATTTAATTTAACAGGCTAAACAAAAACGAAACAACCGCAAAGCTAAGGATAAAGGGAGGGAAGAAAAGGCTAATGTGACTGCACTGGTAAGAGAACAAGAAAACCTTAGCAATAGGAAGGAGGATGTCATTGTGGATGAGGTGCAGCCTGTGCTAGAAAAGTCTGACCTGCCAGAAGTTGTGTCTGATGTCTCTGATTCAGTTGAAGGCGTTGGTGAAGTACTCCAGCCTGATTCAGAAGACAGAGATGCCAGTCCTATCAATTGGGACACTGACACTTCAGAAGTTCATCGCTCAATGGAAGCAAGTAGCAGTGGCGTTAGCAGTCTGTCTTCTGCCCAAACCCCCTTATCTGACAAGAAGAGCGTGTCTGTTATGGATGACAGTTCTTCTACATGTTCTACCGATTCAGTTCCATCTGTGGTAATGAACGGGCCTTATAAGGAGAATTCCTTTCACAACTACAAGAAGCAGAAATCACCGAGCATGTAAGTGAGCAAACTATATTTCTTTGGATGTGCATCGGTATAAATAGTGATTTGAATCTTTGATTTTGTAGAGGAAAGAATCAGCATAAGGATCCAGCATATGATCAGAATATTTGTGCCAATGAGATGGATAGTCGGTCGTCAGAGCTTACTGCTGACTTGGAGGACCGGAGTGAGGTTTGTGGTAGTAATAAGTCCAAAGAGTCTGATCCTGTGGCCATTAATCATTCTCTTCGGAGTCGAACAAAAAGGGTTGAACAGCAGGCAGTTAAGAAGGTGCTCTTTTAATCTGCCATATGCATAAATGTTGAACTTTTAGACTGAATAAAATGAAAGAGCGTCAGTAGGTGTTGCCAAATTGTGATACCATTCAGGCTTTCATTTCTTTGTCCATTGTCGACGTGGTTATCTTACTGGTCCATTTGATTCTTGAGGAGTCTGCCAATTGTCTTCAATTTTTTCTTGAAACTAACTTCTTAATTATATACTATTATGTCCCTTGGCTTCACGTACGGACTTTCTCAAACTGATTCAGCATATATATTGAGTCTAGTATGTGGAAATTAGGTGGCTGTTTTAACTTTTAGTTTTTTCATTGTGATAGGAGGAGAAGGTTATTTCATTGGCAAAGGAACGAAGCTCTAAAAACCAGGTCGATATGGAAAGGATACTTAAAGATGCGTCAGCAGCTGTACCATCCTCCCCTCAGAACCACCAGGATCATATGCCATCAACTGTGGAACAGAAGTTGAGCAACCCGAGTATCGCTGCTGTTGATCTTATTCAATCTAAAGCATCATCTTCAGCTAGCGTATCTCCTACAGAGAAGATGCCTGTAGTTGCCTCATCCCATGTGGTAAGTGCTGTAAAAGCAGAGGCTCAGAAGGCGGCAATTCCGAAACCAACTGAAAAGGCCACCGCACAGCAAGCTCCTATGATGTCGAGGCCTTCCAGTGCACCTTTAATTCCTGCTCCAAGAGCTACAGCACCTGTTGTTAATGTAGTCCACACGTCCCCACTGCTTGCTCGTTCAGTGAGTGCAGCAGGCCGGTTAGGACCAGACCCTGCACCAGCCACACATAGTTATGCTCCCCAATCTTATAGAAATGCCATAATGGGCAACCATGTAGCACCGAGCACCGCTGGATATGTTCATCTAAGCACTCCAACTTCAGGTGTGAACCCATCTCCAACATTCTCTTTAGCATCTGCTATGGTTTCTTCACCCGTGTTTGTGCCGCACAACTCTGAAAGGTTGGATCTAAATGCTGTTAGATCTAGTTTTCCTTTCGGCATGGTAACCCGAGATGTCTTATCAAATAGTCCCCAGTGGGCAGAGGGTTCGCAGAGGGAAGCTGTTAGGAGCATGAATTACAATTCTTCCCTGCTTAATGATGTTCAAGATTTGTACAAGAAGCCAATTCGTGGTGGAAACCATGACCTTTTGCCAGGGGACTTCCCAGCTTGTACCTCTGGTCGCTACCTCCAAGGTTTTGCAGATGAGTTTCCCCACCTTGACATAATTAACGATCTGCTTGATGATGAAAATATTGTTGGGATTTCAGCTAGAGACAACCCAGTGTTCCAGACTCTTGGCAATGGACCAAGTTTGTTGAACAGGCAGTTCTCGCTTCCTGGTGATATGGGAGGGATGGCTGGTGATGTTGGGTCATCGACAAGCTCTTGCAGGTTTGAGCGGACACGGAGCTATCACGATGGTGGGTTTCAACGGGGATATGGCTCTTCCAGCAGCCGTTACGAACCAGTCATGGATTATATTCCACCATCCAGTCAACAACAGCACATAAATGGGCAGATTGATGGGTTGATCCCAAATTGGCGCGCAGCTTCTGATCTATCTTTACTCGGGACAAGGACCTTAGATTTTGATGGTTACCAATATCTTAATGCAGAGTACTCAAATATGGCGCATGGGATCAATGGCTACAACGTGTTTCGGCCGTCAGATGGGCACTGAGTGAGAAGCAAGAAGCAAAAACATGGATGGAATTTGGCTTGCCTACAAGTTAGTGGGTACTGTCCACTGTAATAACGTACCAGGAAGTTGTTGGGGTCTTGGATTTGGAGTGGGGTTGTAATCCTTCTCATAAGAAAACAATTTGTAAAGAGTGTCTTCTCTTTCCTAGCCTTAAATGCAAATTTAGTCGTCGTTGAGGTTTTTGATTATTTGCCCTTTTTGGTTATCTGGTTAAAAGCGTATTGCGTATACGACAATATCCTGAATCCTCACCACTGCTAAATAGAGCTTCAGTATTTTCTCTATTATTTCCTTTTACATTTCATTCAATAATATTACCATTCTGTCTAACTCTGATTCTAAACATATCACCACAGACAAATCCCATTTGCCAAAAACAAAGTTCTTCCCCTATTCCTTTTGACTTTTCTCTTCTGTCTGCTTTGCAAGAAACTTCCTCGCATGAACCCCAGTGAGAAAGTCGATTGCTTTCGGTTCTTTCTTATAATGCTACACATCACTGCTGATACATACATATCTCTTGAAAAGCATCACGGTTTCAGTTGTTAATTATTCCAGTTCAAACAAAACTAGCCACTTATAGTTGTTAGGAGAGGACGCATTCAATTATGTCGAGGTTTTGGTCAAAACCTTGCAGCTATTATAATAATCCAAAAGCTGACACTGTTCTTTTTAGTATAAATATCATTGCAGCCCCATCAACAAACTCAAAACCTTTTCTTTCATTAAACTTGTCGAAAAGGAAAGCAAAAGAAAAACAAAAGGTGGCAAGAAATATGATGAGGGCTCTCCATTTAGCTCTTGCAATGGCCGTCATTCTTTTCCTTCTGCAGCTACAGCCAAACGTGGCTGGTAGAATTCTGCATGAGAAGCAAGCAATGGTGAGAGGAACAGAGCTGAAGCTGCAGTCTCTTCAGAGGGTCAGCATCCCGCCGTCTGGCCCCTCCGGCTGCACCTTCATTCCCGGCACCAACGGCCCTGGCTGCCCGCTCAATGAGAGGCACTATGCTGCCAACCGTTCGCAGCATCTTCCAAGCACTCACCGACACCGTGCCTCTCCGGTTCGAGCGGTCTAGGCTCTCATATGAAACTCTCTGCCGTTTCTGCTTTTGATATTCATCTTTTCTACTTCCATTCAAAATCCAAAAAACTTGGGTCTTAATTTTGCCCCGTTTGGATTCTTTGGAAGCTAGGAGTCAATTGGATGTTTTGTGAAATAATGAATTCATTAAAGATTGTTTTGTTATTTGTGTACGTCATTGTCATGTAAATATATTATATTGTACTTGCCAAAATGGCAAAATCTCTATGTCCATAGTAAAAGTGAATTTAGAGAGGTATTTGAACATATATCCATATCAATAAAAACTCTCCATGTTTTTATATCCTTGAGTTCATGCCATTTTGTTAACATGTAGAGTTGCAAATTTTCCCAGAGACCCTTCTTATTTTTTATACCTATAATCTTTCGATTCTAAGAATTTAGAAATGGACAAATTAGAGAAAAGTCACGTAACCTTAAAGTATTATATATATATCTTTTGAATTTACAACAAATTAGGAGACTCCTTTCATTACTTATCAAAATGGCAAGATCTTAATCTTCAACATAAATAAATGCTGACGTATTATATCCACCTCAAGATCTCTCTACCTTTTTATTTCCTTCAACTCTAAAAGATTTTGAAACGAGTACATATATGTATAATTCAATGGATAAACCACCTATTATCATCTAAACATTAAAGGTCCAATTCTTTAACCTGCGACCATTGAACTAAAAAATGATTATATATAATATACCATTGAAGAGAAATTCCCATACATTTCTTTTTTAAATTTGTAGAGAAATTGGAAGGTGTTTGAATTGATTGGGGTGGAGATTTGAGTCAGCTAGCAAATAGAATTGGGGTTGGAAATGGAATTACGTATTGGAATTGTAAAGTTTGGTTATTTTAGGCAGAAGAGAAGAAACGAAGAAAAGAGATGGTGCAGCCCATGCAAATGTGAAGTGCAGCATTAGTTTTGGTTTTGGCGACTACATAATATAATAATTAATCTATATTTTTGCTCTTTGTGATATAAAAAGTTTATCCTTTAGAAATTTTGTATGCAAATTAATGCGTGTACGCATAGGGCGTGTTTGTTTGGTCACAATTCAAATTAAATAAAAATGTATATACATTTCAACTTCTCTTTATTTATTTATTTATTTATTTTATGTTTGCCACATGGTGAAGAACCAATGTTAATGTATGAACTTTAATTAGTCAACCGGTTTTATTATCATTAAAATACATTGAACATTTGAAATAATTTATTGTGGTCTTTAAGACCGATAAAAAAATAATATTTTAATTCTTGATGTTGGAAAATAATTTCCTTTTAAAAGAATAATATAGCAAGTCCATCACTAACCATTTGACATTTAAGAACTTTTCTATCTCTTTATGTTTCTCTAATTTATTTATAAGAAATTTAGTGGTGGGCCACAAATTTATTTTCTTTCTAAAAAACAAGACACTACTCATTCAATAAGAGGAAGAGACTAAATAAAAGTTGGTGGAAATGTTTTGATGTCCTCCCACATATTAGCCATAGACTTAGGTCTAGAGACCTTCGTAAAGAGACGATTGTTTCTTTCCAGTTAGATAAACCACATGATCGAGCACAAGCCATTATACCAAAGAACAGATCACCTATTGGTGGAAAGAGGAATCTTGATATATTTTTCAAAATGAAAGCATCACTATATATAGCAAGAAAAGCGGTAGAAATGTTGAAGATTTCGAAGAACCGTCTCCAAAAGCCCGTGGAATAAGAACAATAGAGAAAGAGATGATCCAAAGATCCACTATGCTGATTGCAGAAGGTGCAGCAGCTGGGTTGAAGGCACCATGAAGGAAATGTTGCATGAAGTCTATCCTAGTGGTTTATACCTCTACACACCATAGAAAATTAAAATCATGCTCAGTTAATAAAATTATTATTCTACTTTTATAACTAGATATATATTTTGTTATATGATGATGCCATTTTGTTCATTTTGAGATGTTTAACCAAACAAATAGAAAATTAGTGCTATGCAAAAAAAAAAAAAGGATTAATCAACTTATTGACTATATATGAACATCAAGAAAAAGCATCCTCGGTTGCATATCCAATAAAATCTCAGTTAGTGTCATTTTAGTTAATAAAATATAGTGATTTTTGAGAGACCATCCAGGCCGATTAATTTCTCATTCTTTAAGGGTTTAAAAAGACCCAAATAAAATATATTTTTTAAACTTTCGAACAAATAAATATACTCTTTGTAGATGAATATTTATGATGAATTGATCTTACTAAGTAATTAGAAAACAAAACAAAAATTAGAAATAGTAAAGAGGAGGCGAAATAATTAATATAATTAAGCATTATTATTTTATTTAGTAATCGGGGCGATGTACAAGCAGAAGCAGAATTTTGATGTGGTGTGTGTATTATTTTATTATTATTATTATTATATTATGTGCTTGAAGGGCCCTTTGTTTAAGATATATTGGAATCTGGATGGGATCCGGGTCGGGTCGGAGGCTAGCCAATTGTGGGTGGCCTTGCGACGATTCCCCTCTCAGTGACCCAAACCCGAACCCGGTCGCAGCGGAAGTCTTTGGTGGCGCCCGATCCGACCTTTATAATGACGGCTCTCACGCGAGGGTTCTCCCTCTCGATGACCGCCTTCGCCGCCGCGCCGGTCGATCCCACCAGCTGCGGCCATGAGCTCTTTCCTGATCATAAATTAATAACAACATTAACTAATTAATTAACACTAAACGCACACAAATTACACCTTTCAAAAATAAATAAAAAAACACACAAATTACAAATATAATACACACAGAATCAAGTTTATAATTAACTTATACCTTGACATCGAGACATCTTTTCTCTCACTTCTTTATGACTGTCTCTCAATTAATATGTTTTTCTTTTCCTAGGAGATGGGGTATTTATATGAAAAATACTTACCCTGTGGCCTGTCCTGATAATTACTAGAAATTTAACTGCTTATTTTTTTCTTTGAAATAAAACAATTTAACTGCTTTTTATTCTTTGGAAAATACAAAAGTATATTTCCTTCTATATTTTTCTCTCTGGTCAGAATTTTATTTTAATGGTGGCAATAGATGGGTGTTGCCTCTTTCTAATTATAGTACTTAATCTAATTGTTTGAGTATAATTTTGTTCCATTCGAATAACTATATATATTTAATCGTCCAGCTCAACAGAAAAATATTTGACTTTTAACTCGGGGGATTATTTTCTAAATGTTATTAGCTAGAGAGTAAAATATATGTGCAATAAATTACGATATTAGGTTATGAATTTTTAGAATCGTGTTTAATAGTCCTTAAATTTAAAAAATGTATCTAATATAATAGTTCTATAATTAATTCAATATTTTTAAATATTTTATATATATTTAAAATTTAATTTTTGGTTTAGTTGCACATCGAGTTTTTAATTTCGTGTCTAATAAATACATGAGTTTGAAAAAATGTCTAGTTGGTTCGGAATGCTTATTAGACAAAATATATATATATATATATATATATATATATATATATATATATATATATATATATTTATTTATTTATTTAGACACCTATTAGATACTAGTGTATGACTAAATTTGTAATTTAAGCGGTTGTATTTGGAATTTTCAGGTCATTAGATCTTTTAATACTCCAATTGATAAGTGTATACTTTTCAACTATTTTACAATTTTTTTAGAGAGTAGAATGTTATAATGTTTGAACGAAGATTTCAACATTTTTAACATTTTTTAAGTCCAACAGGTAATGTAAGGATGTAAATTTTTAACATTTTAGTCGAGGACATATAACTTTTTTTTAGTACAACATGTGTGGGTGGGAGATCGAACTCATGATCACATAGTTGGAGGTATATATGCCAATTACCATTGAACTATGCTCGTTTTGGYCGAGGATATATAACTTAACTACACTTAAATCGGTTAACATTCAATCTTAATGAAAGATTATACTTAACATATACCCAAAGTTCACACCTCATTTTAGATCTACACTACTTGTCACACTTTTAACTAAAAAAAAACACCTGTCGTGTATATATATATACACACACACTTTTTAGTACACAACTGTCATATTTTTAATTTGAAATTAAATTTTGTAGCTTATTTTTTTCTTTTATAACAAGGTTTCTCTTTTTGAGATAAAATTTTGCAGGGTTGCATTTTATCTTTAAAGCTAAGCGGCGACGGTGAGCGTTGTCATACACATATCATTGATTTTTTTGGCAAGACCTTCAATTTCGGACCATTATTATTTTATTGTTATATATATCTAGTGTTGTATTAAACTATTTTGACAAAATAGCCAATATATATAATATATGACAAAAAAATGTACTAAAAGGAAAAATGATATATAACAAAAATGTTGTTAAATTTAGGGACAAAAATGTAATTTGATTATTTATTTTAAGAAAATAATTACCTCTTACTTGTAATGATTTATCTTATATTCTCACCACCATTAAATATTTGATGACAAAAAAAAGAATGTAAAAATAGAGAAATCTTAAAATTATAATAAATTGTCATTTTTTTAATAGTAACTTTACGATGAAATATGTTACACGATGAGATAAGCTCTTTATTTTGTGTATTAAATAGTGAAAGAACTCAAAGCATGAACATAAATTAGTCAACCAATTTATTATAATTAAAATACGTTGAAAATCTGAGCTAATTTATTTTAGCCTTTAGAAAAATAACAAAAAATAATGTTTTAATTAAAATAAAATTTGTCCAAAGAATAATACTAATTCTCTAATGAATGGCAAATTTTATAGTTATTAATTAATTTATTTTAAAAATTTCTTTCTTCCCTGTTTACATTCCTTTTCTTAAAAATATATTTGTAAAAAAAATTAATAATAAATAGTATAAATCTATGCTTAGTCATTAAAATTATTATTCTGCTAGTGACATAATTAACTTATTAGTTAGATATATTTTATCAGACATGATTAACTTATGCTAGATATATTTTGTTATATATGATGATGTGATTTTGTTTACGGGATATTTTTCCTTTATTAGTTTGACCTTTAATAGTAGCCAAACAAATAGAAAATTATTGTTACATAAACAAAATATAAATAAATATCAATATAGAGACTTTATTTAGAATTCAGTAAAAAGAATTTACAAGTACATAATTTACAAACGACTGTTTTATATTAGCTCAAACTTTTACTAACTATCATATTTAAAGTTAAGAAAAAAAAAATGTACTTTAGAAAAAACAGTATGAGAATTATGAATTGGAGACCCAAAGTCAAGCTATTAGAGGGCCGAGCGCCGCCAAAGTGCAACTTTGTTAGTTTGATTACTTCAAAGTAAATTATTAACTAATAATACATATATTCCCCTAAAAAAAAAAGAAACTAATTTAGCGAGGCTGGAAATCTATAGTAAATCTGAATCTGCTCCTGACTATATAGGAACATCAAACAAAAACAACAGTAACCCATCAAATAAAATCTCAATTAGTGTCATTTAGTTAATAAAATAGTAATTTTGAGAGACCATTTGAATAATTTATGGATCAAATCATTTTTTAACTTTAGAACAAATAAATATACTCGGAATATTTTGATGCAAATATACTTCTTAATTAAGTGAATTAGATTTAAATTTGAGTTGAATTGATTATGAGTTTGATTATATATATATATATATATTTTTGAAGCTAAGTTTGATGTGATTTATTAATTGAATAAGAACTCAAAGAATAAAACTAGTAAACTGTAATGGTTCCGGCATTTTTAGAAAGAAAAAATAATAATAATAAAGTCGAGGGGAAATGATATAATTATTGAGCAGTATTATTTTATTTAGTAATTGGGGTGATGTACACCAATAAGCAGAAGCAGAAGTTTTATGTAGTACGGTGCTAATTGCCAATATTATATTTATTGCATATATTATCTCTGCTTTATATATTTTGGACTCGTCGGGTCGGATCGGCGGTTAGCCAATTGTGGGTGGCCTTGCAACGATTCCCCTCTCAGTGACCCAAACCCGAACCCGATCGCAGCGGAAGTCCAGGGTGGCGGGCTCCGACCTTTATAATGACGGCTCTGACGCGAGGATTCTCCCTCTCGATGACCGCCTTCGCCGCCGCGCTGGTCGATCCCACCAGCCGCGGCCATGAGCTCTTTCCTTGACATCGCGACATGTTTTCTTTTTAACTCTCAACTCTCAATACAATATGTTTTGGTTTTTTATTCGGATTCGGAGATCGGATATTTATACTACTAAACCTAATTTTTTTTTTTTTTTTGAAAATCTTAACCTAATTGTTTTAGCTCCTCAACCTTTCAAATATCTTATAAATTTGTAAATTGGTAGAGTTTCAATTTTCTTTTAAATAGCTCTGTAACTTATTTGACATTTTTCTAAAAAATTCATGCATCTCTTACGTTTAAGTTATAATTTTTGGTGTCAAAGTGAATATATATCTTCGACAGAACAAAAATTTAGAAACTTGTATTTTGAAGCTAGAGATCAAATTAGGAACTTGCACTT
Organism: Momordica charantia; assembly: GCF_001995035.1. The sequence continues at coordinate 6,367,373 of NW_019104489.1, forward strand.
TGAAGTTAGATACGATTCTTAACTTATTATTTAAACTTATAATTTAACTAATTTTAATTTATTAAAACTCAATTCAATTCGAATAAGTTATCATTAAATTTGACTTGTGTAGCGTTGGCCGAACTTTTGAATTCATCAAAATTTTTATTATTCTCTGATTGATAATTTAATTAATTATATTATAATTTTAAATATTCGAATTTTTTTAGAGAGAATATAACATTACAAATTTTGGAAGAAGATTTCAACATTCAATCTAATTAAAAGATTAATAAGGGTTAAAATGCTGAGGGTTAATTCTCAACTTTATGCTCTAAGTTGACACCTGATCATTTTAGACTACATCTGCCATACTTAGAAACAAAAAGAAAATTCCGTAGGCTTGTATTTATCTTTAGAGCTAAGCGGTGAGGTGAGTGTCGTCCTTGATTTTTTTGGAGACCTCAGATTTTGGGCGATTATTATTTTATTGTTATATCTACCTTTTATTTTTTGCAAAAGGTTGTATATAGTGTTGTATATATTCAACTATTTTGACAAAATAGCCATTACATAATATATGACAAAAATGTACTAAAAAAGAATAATATATGACAAAAATGTTGTCAAATTCAGTTTTCCTACTTTCGGTGCCCCTAGATCAAATATTCACAAATTCAAGCTTGCCGACGTTAAAAAAATATCTTCCATTCCATTTATTTATTTATTTGGAGATGTATTTCAATTTTCATTCGATTTATTTATTTATTTGAAAATATATACTAATTATCACTAAACTATACTCATTTGTACCATTGTCATTCTATTTATATATTACTTAACCTAATTGTTTGAGTATAACTTTGTTCAATTGGAATAATTATATATTAGTTAATCGTCCAACTCAACAATAAAATATTTGACTTTTCACCCTGGAAAATTATTTTCTAAATGTTGTTAGATAGAGTAAAAGACATATCATAAATTACAATATTAGGTTATGAACTTTTAGCAAATTGTTAGAGAACATGAACATAACTCAGTGGTAATTGACATGTACTCTTTCCTTCGAAGTTGAAGATTCAATCCATGGTATCTCGAAATTGTTGCCAAAATCATCCTCAAATCCATTTTTAATCGAGAATAGATATCTTAATTAGTTGAGACATACGAGAATTGAATTGTTATTCAGTAATTGGAAGAAAAACAAAAAATAAAAATAGTAAAGGCGAGGGGAAAGGATATAATTAATGAGCATTATTATTTTATTTAGTAATTGGGGTGATGTACACCCATGAGAAGAAGCAGAAGTTTTATTCTATTATTTCATATATTATCTCTGCTTATATATATTGGATTGCAGTCGGGTCGGGTCCGAACTAGCCAATTGCGGGTGGCCTTGCGACGATTCCCCTCTCAGTGACCCAAACCCGAACCCGATCGCAACGGAAATCCGCGGTGACGGGCGATCCGACCCTCACAATGACGGCTCTGACGCGAGGATTCTCCCTCTCGATGACCGCCTTCGCCGCCGCGCCGGTCGATCCCACCAGCTGCGGCCATGATCTCTTTCCTTGACATTGAGACATCTTTCTTTCACTCTCAACTCTCAATACAATATGAATTATCTTTTTATTTGGATTCGGCCTCGAAGATGGGGTTATTTATACTGATTAACCTAGCTGTTTGAGTTCCCTCCATTTTAAAAACATGTAATAAATTATTAAACTTTCAATTTTAATTTTGTATCCAACCACTCTAACTCTATAATTTATTTGACAACTTTTTTCGAAAAGATTCATGGAGCTTTTAATCTAAAACCTTACTTTTGGTCTAATAAAATATTGGCACTTAAATTTTGTGATACAAAATTGAAAATTTAAAAAAAGTGGAGGTATGTAAGACATTTTTTTTTTTTTAAGATTTAAGATACAAAATCAAAAGTTTTTAAAAATATTATTAAATATTTTTTAAAATTTAGAAACCTATCAAATACGATTTTATAATTTACACCATTTTAATTTATTTAAATTCAACCAAGCTATCGTCAAATTTTACTCGTTCTGTATTTTAAATTTTGAGGTGATCAAAATTTTTAATACTCCAATAAATTTATATTATAACTTTAATTATTTTAATTTTTTTAGAGAGAATATATATAACATTACCAAGATTTCAACCTTCACCATAACTCGAACTAGAAGATTAGCAAGGGTTAATATATATTTATATAACTTTTTAAACACTAAGGGTTAATACTTTAAATTGTGCTCTAAGTCGACACCTCATTTTGGATCTACACCTGTCGTACCTTAAACTAAAAGGAACACCCCTTATATTTTTAATTTGACTCAAATTAAATTTTCTCTCTTCCTTTCTATCTTTTTTATAACAAGGTTTTTCTTTTGGACAAAATTTCATAGGGTTGTATTTATCTTTAAAGCGAAGCGGTGATGGTTTTATTGTTATATCTAGCTTTTATTTTATTTATTATTATTTTTCTTTTTGCAAAAGGTCATATATAGTGTTGTATTCAACTATTTTGACAAATCTATATAATATATGCCAAAAAGAATGTACTAAAAAAGAATAATATGTGACAGAAACTTGTCAAAAAACAAAATAATAATAAGAATAAAAATAAAAATGAATAATATGACGTTGTCAAATTTAGTTTTCCTACTTTCGGTGCCCCTAGATCCAATATTCAGAAACTCAAGCTCGCCGACGTTGAAAAAATGTCTCTTTTATTTCATGTGCATTGTTGAAATATGTATGTGATTTATTCATATATCTATCTACATATGATTAGACATCTCAGATAGTTTATAGGATTAAATTTTCAATTTTTTACATTTATGCAATACAAATCATATTAATCAACATGGGAGATGGGAGATCGAACTCCCAACCTTTTGGTTGGAGATGTATGTCAATAATTATTGAGCTATACTCGCTTTGGTCTTGTAATTAGTTTATTATTATTAATTATTTTATTTTGAGTTCAATAACACTTATTTTACTATTATAGATATTAATAATATTGTTAAATTAAAGATATTTACAATAGTATAAAAGGACTAACATTAGAAGTATATCTCTCATCCAAATGGTTGAATCGAAAATCTTCGATATATAGTTTTAAAGAATTCCTCTCAGTCACATAGCAAAAAGAAAGATGGTACAAATATCATAAATTATTCACTAAAAAAGTGATTGTATCAATAATTTATATCTTAAATATTTTATTATAAGAGAACATCTTTCCTATAGTTTGTCATGTACATCGATTTCTGGGTTGAAGAATATTGGATAGGCTTGTGTTTACAACAAATCCTTTTAACTCAGTGAATCATTAAATTGAAAATGTCATTTAAATTAAAATTTGGAGATATGAGTGGTGCAGTTAATTCCTCTTATAAATTAAATTATAAAAGTGTCCACGAACCAAATAATAAATCATACAAAATTAATTCAACTAACAAAATATCTAAATTCGATCGTGAATATTTTTTTTTTAAAATAGATGTACCATTCATTAGAGTAGGTGTGAAACATACAAAAAAAAAAGAGAGGAGGCTTTATAAAAAAGCACTCCAATTGAGAGAAACGATAACAATATCATAATTACAAAAGTGGGGGGATTTTGAAGACCAAAGAGATGTGCAAATCTTTATATCCTTCAAAAGATTGAGGAGCGATTTTGATGAATCAACAAAGATTTTATTGTTACGCTCTAGCCAAATGTTCCATAAAATAGCGCAAATAGCATTGCTCCATAATACATGGTGCTACTGTGTTAGAGGGGAAAAGAGGCTCTCACATACGAAGTGGTCAATGAGATTAGGAAGTACAAAGACTATCTTGAAAATGTTGAAGAGACGGTTCCATGTAGCTGCGTGTGAATGGGCAATGAAGAAATATATAATCTAGAATCTCGTTTGATGAGAGGCAAAGAGGGCACCGGTCTCGACTGATATAGAAAGTAGGCAGCCATTATTGTAGCTTATCGTGTATATTTAAGGCTCGATGAAGAATGCACCAAATGAAAAAATTCAATCGGGAAAATATTCAAATAGAGAGAGACCCAAATCCAACGAAGAACCAATTTTTGCCAAAAAAAAAAAAAAGTTTCTTCTCATAATTTAGAGTTAAAATGAACTCACCGACTACACTTAAGTATATTGGATTACCACATAAATTAATATTTTAAGCTACATGTATTGTCAAGTCTGTTATTTCCAAATATGCAATCTAAAATTTAAAATTTCTGTTAAATATACTATAAAAAAACAAACAAATCATTTCGAAAATTTAGGAGAAAACATTTGTAAAGAGACGATATCTCATCCATCTCACTTAACTGGAGCGCAAGCTTACCATCTCTTTCTCACAAATTTGAATGAATGTTTTTGGTATCTTTTTGAAATTTTTTTTAAAATAATGCAATATGATTTTCTATCAAAAAAAACTTAACATAGAATGTGAATCAATTCTAGTATTTATCAATTCAAGCATAATTTAACAATTAAAATATTTCTACTACTTTAAGATTTGAAAACAGCGAAAGTAAGGAGAAGAAGCAGCTTTGAAAGTGTCAAAATTACGACAAAAGCTAGCGTCAGAACTCCGGCTAGCCGGCCGGCCGGCAATCCCAATGCCCTTCCATTCTTGTCTCTCAGCTTTCCTAAACAAATAAACCAAAAAATACAAAACAAAAACTAAATCGGCCTCACTGATCAAATCACCCATATAAACCCAATTCCCCCGTCTCCCCAAACCACCACCACTCACTAAACCAATTACGAGCCCAAAGGATGTCTAAATCATGCAAAGGTAAAACCACGTTTCAAACTTTTAGCCAATGTTTTTGGTGAGGATTTATCCGGTACTTATCACCATTAAATGTTTTATAATTAGTAGAGATTTTTTTCTTTTTCAAAATAATGAATCATAAATTTGCCAGCAGCGGTTGAGATCAATATAATTTTCACCAGAAAAGACCTAAATATTTTTCATATTTCTTTTTTTAATTGTGGTACAAATCTAGAATCTGTTATTTTTGGTGTGGGCGCAGGAAAGAGTGCGTGGCCGGAGCTTGTTTGGTCTCCGGCGAAAGCTGCGGCGGCAGCCATCCAGAAAGAAAATCCTTTGGTTAAAAAAGCCATAATTGTGGAAGAAGGTTCTGCGGTGACAACCGACTTCAGGTGCGATCGGGTTTTCATTTTTAAGGAGAAGAATGGTGAGCTTGTTACCAGGACCCCTCACATCGGCTGATCATCAATAATTTTATCACATTATATATATATATATATATAGATATGTGATACAGTCCTATGTTTTAAACTCCTGTTTTTTATTTTATTGCTTGCCATATGACATTTGGAGAAATCTATTTATCTTTGTGGTGTCATGTCTCGTTTGCTTTTCATCTTGAATAAAAAGAGAGTTTCCGTTCACTGTATCCATTTGTTATCAAATGGAATAGTGCATTTGTCTGTCTGTGTAAGTTTCTATAATGTTATTATTTGGATTATAAAATAATTTAATTTTAGCTATGTTAAGTTATTTTGTATCTATTATCTTTGGTTGCTTTGGGATGCAATTATGAAGGTCTCACATTTGGCTAGATTTGAGAAAATTTAATTAGGGTTCAGACACCATTTCTTTTTCTATAATTTCAATTTGATTTTAAGACTTAATAAATACGCAACCTTAAAAGTTGATTTGTAATTTAACCATTTTTAAAGATTTCCTTATTCATTATTTTTCTTCTTCCTGTTATTGAATATTGTTTATTTAAAACCAAAAAAATAATATATTAAATATATATATATTTTTTCATTAAATATAAATATAAAATGAAAATTTATATACATAAAACCGTATATTAAAATATAAAGCGCGTATGATATAGAAAAAGAAGCATCAAGAATATTGGGCCATACGGATTTGAAATTCTTTGCAAGTTATTGGATAAATAAAATTGAATTCAACTATTTTGACGAAAAAAATATTAAAAAACGACTTTTTATGCCTTGACTTATTCTTGCTTTACATATGAAAAGTTTGTATACTTTGCATAAAAGAAACTCTACTTTCTATTTCCTTTTTTTTTTTTTTTTCTCATTTGGTACAGCAGTGTACAAAATATGTACTTTCTTTTTTCTTTCACTCACCCTTGTATTCATATTGTGATAAATCACGAAACCACGGGTATATATGATAGGAAAAAATATCATTCAACTTCTGTGAGTGTCCGGGCCATATTAATTGTCTCTATTCAACATTAATTGTCTTGATCCCATTTTGAATGCGTCCCCAAATTCTATGTCAATTAAAAGTTAAAGAGTCATAAATTTATAAACAAGTTTTTATTAACTCAATAAACACACTTTCATTGATAACCTCTTTTAAACGTAATAACCATCTCGATTGAATTGTACCAAACAAAACAAGTTTATAAACAAGGTTTATATCTTTGCTGATGTAACAATGATTAAACCTTAAACCGTAACTAAAAATGAATAATATGGTATATATCATTTCAAACTATACGAAATTTTGAAGCGGTTATTAATCGAAGAAAAGAGAGTTAGCCATGTGAAAGCATCAAAGCACCTCACATTATTGTGATTGGTTAGCTTAGCTAGCTCTATCTAAATCTGTTACGTGCAATGCGCAATTAAGAAATAAGAAGAAAGTCAAATAAAATGAGCCCCAAAATTCAAACCCCCACTCCTATATAAACCCACTTCCCCAGTACAAAAATGATCACAAGAGCTTCCCTTCCCCTCCCCCAAGCAGAGAATTATCACAGCCAAAGCCAAAGCCAAGGATGTCTACATGCAAAGGTATTTTAGATTCATAGTTTTTGCTTACTTATCTTATCCTCACTACAAAATATTGAAATTTGGGTTTAGGAAAGAGTTCGTGGCCAGAGTTGGTGGGCAAATTGGGAAAGCACGCAGAGAAAACCATCGAGAGGGAGAATCGTTTGGTTGATGCAGTGATTGTTGGCGAAGGCTCAAGTGTGATTCTTGACTTCAGGTGCGACAGGGTGTGGGTTTGGGTGAACGAGAAAACTGGTAGAGTTACTAGGACTCCTATTATTGGTTAATGATTACCCCTCAGCCTCAAACAAACAATCATGTAACAAATTTTTACAAACGCCCTCATGTTGTTCTACACTACGGCATGAATTTATGAATAAGACGTTTGTATTCGTTTTTAATTTAAGATGTAATTTGCTCTAATATTGTGTTTCGTTGTAATAAAAATATTTACTACACCTGTGTCTATGTAATTTCATTTGTTAATATATTATATATTCTCAATTTCCATAAAAATCTATAGCTTTAACAGATAAAAAAAATCGTAAGTTCGAATCTCTATCGTTACATATTTTATCTAAGGTAAGAATTCCATAAAATCTATTTATTTAGAACAATTGTTATAGGGTGGGGGGAGATGACTTGATTATGCGCTAGAAATGCTTGTCATCAAGATCGGATGGAATTTTAAATTTTCATTTGATATGAAATGAAGGAAAAAAATAATAATTAACTTTTTAGGGCTACGAGCATCTGTTGCAGGAGTCATTGTGTAAATCATACCTCATTTGATTTCGAGAAATAAAAAAATAAAAATAAAAAGAAGAAAACCTTAATTATTATCCATCTCTACGATCCTTATATTATGTCAGCTAAAAATATTACATAAAAGCTATATATATATTTGTACGAAATAGTTGTTAGTATATACCTCTACAATGAAAGATCAGAAAGATTTGTCAATTTGAATATAATTTAGTAGACAAAATATTGATAACCTTTTTTTGTTGACGGTTTGATCTTCTACTCACCATTGGTAACGTTGCAAAAATAATCTCTATTTCCGGATGATGTGGTTAATATTTTCTCATTTTATCCATTTATATTATCAAATACAATAGTTACTTGCTCTTTCCAATATAATGGATGATGGTTTCTCTTTCAAGAAAATCCTTTGGTTAAAAAGGCCATAGTTGTGGAAGAAGGTTCGGCAACGTCAACGCCTGTTTTACTTTAGGTGGAACAGTTGAGTCATGGAAATCTTCAAAACATAGGTGTATAGCACGATCTACTATGGAATCAGAGTTTATACTCTTGATAAAGCTGGAGAAGACAATGGTACCTCAAGTAGTATCTCCACAATGGTATGATATTGTCCACTTTGGACATAGCTCTCACCGCTTTACTTTTGGTTTTACCCAAAAGGTCTCATATCAATGGAGATAATTGTCCTCTGTTATATATCTTCTTCCCTAGCCAATGTGGAGCTTTGTTTGCAATCTCCTTCCAAACCCAACAATTTCCGATTGAATTCTAAAAAAAAAAAATAAGTTTATTAATAAGGTATATATCTTTGCTGATGTAAAAATTATTCAATCTTAAACCGTACCTGAAAATGAATAATATCGTATATCATCTCAAACTATAAAAAATTTTCAAGCGGTTTAACTTATTGAAGAAACGAGAGTTAGGCATGTGAAAGCACCAAAAAGCACCTCACACTGTGATTGGTTATCCAGCTCTATCTAATCTCGTACGTGCAATACAATATAGAAAGAAGAAGAAAGTCAAATAAAAGCACAGAAGCCCAAAAATTCAAACCCCCACTCCTATATAAACCCACTTCTCCCCAATACAAAACTGATCACAAGAGCTTCCCTTCCACGAGCAGAGAAAAAAAAAACCAATTATCACAGCCACAGCCACAGCCAAGGATGTCTAGATGCAAAGGTACACTAGTATTTTAGTATTTTGTTCTTCGTTGATGAGGACCAAATCTTATCTTCACAACGGAATTGATGAATGTTGAAATTTGATTTTTGATTGAGATGGTTTAGGAAAGAGTTCGTGGCCGGAGCTGGTGGGCAAACTGGGAAAGGACGCAGAGAAAACCATCGAGAGGGAGAATGGTTTGGTTGATGCGGTGATTGTTGGCGAAGGCTCAATTGTGACTCTTGACTTCAGGTGCGACAGGGTGTGGGTTTGGGTGAACAACAAAACTGGTAGGGTTACTAGGACTCCTACCATTGGTTAATGCTTACTCCTCAGCTTCAAACAAACAATCATGTAGCAAATTTTTACAAATGCCCTCGTCCTGTTCTCATACGGCATGAATTTATCAATAAGTCGTTTGTATTTCTTTTTTGTTTTTGTTTTTAATGTTAACATGTAATGTGCTCTAAATATTGTATTTGTTGTAATAAAAATATTTACCTGCACCTAAGTCTATGTAATTATTTCATTTGTTTAATATATTATATATTTTCAATTTCCATAAAAATCTACAAAATTTATGAGGTGGGGGGAGATGACTTGATTATGTGCTAAAAATGCTTTTCATCAAGAACGGACTGAATTTTAAATTTTCATTTAGTATGAAATATATGAAGGGAAAAAGTAATTAACTTTTTAGGCTACGAGAACCGGTTACAAGACTTATATTAGCATGGTGATGATGTGGTTAATTAGCATGGAGTACGTATTTTCTCATTTTATCCATTTATATTATCAAATACAATAGTATTATTGCGTGCTTTCTATAATGTTATATTGGGATCTATAATCCTAATACAATGGATGGTTTCTTTTTCGAAAAAGAAAAATAATGTTATATTAGGATTTATATATATAAAAATTAAAATCGAAATTGACGCTGAAGTTTATAGATTTGAGAAGTGTCCTGGAATAATTAATTATGCAATGATTCCATAAAAATGAATTATGACTGATCATCTTAATTACAGAGATACAATATATTTATAGTTTACGAAGAAATATTTTGCTGCCACTTACCAATATTTACATACTCGTGAGTCGTGACAAAAACAATATTTATAAACATATATGATTTTCATCTCTCTTTGACAATATATATCTCCAATTCTGGTTTAAGTTCGAAGGTGGATATGATATCAATAAAAATATGTGAAATAATGAACTTTGTTAATAGTATTGTTTTTAGATAACGATATTAATGATAAAAACTACGTAAAATTACAATTTAAAGTTTAGAGACATACCATTGAAATTTTCTTAAATAGAGACTAAAGAAAGACAATCCTAAAAATTTATAGGACCTAAATTGATATACTTTTCTTCTTCTTATTATTTTTGGTGAAATTTTGCTTCTTCGTTGAATACTTTTTTCGTGTTATAAATAATTATCTTAACATATATAAAGACTTGGAAAAGATTATCGTGGTTCAAAACTTAATGTTATTAATATTTATGGATTTCATTTCAAAACTAATTAACAATGGAAGGAGTAGCCCTCAAGATCAGGACTATTTTAGCTTTGACTCAGATCGGATCCCATTTTTGGACCGGATGCTCATTTTAGCATTTTAGACTTTAATATCATATTAACATTTATGAGATTTCATATAAAAAATAATTGGCAATGAGAGGAGTAATTCAGGTCTATTTTAAACTTTTATAAAATCTCTTCTTTCAACGTTGAGATTGAGAAGTTTATTCCAGAAACATCAACAATATGTACTAAAAAAAGGAAAACATCAACAATATCGGCCCATATATGGAGGTGGAATTCTTTGCAAGTTATTGAATAAAGAAAATTCTATTAAACTATTTTGACAAAAAACCATTTTATGTTTGACTTTTAATTCATTCCATACAATTATAAAATTCTGCATAAAAGAAACTCATCTCTCTTCCATTTTTCAAATATCGGTGTACAAATTGTGTACTTCCTTATTCATTTCTTCTCATTTTCATATTGGGAAGAATTATGAAACCGGATCCGTACACACATATATGCATGTGATGGGAGGAAAGGGGAATACTGTTCAACAATTATGAACAGGTCAAGAGTACGACTAAAATCCCACGTTGATAGAAATCAAAGAGATACACAAGTTTAAAATTAAAAATTGATTGCAGCACAAGTAATTTAAGGTAAAATTATAATTCAACAAAGATTTTTTGTCAGTACAATGTGTGGGGAGTGAGGGGAGTGAGTATTTGAACTCACCGACTTTTTTGGTCGGAGATTGATACCTTAATCAATTTAACTATGCTCAGGCTATTGGCAATCATAAACTTAAATCAAAACTAAAAGTGACAATAACCGTCATAGATGGCTCATTGGTCCAAAAGGGTTGAATGGGTTCAAACTGTATGATGGCTACCCTACCTTAGAAATTAGTAATTTCTATGTGTTTCTCGAAGGTCCGGGTAATCCCGGACACTCACGGATATAAAAAAAAACTAAAAAAGAAATAGAATTGAAGCAAAATGATGTAAACTCAGCATCAAGAGACTTTTCACATTGGTTAATCCCCCTCTACTCTCTGTTACGTGCAATGAAAGGCAAATAAAAGAAGCACAACAAATCAAACCCCGACTCCTATATAAACCCACTCACCCCAAACAAAAATAATCACAAGAGCGAGCTTCACAAGCAGAGGAAGAAAGCAAAAGAGAAATCAATCACAGCCAAGGATGTCGACTACTTGCATAGGTACACAATTATAAAATGATTCATAATTTTTAGATTTAATGTGACAAATTTAACATGTGATGGATATATGAGATGAATATATAGTAATCAAAAAATGAATTAATGTTGTTTATAGGAAAGAGTTCGTGGCCAGAATTGGTGGGTATATCAGGAAATGAAGCAGAGAGGATTATTGAGAAGGAGAATGCTTTGGTTGATGCTATAATTGTTGCAGAAGGCTCCAATGTGACTACTGACTTCAGGTGCGACAGGGTCTGGGTCTGGGTGAGCAAGACCACAGGCACTGTCACTAGGACTCCTTTCATTGGTTAATTACCCCTCCTACAAACAATAATAATCATGCCATACATTTGTTGTTCTTTTTCTTTTTTTATATACAAACACATTATTCATGTTGTCCATCCATCCTACGACACATGAATTTATGAATAAGGATGTTTGTATCGTGTGTTGTCTACTTGTCTCTTTGTTGTTATGGCATGTACCATGTAATTTCATTTCCTTCAATAATATATCCATTTCTCTAGTTTCCTATCTATATTTTGTTTAAGGATTCCTATATTAAAATATTTAATAATATCTAACAAGGGTTATAATGTATATTTTGGAATATTAATATGGTATCATAGTTCAAAAGTTCAAACGAACATCAACATCCAATTAAAAAAAATGAAATCTAGTCAAGATTAGTAAGTCCAAAAGAATCCGACGGTACTCTCTAGTTCACACAACAGAAAGTAGTAGTTCATCCTTGCTCCATGAGAAGCCTAACTGGCATTTGCCCCTACGCAAGGTAATTACTTAATTATGTCTCTTTGGATCCATTAATTACATTTTAAGTGATCATTTTAAAGTTTGGTTGATTCTACTGCATCCAAAAATAATTCTACAAAAATTTAAATTACCATAAAGATGATTCTAAACTAATTATAATTTAATCACTTTTGGAGAATTCAACTCTCTAAATTGTTTTTGGAAAAAAGAATGATTTTAAATATTCAATCCCTAGTTATTTTAAAAATGATTTTTATTGGTGGCTAAGCACTCTACATTTTTAAAAGAACGCTTTTGGCGCCCCTCCAAAAAATCACTTACAAATCATGCCAACTATACTCTTAACCTTATACCATTAGAAGTATGATATAGCTATCAATCTAAGCATAATTTAATTTAATTTGTTAAGATATTAGCGATTTTTTTTATAAATTGAACCTTTCAATTTTCACCTAAGGTTTATAATGTTATATATACTTTTTAAAAGAAACAGTTTACAGGGCGCAAAAATGCACCTTTTGAAATAATTAGAGCCTATAATTGATTAAAAAAACCGGTTAAACTTCAATCACTTTAAAAAGAAATAATGAAGTAAATATGACATTAAATAGATTATATATATATAATGCACAATTCTACCGTGACAAGATAAAAGTTTAAAACTTATTTTAATATCTAATTTTCACATTTGTTGTTTTTTTTTATTCTTATACTTTCAAGTGCTCTCTCTTGATTTTCAAATTTTCATTAATACATATTTTTTCTGCTGCCTATAAATTTTCCTATTCTATTTCATAGAAATTTTTTTTAGACATAAATTATATTCAAAAATTGATATTACAAACACAATAAATGTAATTTAAAATAAAATTAGGCATGTCACACAAGATTTTTTTCAGTGTGTAAAGTTGAAAAAAACAAAGCACAATATTTTTTTTAAACTAAGAAATTGCGCGATTATCTTTTATTGACCATCATTAAATTTTTGACGAGTAGGAGAGAGAATTATAAAATAAAAAAAATAACAAATACAATTTTTCTTTTTGAAAAAATTAAAATGCTGTCAAATTTTTGTTAATGGTCAAATAAAAAAAATGTTAAGCGGGAAGCACTAACTATGTTTTATATATATACATATTTTAGTACAACATGTGGGGGTGGGAGATCAAATTCATAATTTCTAAGCTATGCTTGTTTTTAACGACTATGGTTTATATTTAAATATATATATATGAGAAGTAAAAAAGAAATAGGTATTATTATGTGTTTGTGATACAAAGTCTTGGTCCAACCTAAAAATTCGTAATGTGACTTTTAATAAAGTGAGAAAAATTAATTAAGATCTGTATAGACTAACGAACCAATAGAGAGTTTTGAAGTCGAACATGTATGAAAGGCAGGAGGTTGAAGAGAAGCTGGATCGATATGGGATCAGTTCATTTTTCAATATTATCTTACGTGCAAAAAAGAAACAACAAAAAAGTCAAATTAAAGCAGCCCCACAAAAGTCAAACTCACAGTCCTATAAAAACCCACTTCCCTGTTACAAAAACGAGCACAGAGCACAGATCTGGAGAAGAGAGAAAACAAAGACACAAATCGAAAAACATGTCTCAGCAATGCAAAGGTAAAAAGAGCATAAATATCAATGACGTAGTTGGTTTCGAAGAGGAGTCGATTCAAATATATTACAAACGTTTGTTAGATCGTTTATCTTTTTAATGCGAGATTTTTAATATTGTCCATTTTTTTTAAGGCAAGAGTTCATGGCTGGAGCCAGTCGGTCGACAGGGAAAGGATGCTGAGAAAATTATCGAGAAGGAGAATCCTCTGGTGAATGCTGTAATTGTTGATGAAGGTTCATCTGTACTTTTAGACTTTAGGTGTGATTGGGTTTGGGTTTGGGTTGATAAAAAGACGGGCATCGTTACAAGAACTCCTTTCATTGGTTAAATCTTAAAAAACTATGTGTTGAAATTAATGTTCCTGTTCTTCCATTTATATATCTCCTTGTTGTAATGTAACATCAAGTACTTATGAATAAGATGTTGTTTATGTAATGGGTTTCTTGTAATAAATTTAATTTGGTATTTTATGTAATACTTCCTTATGTCCATTTCTTTATTTCCTTCCTTTATTTGTTTATTATAAATTTACGTGAGAATGACTTAAATATATTTTTTAATTTTTATTATTGTCGCGGCATAAAGGGCTTGTCGAGTCTTCCTTGGGAGGGTAATAGAAATACACTATAACAAGTTTATCTTTTCTTTTTCTAGTAAAACAATATAATATAAAAACAAAAAGGTGATTTGCACGAATTTAAATTTAAACACTTCCATTAGAAACTTATGGGTCAATTAATAAAATTTAAAAAGCATGGTCTCTTCTCTTTATTAATTTTCATTTGTAAAATTAAGTAGAGTAAGGTTGGTTAAAGATCTCATATTGATAAAACAAGAGATCTAACAAGTGTTTATAATATAAGTGGATTACTCCTCTCATTGTAAATTAGTTTTGATGTGTAATCTCATAAATATTGATATGGTATCAGAGTCCAAAACGTTCAAACGAGCACCCAATCCAGCCAATTAATTTTAAGATAAAACTCATGAATATTGATAAGGTTTGATATTATAAAAATAACAAAATTTATTATACAAATAACTACAATTTATTAATATTTACAACGTACTAATAAAACATATCAATTTGAGTATAATTCATAATGGTTAAGACATTGATGTATTCTATAGTATTCGATAACACATAAAGATTAAGCACGCAACCTACATTTTGAATATGTAGTCTAAGAAAAAAAAGGTAAACTATAAAACTAATTAACTACTATATATTATCAACCTATTGAACTATAATTATGGTAAAATAAGGAGAGATAGTGTAATAAAAAAAAAAAGAAAATAATTAACCAATAATGGGAATTCTAGTAACAAAGCCATTTTTATTGACCCAAATCCAAACCCTATCACACCTATAATCTGTGGTCACGAAATTTCCTTCTTGAACAATCTTAGCATTTGTCCATGGCTGCTCTCTCTCAATCCTCTCCTCCGCCACCTTCCCCAGTTTTCCGACCAGCTCCGGCCACGAAGTTTTACCTTATAATTATTTCCAAAAGATACAAAAAAAAAAAACCATATATATATATATATATATATATATATCAGCAAAAATTAATGTTGAAAAAAACCAAACAACAATCTTAAAAGAATAATATGGCTTCAGTAATTACCTTCACACAAAGACATGTCCTTAAATTATATGATTATGATCTCTGTCCTGCAGGAAGAGCCTTTCTGGTGGAGATTTTCCTTGGTGTTCTTTTGAAGCTGAAGTTGTGAATTAATGTAGAGTAGAGCAAGATATATAATTAATGGGATGATTTTTTATATTTATGTTTTGTTGTTTTTGGAGTGTCGTGTCGTGTGTCTTTGGTTTTCTTCTCTTGTTGTGTTGTGTTGGAACTTGACTTTATAGCTTGTTTTGCCTCAGCTAATTCTTTTAAAATATAATCAACCATTTTAATTAACTACACTTATATTTTTAAATTATCAATACAGACAAAAAAAAATCCAACCTAACCCTATCCCTTTTAGTTCTATATTGATAACTTTTGCTTATATAGTCGAGTTATCTTAGTTGGCATTATCATCTCTTCGTTCAAAGTTTATCAAACGTCCTTGCTACTACTAAGTAAGTAATAGATTGATAAAAATTTAATGTGTGATAATTGTTATTTCAATCTAAGATCACAACGCTTTTTTCTAATTTTTAGCACATATTTTTAGTCTATGAATGAGATACGTACACTAATACCTTACCTTAATATACAGCAAAAAAAGGGAAAATGAAAAACTTTCTTATACAGCATGGAACAAACTCATCAAATTGGTACAACCGCATAATATAATAATGCATATCCTCTAATTTACAATAAGAGAAAAATTCAAAATTCAACTTTCCTAAAATCTAAATAAATCTTTTCCCCCAAACACAAAGCTTTGACCTAAAAAATATGTAATATAATTTATCCTTCAAGAAAATGAATGAATCTTGAAAGCAACTGAGGTACCGAAATATTATATACATATGATAATTAACTCATTAAACAAAGCTTGACAATAATAATAATAATACCCTAGTATTTAGTTCCAAATTATATTGTTGAAATCGTTTATTAGTTTATTTATGTACAAATAAAAGAAGAATACGACTATGTAGTATGTAGTCATTTATTAATTGAGTTTGTCAATGCATGAGATGCGTGATCACTTAATCTAAATTATATTAATTATTATGAAATTTCAAAAGTCATCCACCTATAGTTTTTTAATTATGTCATTAATAAAATAATAACATTGATAGTTATGTGGCAAAATATGAACGGAAGTAGTATGGAATCAATTTAAACCTATTATGAGTATTTAAGTAATGTTTTTGCAACGCTGTTAGTAAATTTAATCTTTCCAATATTATGTGTGCTCATGTTATAGAAGTAATCTACTCAAGTAGGCCTTCCTGAAGTAGTTTCTAAATCATTTTTATTCAAAAAAGAAAAAAGAAAAAAGAAGTTCTTAATCGTTTGAAAACGTTTTCTATTTTGGTGTTCTTTTTTACAATGTCTTTGAATGGAGCTTCACTTTTTTGGCATTTGGTTTGGGTTTTAGTGGCTGATTGAGGGATTTTTGTTTGTTTATGCAGGAACCTGGAAAATGGATCATGAGACGTAAATGAAGAAACCACTTGGAGATCAAGATGCAGAGTAGGGCAGTTTCTAAGCACACATAAATTAGGGATTCAAACATAACTGACCCTAGTTTTGGAAAATATTTACCAAAATATCAAAATAGACTTCTTAAACAGTAACAGCAAACCCTAAAGTAATAATCTACAAGCAAATTTACAGCATAGCATTTTTCTTTTTCCTCTGTTCCATTTGGGCTAAGGTTTCAACTCACTCTTGCAAGGCAGGCAAAATAACCAAACAAATCAAGCCTAAAACAACAGGAACAGAGAGAAGGGAAAATAAGCAGAAAGCATATGCTTAGCAAAAGAGAGATGAACAAAAATGAAGTTGTCCTCTACTCTACCAGTGATGACACGTCACATCATGATTCACACCTTGGAAAAGAACACCAAAAATGGGAGCGAGAACAGAAGCTTTAAAAATTGAGTAGAACTTTTAACTGCATTCTTTGGTACACAGAATTTTCTCCGTTTAACTCTAAGCTAATAAGAATTGCCACAAAAGCAATCATCCTCCAATTTATCCTAAATAAGGATCTCAATGCAATATTTTCGGCCATTCAAAACCTCTCTGCTCTCTCTTATGTTGTTCGGTTTCTTTTACATTCTTTCTGAGTGGGGGTTTTTTTGTTATTTCCTGTGATTAGCCTAATGTCTGGTGACACAATTGTCTTCAGTTCTTTACCACTAATAGGGTCGATACCTTCTACCACGGCTGACTTCATCACCACTGCTACTACCTCCTGAACGACCTGTTGCTCCCCCACCTGAGCCATTGCTCCTCTCACTTCTTCGAGATCGAGGAGGTGGCATCGATACTCCGGGTTGCTGACTGCATCCACATGTGAATATATATAAATTACTATCTTATATGCAAACAAATTTCAAGTCTAGTAAGAGTGAAATCTTACAGA
>NW_019104489.1:6385538-6407749 GCF_001995035.1 Momordica charantia
TACTTTATTTTCTCTTTGGGAGATAAACTCAACTGAAATTCTGCAGATGAATCTGGACCCTAAATAATTATTTTCTGAAAGGTAAGAAGAAAAATGGTCACATTACCTGATGGAAGCCAGCAGTAACACCATACCCACCTAAGGAACCGTATGGATTTCCACCATATCCACCGTGAAGAAGATGGTTTGGATGACTCCCAGATATATGGGAATAGGCCCCATCAGATTTTTTATCACTTTGAGGCTTAGCAAGGACAACCTCCAACACTTGGCCTGCAGATCAACATCTCTGAAGATTATTCTTTTGGTTAAAAGAAAAAGGTTCAGATAAAGCATTTCTGGATCCCCCCTCCTATCACCCTTTTTTCCCTTCATAGAACACAATCAAATACAGTATATCTATTTGGACAACTTGGCTACTTCTGAATTCTGATTCATCCTACTTTATTTTTAAATGTTGGAGACATATACTAAATGAAATTTCATCCATAAGTTGAGCACATTGTCCAATTTAGTAAATAGAGAGAAAACGCTGCTAAGAGCTATCAGAATTAGAGTGGCCGCCCAATAAGCAAGTTCTGTCTGCAACCTAATTTGATTATCCATGCACACATCAAGGAACACAAATAGTAGTCTAAGATATTTCGAACGTTTTTCTGTTAAGAAATGATGTGTTGTGCATTTGAGATATAATATTACACGTGATACTCTAAGGATAGAAAAACAAAACCTTCAATTTCATATTTCTCTGTCTCTTTAACAGCCTTCAATGCACTTGACCTCTCAGCATAATGGATGAATGCAAAATCCCGTTTACTATTCCCACCTTTTCCAGGTGGCATATTCACTTTTGTTACTTCCCCATGCTGCTGAAACAGTTCTTTCAATTGCTCAGTAGTAGTGTTCTCAGGTATATTTTTCACATAAAGAGCCTTCACCTGCGATGCATATAATTTGGTAGGAACTATGATAACTTGATAATTTGGTAAGTCGCTCTTTTAAATATCTTCCTTTAAATCTGGAAACTAAATTGTATTTCAAATTGTAACTCAATTCCTTCAAGTTCATACACAACCATAAATATAATTGATGACAATCAGTCAAAAGGTTTCAAAGATGGAAACAATTGGAAACAAGAAGCTAATTTAACGGTCAAGTACTGAACTCAATGCTCACACGTTCACCAAGGATACACATCATATGTTAGCTGGAGAGAGATTTCCAGAAGCGACAAACCTGCTGAAGATCCCTGATAACCCAAAATGAACATTTTTTGGAAAAAAAAATATATATAACCATGGAGAACCCACCCCTCTATCTAATCAACAAAAAGAACATTCCCTCCATCTGCTCTTGGGTTAAGCACAGGCACAAAAGAAAGAAAGCAAAAGTAAAACCAACGGCTCATAAATAAGAGCCCGTTCAATAGCATTTTGTTTTTATTTTATTTTCTAATCTAAAGAATGAACTACGAAATCACATAGCAAAGACCTAAAACACAATATCTGTCATTCATCACTAAATATATCCCCATCTTCATTTTCCCCATCATTGAACATATAACTATTCATATTTTCATCTTTATTCAGTCTTATTTCTATGTTCCTCTAAATTTTATGGCAGAGAGAGACATGCTTCAGTGAGAAGGTTGAAAAAATGAGGACAGAAACTTTTTGTTTAAGTTTTCCTTTCTTTCCTTCATTTAACCATCATCTATTTAAAATAAAAATAAAAATAAAAACATCACGCTTAGGTGAGGTGAAATGCGCACTTCGAATAAGGCAAGGCACCTGACCTAGCCTAAGCAGTAAGCACAGCAGCACAGACTTTATTGGGCTTTTGAAACAGTGCACCAAAATTTAAATGAAATCTGTTTTCAGCTCAACATTTGACATTGGGTTTTAATTGGCGTATTGGTAAATACAAGGGTTAGTAGTTACAAATGATAGTAAGAATTCTACGGAGTTCGTCAGTGGCCACTGGCCAGCTAGAGATCAGTGGGGTGAGTCAGGCTACCTTGTGAGGATTTTGTAGTGAACTTAGCTCAAAGAGAAATCTAAGCAATTAGTTTCCTCAAAATTACCAAGATGACTATCTTTCTACTCACATTACTCGTTCATTGTTCATTTGGTCAAATCAATATTATTTTGTGGGTCAAATACCTTGTTGCCATCACTTATTCAGTTATTGAAATTGAAGAAATCAAATAGCATGACATGTGAATTTCTCTGCCTAAGAACTGTTTCAGTTCTCTCTTTTTAACCTCCGTACCACACATTTATTAACCAAATTCCAGTTGATATGAAATTTCAAGGCAATTGAAAAATGCCACGCAAATCCCAGATAATTTTTTCCAATGATGACGACTCAATACCTGAGCAGCGGCAGAATTATCAGGCGTACTTTTTGGGTCAGCCCAACTAACAGTTGGGGAATTTCCATCCAGCTTAAAATTCACACTGGACATTTTCTGCCTTGAATAATCAGCACATGCATTGTTATAATACAGAACAAATGCAAAGCCACGGTTTCTGCTTGGGTTCTGAGGATCCTGCAATTGATTATACAGAAGAAAGAATATAAAGCCTTAATAACTATAAATTTCTAGAGAATATGATGTATAAATCTGCAACTTCACCTTAATAAGCTCAATGTTTTCAACGCCAGGACCAACCCCTTCAATAAGTCCCTTAAACTCATCCTCTGTCCAACTTTTTGGGATATTACCGATAAATAATCTGTGTTTAGAATCAGACAGAGAACACCTTATCGTTTTACCCTGTAGTGTGAAGCATAAACTAAAATCACATTTAAATTTATTGGTGATGGATATCTGAGAAAAAAAAAGAACAATAAAAAAAAAGCAGCTTTGATGCTGCTGAAAAAGGGTAAAGTAAATATAAGGACATCAAAGTTTAAAGAGGTCCCAGAACTACCTTGACTTCTTTACTATGCAAATGCTCAATAGCCTTTTGTGCAGCCTCTTTGGTTTTAAACGATATAAAAGCATAACCTTTGCTTTCACCAGAATCTCTGTCCTTAATTATCCTTATCTGCAAAACAATTATATTACCAAAACATAGCTCTAAAATTGAAGGCCCAGAGAAAGAAAGAGAGGGCACGAGAGAAAATAAACAACGCTCCAGACCTCAAATATTTCACCTAGTGATTCACACAAGTCTCTCAAATCTTCTTCTAAAACATCCCGTGAAAGTCCACCGATAAAAACTTCAGATCCGTGGGGAGGAAGCGCAAGAAGCTGAGCGTGCTTCTCTAGGTCATCTTCATCTAACAAAGAAGCAGACTTTTCTCTATTTTCTATAGATTCTATAGATACGTTATCTCTACCATCTTCTGTGTTGGTCCCAACTTGAGGCTCTTCACGTACTTCTCCAACATCCTCTTCTGGATGTTCGCTGTCTCTCCTATCTACTCCATCCTCATCTACATGTTCTTCCACATCATCATCCATCTCTTCCATGTAATTGTCCTCTTCAAGATCCACCCGCTCCTCAACTTCCGAACCATCTGCCATGACTGCTTCACGTTACAGATATTGTCATTCAACAAACAAACTTGATAAGCACCAAAATCACCTGTAATGTAGCAAATGCATTTAACAAATCTAAAAATTCATCACTTAAGTTCTTGAATATGGGTATGGGGGTATCACTAACTAACAAAAGGTAAATGAAACAAGATGAACATGATCAAAACGAAAACATGCAACTTCAGTTCGTGTGATGATATCTAGAAGCAACATTACATGGAATCCAGATCTTGTTTTTATAGGTAAGAATTAGAAGATTAAATAACATTAAAGTGAATTCCATAGTGCTTGATCTAAGATGATGAAATTCTAAAAACTAAATGAACGACCAGAGGAAAGGAAATATGATGTCTGCCTACGGGACTAATAAGACAAAATCTATCCTTTTATATACCCTGAACATAAACCTAACTCATGTCCCGTCGACCACTGTGCTCCGTCTCAGAGATATCCTAACACACAAAATAATTAAAACATGGCCTCGGAGATGCAAATCGGACCAACCGAATACAACTAGGAAACAGCTCACTTTTTCAATAAACGAATCTCAGAATCATATAGCAAGAGACAAAGAGAGAAAATGGGGATTGCAAAAAATACCAAACCCTATTGGAACATACACACCTAGGTGAATGTAACATCAAATAGAAACACAAATAAATAGGATAAATCTTGCGAACATGCACATTACGAGGCAGCAAAAGAAAACATCACTGCTGGCAATTTCAGCTGAAAGTAAAAAATCAAACGAATCCAGTAGCACATCTAGGCACTTTTGATACTGCAAAGTGAAGACTCCCGATGTTGAAAGGAAAAGAAAGAAAACGCGAATAAATCACAGTGAAAGTCTGCACGGCATACCAGTGAAGTAGAAAATCGAGGGGATAGAAGAATTGGAATCTGGGTACAGTTATCGGCGAGTCTTGTTTCTGTGGGTTGGTTTCTTCCTTTTCGAGGCTGAGAGAAAAAGGGAGAATCACGGCTGCGTTAAATGAAAATCCATCTGAACAACTTCTTCCGAGTCGGGCCTTCGCTTGCAGAAGACGATGCCTCTGAGTCTGGGCTGAAACCACGAGGGCTTCAAGCGGATGGGCTAAACTGGTCAAAGTAACAAATCCCCCATGCATCGATACGTCGTCGTCTTCTAACTCTCTTTTGCCGATTTGTTCTGCCAAATGTCCAAAAAGCCCTTTATACCAAAAATAGCTCTTCGATTCTTCTTGATAAAGTTGCTTTCTAAATGCGTGCCTTGTGCAAATGTGTAATTAACTTTACTAATTACATAGGAAAAAAGTTATAAATTTTAGGATCAATTGGGCAATAAATTTATTATTTTTTTAAATTATGCTTATTTTGTAAGTGCTCTCTAACAATTACAAATTACATCGTTGTGCACATAACTTTTTATTTATTTATTTTCTATAGATTTTATTAAAATTTGATCAAAATTTTAAGGGTACGTTTTAGATGGATACCAACAAATAAAATTTCTGAGGAAGAAACAAAATTTTAAATGACAATAAAATAGACGCAATGTACGTTAAATGTACAAATAAATGGTTTTTTATAGTTAAAAAAAAACTTTTTGTCACAGGTCAAATTTCCAAAAGAATAATGTAGGTAAACTATATAACTAAATGAGTAAGTTTGTAGGTTGCCTTTTACTTTACAAAGACTAGTATATAAGTATAACCTAGGAACCAGTTTTTAGAACCTGATCAAAGTTTTAGATTAAAGATCATTTTCTATAATTAATATAGAATTTTGTAATTCAATATTTTATATATGGTATTTCATTAATAAACATTCAAAGACGGTGAACTAGAGGGAAATTACAAAACTTTTAGTATTTTATATAGGCTTTTTGAGTTGCAACAAACTAAAGGAGATTGCTCCCTCTCCTCCTTCATTCCGCCTTTGGACTTATTGATCTTTGTTCAGCCACCTTTATTGGTCGAGATACATGCCTTCATATAAGCAGAGCCAACCAATAAAGATCTCAACGACCGACCTCATAAAGGGCATGATCAACGTACCACACTTCGCTACTCTTAACCATTTTTCCAACAACATGCTACAATTTACGGAGCGATCGTAACTATTAAGCAAGTAATGTCGGCCGGTCAAAACCTATAAATTGAGAGTTATGTTTCATTTCTTAGGTACGCGAGTCTATTCTCTCTTTGAGTAATAGATCATCATACTTAGATTGACTTGAATGTCAAAACCTTTTATCTCTCTATGCAGCTTCTAAGCATTCGTTGACTATTCTAATCCGAACTTCAAGCCGAGTAATGAAATTCTCATTAGAGATCCTAAAAGCAAAATTCTTGCACCTATGACAAGTAAAAACCAACAAAAGATTTAAACTTGAAATAGCTTATTATCCACGTGCTAAAAATATTTTAAGATGATATTAAATTAATAGCATAAGCCTATAGGCTATATAGGACACAAAATTTAAAGTTTTGAAAAACTTTTTAAATTACCACATGAGATAGATAGGTTAGAGACTAATTTGAAGTTTGAAATACTTATAATTTATTTGAAGAAAATGTAGAACAATTATTTATTAGTTCACTTTTGCGGGTACAAATTTCATAACAATTATAAATATTCCATCCCCTCCATATTTCTCTCACATATTTGTAAAACGGTGGTGTTTCTATCACGAAAGCTAACATGTCGATAGGAAACGAAACGATGCTTCAATCGAAAGTGTAACTTTTGTTTTGGCGGAGCAAATTACTTGCTTCAGTGTTTACGATTTCATCGGGAGACTGTAGAGGACACGAGATCAAGTCTTCAGACTTCAGAGTGGCGTGCCTATATACCCAAGCCGGAAGTTTCCACGCTCACTGGAGCCTATTTTGCCACTTCCGGCTGTAATTGTCGGCCAATATAACTCGCCTTCTCTCAACTTGGTCGGTAAGCGATCGCCATTTTCGTTTCTGCTCTGCTTTTCTCACAGAACTTTCCACAAACACTTGCTGCTCATAATTTTTTTTCTGAGGATGTGCCAAGTATGACTTGATCTCTGCAGGTTGTTTCTAGCTAGCTATGTGGGATGGAAGAATGAGATCAAAGCTTTCTTCATTGTCGGTTCTGGGTCGTACGTATTTCAGTTGGTATTCTGTTAAATCCACCCAACTCGTTGAGCTCGGAGCTCTTACCAGTCCTACCATGGCCTCTGATTTTAGTTCGAGGCCTACTCGAATTCAAACTGTCGATGCTGCTACTCCAACGAATCCCAATTTTCGGGCTCTTTTCTCTTCTGGCTTTTGTTCTTGTTCGTATATTTCCCCAAGCTCCAAACGCGATATATTGAACGCCCCTTCGGAAGAATCGAGTCAACATGTTGCCAATGATGATCAAGTTAGCGGCGATGACAACGACAATGGAGAAGAATATGAAGAGGACGTGAACATTAAGCAATTGAGCATCACTGACGAGGGTGTCATACGAGATGTGGATGCGATTGTGGATATATTACGTGGGTTTGGGGATGTAAATCGAATTCAAGTGAAAAATAAGCTGGAGCATTGCCGTATTAAGGTCTCAGAGGAGTTGGTAGTAGCAGTACTTTCTCGGGTTCGCAATGATTGGGAAGCAGCGTTCACTTTTTTTGTTTGGGCTAGTAAGCAGCCTGGCTATGCCCATTCAGTGCGTGAATATCATTCTATGATTTCAATTCTTGGGAAAATGAGAAAGTTTGACACGGCCTGGGCCTTGATTGATGAGATGAGAGGAGGGGCGACGGGCTCTTCTCTAGTGACTCCTCAAACTCTTCTTATTATGATTAGAAAATACTGTGCTGTTCATGATGTTGGCAAAGCTATAAATACCTTCCATGCTCATAAAAAATTTGGGTTTAACGTTGGACTTGAGGAATTTCAAAACCTTCTCTCTGCCCTTTGCCGCTACAAAAATGTGAAAGATGCAGAATATTTACTCTTTTGCAACAAAGATGTCTTCCCATTTAACACGAAGAGCTTCAATATTATCCTCAATGGATGGTGTAATATAATTGGTAGTCTTCGTGATGCAGAGAGAATTTGGAAGGAGATGACGCAAAGGGGTATCAGTCATGATGCTGTCTCATATGCAAGTATCATTTCTTGTTACTCGAAAGCTCGCCACCTTTATAAGGTGCTCAGGCTTTTTGACAATATGAAGCAAATGAAAATTGAACCTGATAGGAAAGTTTACAATGCAGTCATTCATGCTCTTGCCAAAGGTGGGCTTCTGAAAGAAGCTTCCCATCTCATAAAATGCATGGAAGAGAAGGGTATTATTGCAGATGTTGTTACTTATAACTCAGTTATCAAGCCTCTATGCAAGGCCCGGAAATTTGATGAAGCTAGAGCAGTTTTTGAGGAGCTGTTGCAGCGGGGGCTTTTCCCAACAATTCAGACTTATCACGCCTTCTTGAGATTCTTGAGGACTGAGGAAGAAATATTTGAGCTATTGGAGAGGATGAGAAGAATGGGGTGCAATCCAACTACTGATACCTACATAATGTTGATCAGAAAATTTTGCAGATGGCGCCAGCTTGATAATGTTTCCAAAATATGGCGTGAAATGAGTGAAAGTGGAATCAGTCCTGATCGCAGCTCTTATATTGTGCTAATACATGGTCTCTTCTTGAATGGAAAATTAGAAGATGCATACAAATACTATTTGGAAATGAAGGAAAAGGAGTTACTTCCTGAACCAAAGATAGATGAGGTACTTCAAGCTTGGCTTGCTGGTAAGCCCATGATTCAAGGCTATACGAACGGTTTATCAGAGAACCAATCAGATTGTTCTGGGGAAGGCAAGAACTCCAGATCGCTCCCCAAGAAAATTGATCAGAAAATTGATTTTCGCCGACAACCTGAGGTTAGAAGGGTTTCAAGAGCAAGTGGATTTTCATTTTGGAAGCAGTAGGATTCTGTAGTATGTCTTATCACATCAACCTTCAGGATCAAATTGCTTGTTGGGTCCTTCAGGCGCATGACATCAACCGTTCATCTGAGGTTCAACATGCCTTTAACCTCTCACTCCTCCGTCTCAAAAATGGTCTTTTCCTCAGTTACACAATCAATTCTTTTATGTAGTACTTCAAGTGCGGACAGGCCATTGATAACAGAAGATGTAACCTTTGACCACCACTTCTTTATCTTATTTGGTCTCAACTTTATCTTTTACATTGCCTCAGATTAAATTGAACCCATCATTATGTTTTGTAAATTTATGGTATTTCTTATGCCTCTTTATAGTAAGAGATGAAACCATTTACCACCAACCACTACTTTTTTGGTCTCGAGTAACTTTATCTTCTTGCTAGGATTCTTATCTAGAAATGGGTCAAAACAAAATCACCAATATGCTGCCTTGTAAGATCAAGGTGATGTATGGTCAATTCGTATGATTGTACCTTTTAGTTTGTTTCACTTCACTTCCATAAAGAGTTTAGGAGCTAAATTAAAATATTTTGAAAGTTGAGTGGTAAAAGGTGAATTACTAAAATAGAATATTTTAATATTTAAACACTGAAAAAAAAAAGCAGGAAAGAAAAAGACCTCAATTGCAAAAAAAACGCAAATCCTAGAAGGCAAGGAAATTGAAGGATCGAGCAAAACCAGCAAAGGCCAACTCCATTGAGATCCGGCTATCCACTCAAACTCTTTGGGAATCTAAAAGAAAGTCTGGTGAAATCTTCTTCTGCTTCTGTCGTCGTTCGAATTTCATGGTGAGTGCACACTCTCGTTGGTTTGCTCTCGAGCAACCGATATATCTTGCTTCCTCATTTTTTTCTGGCTTGAGATTGATTTTCTGTTTATCTTTTTAGATTACCCATTTGTGTGCGTTTCCTAGAAATTCTTCGTCTCTTTCGTGTGGCAATTACAGTGCTTAGTTGCAAGAATTTGACGTACGACGGTAGTTTATGCATTCGGAAAGGATAGATTTTGACAATCTCGGGATCTCCCCGTGTGAGATTAATGATAAACGAATGATTATTGACGAAGATTTCGCTTCTTTGTGTTTCTTTTGTTAATCCAATCAAGCTGATTCATTTCGGACAACCTCTTGATGGGTCGTTGGAGCGGAATTTTAAAGGTTCCACTGCATCCCAAGAGCCAGAAGTTTTATCGAGTTGGAGCATCAATCTGCCTTTCCCCAAATTCCAAAACATTGACTGTAAGTTCTCGATGCTTGAAATGCAACTGTATTGTGGCGTTCCATGATATGCATCCCTATATATAATGGTCTCGCCTTCATGTGGATCTTATAATCTCGTTGATTTCAGATGAAGGAAATATTAGATGCTATTTTCCTTGAAAAAGTTTACCTTGCAAATTCTGAAGTATTCATCTTCCTTTAGGAAAACAGCCATCTTTCTCCTCAATCGGGTCTTTAACTTCTAATTAATATGTGAACGGCAATAGGTTCCTTCCGCAAATGTCATCTTCTTCAATGGAGATCGGGTTGAAGGGACAGGTAATCCAGTGATCGAGAGACTGTCTGATCTACAGAAAATAGCTGAAATTTTAGTTTCGAAATTCGGAGACTCCACTAATGCATGGGTTGTCGAGGCTTCTGATTTCAATGGGACCTTTGCTGTGTATAAAGACTTTATACCTTATCTGAATCGATGGGGAGAACCAAAATCATATATTCCAAATGGGTTTCCTGCTTCAGTGTCAACCGTTTCACTTTTGGGAAGTTGCTACAATGAGGTAGGCACAGAAAGGCCATTGATAAAGTAGCCGTTCTTAATCATACAGTCCGAATGAGTTTACTGGTTCTGATTTTGATATGGACTTATGCAATCACCTGTGGGTTTGGCAGGTAAAGAAGATGATTTCCAGGGGAAAACAAGGTTCACAGTCGAGCACCATATCCACACTGTGCTGCAGTCTACCCAAAACAATCATTCTTGGATTCAGCAAGGGAGGTACTGTAGTTAACCAACTAGTTGCTGAACTTGGCTCGTCAGAATTCATGGCTGTTGACAATCTTCCTCATTCTAAGCAATCAGCCGGTGTTGAATGTTCTAACCTCGAAGGGATTCAGTTCATACCTACTACAGAACGTGGCTTTTTGAAAAGCATGACAGAGATTCATTATGTGGATGTTGGATTGAACACCCATGGTGCATACCTCACAGACCACGAGGTGATTAAAAGAATCTCCAGTAGCCTTGTTCAGGATCAGGAGTCGAGAGGAGTCCGTTTCATTCTTCACGGTACTCCTAGGCAATGGTGTGACAGCAGAAGAGTTTGGATACGCCATGAGAAGGAAAAAATGTTAAGTTTGCTTGAATCAGAAGCTCGGAGAAGTGGGGGAAAGTTGCAGGTTTGTGAGAAATTTTGTTTTGCTGATAGCCCTCCAAACATGCAGATGCATTTTGAAATAATCGAAAAGTTGGAGGTTTGCTGATCGATCTGTCATCAGGTCTCTGAAAATCAAGAGTTTTGGAGACGATCATGTAGATAATCAACAAAATTTTGCTGGAGCGGAAGCCTTTAAATGTAATATGTTCCTTCTTAAAATGAAGAATAGTTGCGAGAACGTTTCTCTGAACCATCGATGTAGAGAACATGTTTTGCACTTAAGCTTCATTGTTGTGCTCTTTGTACTATGGTTCTAGAAGATATATTCAGTGAGATGAGAATAGAAAACTGAATTGTAAATAGACGAGGTCCAGTTACTGAAGTAACTTCTGCCATTATTTGTTAAATGTAATGACTACATATTTCTTCTTTGATTCCAAGTGTACACAACATGTTAATTTTTACAAATAATAAACCCATCACCCAAACAAATATTAATACTTTTTTGTGATTCAAGCGTAATCTTGACCCATAACTCACATTTAGTTATTTAAAACCATGAGAAAAACATTGCTTTTATAGATTTCTTTACTTTCCTACTTGCTAGTCGCTTGAAATTCTCAATATCTTCTGTAATCATCTTTAAAAAAACAATTCTATGGAATATAACTCATTTTCTAAAATGAATGTCAAAATCATCCTAATGAAGAAATTAGGTTAAGGGAGGAAAAACACCTCAGAATTGATCTGAAAGAAGAATCAAGGCTTCGAACTTATAAAAACATTGGCTGAATCCAATTATGATTTAGAACTTAGAGACGTAGAAATTTTGAGTTTATAACCTCTCATTTCAACCACTGCGGTCTAATGCTATCTTTATATTAACATAATTAATGAATATTTGCAGCATATACAAATAATCGAGTTGATATGTGCAGATAAGAGCATGACATGAAAAATATACAGTAGAACAAGAACAAGAACCATTAACAATTTCTAACCTCCATCATCCACATAAGAAGCAAAATAACCATCTTCTAGTCCCATTTATCCAGCTAACCTGTTGCTTTCTGATTCCGCTTACTTGAACCTGTTTTTCGCCTTCCCCGCTTTTTTGTTTTCTTTGATGGATTGGGTTTGGCAGCAGAAAGCGGTTTTGTATCGTGTTGCAAGTTGGGCTCAGTGTTCTTTGAGGCTAAGTCAGCTTCAGAAACTGCAGCTGGAGGAATGGTTTTCTGCTCCTCCAATTCCTGAGGCTGTTCAATAGACTGACCTTTAACCTCTTCGGAAAGTTGCAACTCTTCCTTGACTGCACAATTTTGCATCTGAACTTTCCGAGTCTGCAAAAATACAAGTGAGTTTCAATATTTACAACTAATATATTTTAAATATAATCTAATAGTTGCAACCAATAACCATATCAAAAAATCATTTCAGTACGAGTCCCCAGTCTGACCATCACAATTCAAGGAACGTTAATGTCACCCCAAAAAAAAAAATGTTTTCACTCTGTAAATATCTTCATTTTCTCAACAAAAATGAGTTATACGATGAATAAATGATGAGCAACACACTGGTACTGGCACACTACTCTGATAGAGGATCAAGTCATCAAACAGAATATACATAAGATAATGAAAACTCCAAACATCAGTGTAAGGATTACAATGACAAGAATGTCATATAGATAGTAGAGGAAATGGGAACAGAATGGTATATAAATTGTAGAGGAAAGCCTACCTACACATCCACAATTGTACAGTGAGAAGATAATAATCCATAATTGGCAACATTTCTATGATTTAAGGGTTAAGATATTGCATATAGAAGTAGTAGAGGAAACTTACACTTCCACAATCAGCACTCTGAATCATATCAGGAAGTAGAATGACCTCTCCGTGATTTTTATTTGCGCTTTCAGGCATAAGTACATCTCCAAACGCATGCTCAGATATGTGTTGTGATGCTTCATGCAAAGACCTTACTAAGGCATCATTTCCATCTTCAGGTGAAGAGGGATCATCGCTTGATTCAAGAAAGTTTAGCTGATTGATTGAAGCAAACTTCATGGGATTTTCGTTCACCACCTTGTCAATTCTGTTCTTCAACATGTGAACTTTTGACTGCACAGCTTCAATTTTTAGAAAGATGTCTTCCAAAATGTTATCGTTACCTCCCAACATAGAAGGTTCCCATCCTTCCGTTGCATTTGTCCCAAAGTAATTGATGTCATAACGTCTCATATTCTTCGTCTTGTCTGTAGATATCAAAGCAGACAATCAATGGCCTATTGACTATTGTAAGCCAAGAGCTCTTCAAATACGAATAAAAGTTTTTTTAAACTTAGTCCTATAAAATGGGCTATTCTTTTAGTTATCAAAAATATAATTATTTAACAATTATATTGATAAAAACAGAAAGAAGAATAATAATTAACTATGACTGCAACCAACATGACTCGTGAATCTATCTCTAATTAGCATGATAAAAGAATGCATGTTAATAGAGGAATTCCAAAGTGTACACCGTGAAGCACCTAGTCGTTCCAAATACTAGATTTATCATCAAAAGTTCTTCAATTCCTTTCCAACCAAATTCTCAAAGAGATGTCTTCACAACTCTTATCTTGATATGGTTTTAGCTTTTCTTCTGAAAGGAATGCGTTAGGAATATCAGTGGAAAAATATTGGGGATATTATTTGTACATTAAGAGGTCATGTTTGCCACTAGACATTAGTCAGAAGGCATGCTGAATTTTGAGGATAGTTTTCTTGGGAAAGTCCAAGCATCCCGAAGTGTTTGGGATAGGTATGGCAATTTTTTTCCTCATATTTTCCTGTTAATTTCCATTGCAAGATTGGGTTCCTATCAGAACGTCCACACACTGATTGTCCAACAAGATCATTAGCAATCTTCACCTTCGGTAAGCCCTTAATAGGTATTTACTAAGGGCTTCACATGTACGGGGTTAATTCCTAGACTTGCTAACCCTCGTAAGATAGTATCACTCTGTTGGTTGAGTCAGCAGCTGTCAAGAATACTCACCAAGTTTGCTTATTGCTCCAATTCTCTATCATTTTAAGTTCTTCTGAAAAAACACTCCATCCCCCTTCAATAGGATTCTGAGAATCTTTCACCAAAAAGGTCTCCAAACTAGCCATTTGGAAGAATCTAGGGAATCACACCTTATTAGTACAGTAATCAACAAGTCCTCCCAAAAGACAGTAACATCACCCATTGCCCACTCACCTCAGCCTCGCTTAGGCTTGCTGCATCCAAAATAAACATTTAGGGACTGCTCTGTCTCTGTCTCTGTCTCTCTCTCTCTTTTGTGAAGAGACCACTCTCTTTGATAATGAAAATTTAATTTTCTTATCAAAAAAACTTTTTTCCACTAATCCCATTATTGATAGTAGGAAACGAGTAAATCATTCCAATGCAGTATTTGCTTGCTACAATAGAAAGCCACAAGGAAAATAAGTTGTAATAAAAGCAACACGTCTATTTCGAAAGAAACAATATTCTTTCTGAGGTTTCTCAAGCCCAAGCTGCCTACATCAATGTGGAGAGCAGTGTGCCACTTATTATTTTTCCTTTCAATAATATTCGCATCTACATTCAGGTTCTTGAAAAGGGACAATAAATAAAAGGGATGCTGAAGCCTTCTATCTATCTTAGCTTATGCAGGTTCCTTTAGTTTCTACCATCAGATTCCAATTTTCACCAGATTGCCTCCCAAGGGCTTCTTCCTATGTAGGTTAGTTGCCAAACAGCAGCAACGCACTAAACTCTAGTTGCCTAAGCTAGAACTTCCTCACTATCCTCGTTGATTCCAGCAAACAATCTATTTGGAAAGAGTAGATTTCCCTAGTGAAAATTATGTGGCACGTGATGTTCCTTTCATCACCCAAGTGCAATACTTGTGAAGCCCATGGTAGACACCTATTAAGGACTCACCGAAGGCGAAKATTGCTAATGATCTTGTTGGACAAGCATTGTGTGGGCATTCTGATAGGAACCCAATCTTGCAATGGAAATTAACAGGAAACATACACAACTGTCATATTAAAGATCGTCAAAATATACTATGCCACATTGATAAGTCAGGTTCTATCAGACTTGAGTCTCTCTTCAATTAGCAGTCTGGTCTGTAAATATTATTTAATCAATCTCATGATGAAGTTTGATAAGGACATTCTAATCTTACCATCTTGCTGGCCTGGTTCTCTCTTTGCAGGTCCCAATTGTAAGAAAGTAAATCATTTTTCTTATGGTGTTCTTATTCTCTTGACCTATGAAGGCTTCTTTTTAATATCTTTGGCTTCAAAATGGTTTGCCCTAGAACTCCAAATAATTTCTGTATTGAGTGAGACTCTTGTGGCCATCCCAGAAAAAGAAAGGCTGATTTTATAGCTCAATTTTATTAAAAATGTTGTCGGAGAGAAATAGGAGAATTTTTCAAGGGATCAACAGATTATAAGGAAATAATTGAGAGGTTAAAATTTTTGTTACTTTCACACGATTGTTGCAAGTTTATGGGTATCAACAAGGTCAAACCCACATATGGATGTAAAAACAATGGGTAATAATATCACGTACCCTAAGAAAAATGATATTGTAAGCTTTTCATCATAAAATATTAAGTATATAATTCATTCAACCAACAGTAGAAGACTTAAAATAGCTTTCCTCACTCGGCCAGTTATTGATCTGCAGAAAAGTCCTACTCAGCCATATGTACAATTTAACGGAGTTAACCAAACTACCAAAGTAATGTTATGATCAACTTGACTTACCTAGTTTAAGAAAAGTATCTTCCAAAGCCATGTCGTCAGCAAGAGACCTCTTCTTCTCTGGAATAACAAAAGAAGACTACAATGTCAAAGAGGGAGACGCTAGAAAAAAATGTCTTGCATAGAAATAGTTGAGGACTTGATACCATAATAGGAGAATAGATTATGGTGTCCCATATATGAAGCTACGTCAGTTGTCTCTTCAGTTTTCTTCCTTCTCTTTCTTTTCATAACCCTGTGTCTTTGAGTGTGACTTGAGAATCCTATTGACTTCACGTCAAAACCTTCCATTGAGAAGTTTCCGTAGACGGACTGCTTTCTTTGATCATATAATGCAAGTTCTCTATCATATTTGAACGCTTGAGACTGAAGTTTCTTAATTTGCAGTTCTAACCATCTACAGCGCCACATAAGGGGACTTATAAACTTTCTCCAATGAACTGTCAACTTTTTCTTCCTATAAAGTAAGATGCATAAATAAATACGTGAATATCATATGAAGTTGAGGAATAAAAACATATTCGAGGAAACTTGATTGTATTGAGTAACAAAATTTTTGGCTTGTTCTTGAAATGTTGACCATGCAAGGTGAAGACTAACATGTTTAGGAATAGGCATGTGCACCCTAACACAAGGTTCAAAACTCGACCAAGTTAAATAAGATCTGTTGAGTTGTATCTGTCCTAGACGACTTTTACATATTTCTAAAGATTACAAACTTTAAAAAGACCAGATTCAACCCAGCCTGATTTCACTTAACTCGACATGACTTAGCATTGGATATATCAACCAAGCCAATGATAAGATGACCAATAAAACATGACTCAGATATGATATTTGTAATCTTCTCTATGTTAATTATAGTTTCATTTGACATAATTGACATCTTCTTAGTATACTATAATGGTTTTCCATAATTTTACATTTCATTAAATTGTATTGTAGTGAAGCTATGGAGCGATTCTTTTGATTGTTAGCAAGGATCTTTATTTTAATAACAGACTTCATGCTATGTTTTATGAAGACTCCTAGCAGCAACTAAATGCTACTGTCCCCTTATAACATACTGAACCAAATGACTATACTACACAGAACTTCCCTTTCATAACCCTCTTAGAATAAGTATGCAATATGTGGACCTATCATACTCAATTAGAGGAGTAAGTACAATGATTGAGCTCAAAATTTCAAGCATCAGAATTCAATACAAGCGACTATCACTATTATTCTTCGGGTGTTAGGTTAGACAATGCTATTTACTTAGCTTCTGATAGAAATTCACTTGCAAAATATTTCAGATATACGAGACACATTCTAGCTGAAAATTAGAGGAGGTGAGAAGGCTGTACAAGATTCTTTCTGTGTGATCAATGTAAATCTGAAAGGCAAACTTGAATTTGACATGATTCTAGTGCAAGAAGCAAAGGAAAAAGGACAAATGGTCCAGTCTCTTACGGATGGTATATGAAATTCAGTTTTCGAATTGTTTATTAACTTATAAAGAAAAGGTAGCAAAAAGCACATATAAATGCAGTAGAAGGGAAATAAAAGGAACAGATACATGTACCTAGGAAACACTTCTCTGTATCCATTGGACATGCGCCGCAAGTTATCACCACCATATAATTGGGATTCAACTTCTTCGTCATCCAATAACAAGCCATAATCTGTCCCAGATACAGTATCTCCAAACGAGCTTGAATTTTCAGTTGAAACATTGCATTCCCCATTAGGACCTTCATCACAATTATCTGAACACCCAATAACATCAAGCTCCATATTGTCACTTCCATCTAACATGACAGTTCGTCCAACAGATATAGCTTCCATGTCAAGAATTTTGTCCTGACAACTACTTGCACTCTGCAAAAAGTTATTTTTTTCCTCCTGAGCAGCATTTTTGTCCTCCATACCCCTCGAAACCTCCATCAAAGCTTCCTCCTTCACTTTAGGCACAATCTCAGGTCCCATGCCTAAAAAAGCCCAAATTGAGGCACTCTTTCGTGCAATCAAGTAATACCATCTAGAAAAATGAACAGCATCAGAATGCAACACACGTACACCAATACGTATCCACAGYTTATTACAAATACCTAAAGTACACAAAAAATTATACGCTTTCCAAATGTGAATAGAACAAAGGAAAATTTAAATTGGAGGTCCGTGAACTCATTGTTAATAACCTATATCTGTTTTCCACATGAAAATTTTATTTATAGCTTGAAAATACAGAAAGATGGAATTCACTGAAGAATTCATTTTGGGGACAAAATAGTAACTCATCATTGCTTGTTTGGAATCGATGAACATGACAGATAGAAAGAATTAACCGCACTATTATTCTTTCTTCTCAAAAAGGAAAGGGAAAAGAAAGTAAATCATAAGGGTCTGTCCCGTCAGAATCACCAGAATCATCAAAGAACCCTCCATAACCACTTGCATTCCAGAAATAAAAATATTTGAAATACCTAGAAATGCATAGACTATGTTGTAAAAAATGACAGGGCCCTCTCAGTGAACGATAGCACAAAACACAAAAGCCTCCGGGAGCAAAATCGCAAATGAAAATAGTGGGTAAAGAAAATAATTTCACCAATATGAGAAGTGGGAAGGGAAAAATAACAACTACCATTACACTCCGATCAAAAACAGTATTCAAAAAAAGAAATAACAGTCCACGTAAGCTGAAAAGGAAAACT
This sequence comes from Momordica charantia, assembly GCF_001995035.1. The sequence goes on from NW_019104489.1 coordinate 6,403,900, forward strand.
TCAAAAACGATTTATCGCCACTGAGGTTCTTCAACAGATTGCATATCCCGTTTCCATGAAGAAATTTTCAAAAATAACTAGAAAAAAGAAACGTATTGTTAATTGAATTTCTTGAGCATCCAAATAACAAAATTTCGGAAAATCAGAATAGTGCAATATTGACTTTACTTATACCTTCAATTTATTACTTTCAACAGCAAAGAAAAAGGACCCTCTTCCTAGTTCTCACTTCTGAATGAGTGAAGGAAAAACCCATCTGGGTTTCAGATTTGAAAAGGACCAACCTGGGTTTTGGGGGTCAATTGACTCAAGCTGTTCTTCTGCTTGTACTCGTCGATCAGCGAGCGAATCGAAGGGCGACGCAGACTCGCGACCTCCGGCCGATGAGTGGCTGAAGTCAGATCCGGTTAACTCAACGGAAAAGGAAAGAAAAGAGGAGGAAAGTGAACGGAATTCCGCGAAAACTGTAGTCAGGACGTGGGAAAAAATTACGCTAGAACAAAACAGCAACACCGCCAATTTTGCTTTCATTATATAGTTTTATGATACATAGACTGGACCCCATCATGCATTAATCATGGGGTCCACCGTCCGGTATTTTCACATGATTTTTCATTCGTGAATGATTATGATTTGTTTGGTTACAAGGTCCAAATTAAACCTACCAGGGATCCAGAACAAACTCATTCCGATTATGAAGCTAAATTGCTGGGTATCTCTGTTAAAATTCCAATTTTGCCACTCTCTTCTTAGATCAAACGAAAAGAATTTTATTGTTGTTGATGTACTAAAGAAAACGGTTGTTTATTGTTAGACATCATCCATGAATTAAAAAATTTAACTTCAATCAGCATTCCGCCATAGAGAGAAGCTGCTGCGTAGCGAAAACATTAAAAAGAATTATACCTTCTGAAGTTATAGCTCAATTAATAGATACCACAACTCCAAAAATTCCATCTCAATACATTTAAATCATCACCATTTATTAAGATTCAAATTCAAATGGACAAACATTGAATTAAATAAAGTTAAATAACTAAACATCCTCAATTCATCTTCAACCAGTCCAACTGCAAAAATGAGAGCTAAACATTGTACAATCTTTAGCACATTTAGAACTTCTATCATTACAGGGAAAGTACCATCAGGACCAATATTAACAACCAAAACAAAATGGCTAACCCAAAAGAAGGGGGAAAAAAAGGTCTCAAGGTAATGTGCTTCTTATCAACTCCCTGCATAAAGTACCATCAGTATATATGAATTCTGATAGAACGAGGACTGAGAATACAGGAAGAAAATGCTTCGAAAACGACCTTTCGAGACCTCGGATAAAAGGTATACACCAGGAAGTAACAGTGAAGCTGAGAAGCCGAACCATATGGTTCGTGGACTGCTTGGCAACAGAAATCGGTATGATAAGGGGGCATTTACAAGTGCGTCTGGTTCGGGCATTCCATGCAGCTCTGTTAAGCTCCATGAGTTGAGTTGAACAAGAACTCACCATCTGTTGCAGGTTTAATTTTGAATTGGTCTTTAAAGGGAAGATTCAATGTTGTGGTGCTCTAGGTTTCTAAGAACAATCCTAGCGAAGATTTTGGCTTGTAATGGGGCAGTTGCTGCTGCAGCCGCAGTACGCAGGGCTCTTGATGCTCCTGCATTCTGCATAAGGCTTGCATGGTGTAAGGCGTGCCGACCCCCTGGTATAGTAAACTGCATGTGGAAGAGAATACGTGTACTGAAGAAAAATTGTGCAATAACTCAAGGGTAGCTTATAAAATCTGGAGAAATACTATGAACTCAAATCGGTGCCTTTACCTGTAGAAGGGCAAATGCTGCACATGCTTTTAGCGTAGGCGATGGATTTCGAAGCATCGTAACAAATCTTCCGATTTCAGCTCCACTAACAATTATGAAAAATTAAGACATTAGAAACAAAAAAAGGAGTAAGTTGAATGAAATTTTAAGAAAAAATTTCCCTGCCCCACAACCAACATTCCTTCAAGATTCAAGCGATAAGCAGATATATAGCCTTAAGTGATTCACATGATAGGCAGATACATAGCCTTTAAGTGACCACAAAAATCCGAGCACAGGAACATAGGAGCAAATATTTTGTAAAGGAATTTTGCGGGAAAATATAAAAGATTTACTAAAGAATATACAACTATAACTTGAATGGACATGCATCATATGCTGAAGGAAAATAGCAGGCAATGCATATTTTTCCATCAAGGTTCTGCTGAAGAAAACTGATTATACAACATTCAAAGGCATAAAAATATGAGTATACTAAAATAAATGGGGATAAGAATACAAGTGTCCAATAATCAAGTAAATTTCTCCAAGTATGAGTGAACCTGCATCGCAGATGGCCCGCTTCTTGAATACGAGCTCGTTCTGTTACTTGTACCAATGCTGCAGGCGCTGAGGATGCAGCAGCAGTGGCAAACGCTTGTGGATCTGAAAACGTTTGAACAAAGGCTTCAATGTTCTTTAATGCCATCCTTCTAGCCCCATCTAAACTCACACTCTTGGAAATGCCCTCTGATGAGCTTCCTGGCAAGGCACATTCATCCATTCTGCAAAATGAAGAACGCTTGTCAAATGTCAAGGACAAATCAACCAGCCAAATAAATTTAAAAAATAATGAAGGCAGCATGCCCGTGGATCTAGTAAAGTCGGTCCATGTACCTTCCATCAAACATGTAGGCCAATGCCAAAGCAGCCATGAAGCGTGCCATTTTTGATACTGACGCATAACAAAGATGAACTAGGGCTGGAACACCCCCTTCCTCCACTATGCGAAGGGCATTACCAGGGTTAAAGGCAAGATTCCAAAGAGCTCCAGCAGCAGTCTCATGAACATCCTGAAAATGAAAATAAATAATACACAAATAGTTTAGCGTATGAATGGTAAATATGCAGTCCACAAGACAATTTGAGTGCTCATTATCAAGCCACACAAGAATAATTTGAAATACTTACTTCAGCATCTGAGCGTGCCAAAGCAATTAATGGTGCCACACCTCCTTGCTGACCAATAGCAATGCTAAAAAACCCCCAAAAGGTAAGAGGTTAGAAGTTAAACCACAAGATCAAATAGACTTTCATGTAGAAAATACTGTAGTTTCTCATCTGTGGAAGATGTCGAAGGAAAAAGTAGGCAATTGGATGGCAGGGTTATTAGTACTTTAAAACCAAGACCTTTAGAAGCAAACCTGAGTACAGATTTTTCTTAAAGGAAAAGGTCTCATTTGGTAAACGTTCAGAATACCCCTATCATCACATAATTAATCGATTCCTATCATTGTCTTCCAAACAGCCAAATAAAAAAAATTTTATAAAGGTTGAAGGACAATTTCCCACGTCTAATACCAAACTAGCCAGGCATGTATAATTGAGAGTCTCCGGGCAAATTTCCATAAACTCTTTTTATCACAGGAGTTCTTACTCAAATATACTGAACATATTGATATTAGGTACGTCCTACTGAGATCCTCTACATCACTGGCACTCTTCGTAGAGAGTAGTTCATTAACATCCTTCATCCCTACAGTTTTTTTATAAATATAAGGATCTTCCTTGCAGTAAGATTAACAATTCTTGTTGGCTTTCGACTTCTGTGACATATTAGGTGATATCATCCGAGCCTCAAAATTTATACCTGTTGGCTTCGGAAACTGACAATCCCCACAGAGCACCAGCAGCCCTTTCCTGAAGACCCGGGGATGCATTTGAACAAGATTGTGCTAGAGCAACCTAAAATAGAAAAGATTTAAAAATATATTTTCAGAAGATGGGTGAGGTGAGCTTACCATCATATAACATATTCCAGTCAAGTATTTTT
>NW_019104489.1:6407769-6432056 GCF_001995035.1 Momordica charantia
TTTTTTGTAATAAATCATACTCAATGCACAAAAAAAAAATCATAAGTAATTAAAGGTATAGCCATGCAACTTTGACGCAAAACAATAGGAGTTGACTTCAGTTTAGAAAACAGAGCATGCTGGTGAGAGGCTTTCAGGTTTTATTCATTCCTAATATTCTCCAATGGGTTTCAATCCATTATAGTTTTGTTGGTAGAAGGGTTTGGACCGGACCATTTAATTCATGTCTATCTTCAGTGTCTTCTGAGTTGGTGTGTTCAAAGCTGCAACAGGGTGAAGTATGTTGCAAAGCTAAATGGCTCGCATAAGCATTAACTCTTCTAACATTACCTACCAGAGCTGGCCTTGTGTGGGTGAAGCCTTAGAGATTTGTGAGGGATGGCCAATAGTAGAGCCTTGATATCCTACTTGTGAACAAAAAAGAGAAACGTGTTCTTCTGCCTCCAACCAAAGTAACACCAACTTCAATCACTGTTTTGTTCACATCTAGAGCAATGTCTATCTCTTCAAGAGCTAGTTCTCGTACCTTTGAGATCATCGATAGGATTGAGGAATTTTTTTAAGGAGGAAAACATAGATAGCTCCTCTCTTCAAGAAGGGAAAAGATTTTGTGGCAAAAACGATTGTCTGCCACTTCTTAGATCCTTCTGTTGAGCATAATAACAGGAATTTATGTATATATTTACCGGTCAAAGATTTGGAGGTCTGTACATTTAAATGCTTTGCTTTGTACTTCCATTACTTTTTTAATAGAAAGCACTTCCATTACAAGTCTAAGATCCTTCCCAGCTTGATCCCAAACAATTGAGCATAATGACAGCATGTTTATTGAACAGTATTTTGGAAGCAAGTCTCTATCGTTGCCTCTAGCTATTTTTGTTTGTACTTCCATTACTCTTAATGAAGGTCTCCTTTTCAACCAAAAAGAAAAATAAAAACACTCCATTTCATATCATATGCTGATGCCAAATACAGACATAACAAAAGATACGTATCAATTCACAAGAAACAATTCTCCAATTAAAGTTCAAGAGAATACCAATTTCAAACCTTTTATTCTAATTCTATTCCTTTTTTTCCTTTGAGTGCAACAAATGTGGGGATGAGAATTTGAACCTCAAACTTCAACTCGTTTTGGTAATTTCAGACCTTTCTATTGTGAAGTTTACTAAAAACTAAAAGGCTCATCTAATCGATGCCTATACCACATGAGGAATAGATTTTTAAATCTGATGCAGACAAAAATTTTACGAATGAGTCTGGCAAGTGATTCAAAAGCATGTACACGGGGCTCTTATTATTATTCTTTCACTTCCCAAATTAATTATTTTCAATTTTCAATCTTCATTGGCCAAAGCGAACATAGTTCGACGATAATTGGCATATATCTTCAACCAAGAGGTCGTGAGTTCGATCCCCCACCCCACATGTTGTAGTAATAAAAATTGTTACTTCTAAAAAAAAACAATCTTCAATCTTCATTGATCCAGAAGTTTTACTAGAGCCTGGTCTTTTCGAGTAAGAGGTTAAAGATCTTACCAATGCCTCAACACCACCTGCAGCTGCAATTGCTTCTCTATTTCTGTCATCAAATGATAAATTCCATAGGGCACCAGCAGCCTCTTGCCTGTTCCACGAGGCAAAGGTAATGTGTTGGATTAAAACACAAATTATGTATTTAACCCAGGTTTAAAAAGTTTCTCGCAAAAATAGTAATACTTGATTGTAAGAAGATGAGAAGCCCACCCAATGAACAATCTAATTCAATTGCAATGTTAAAAGGCCTTCGTACTAATTCGTTCTAATGAAATCGCTACAATTTGGGAGAATTTTCCTACAAATACATGTGTAATCATTTAACTGCAAGACCCGTTGGCCTTCCCACAGAGTTTTATACAGGTAATGAAAATATAAGACAGCGAAGAAACTTTAGTTCTTACGCTAGTCCTTTACTCTTAGCAATATCAATACTTTTGACAATACCAGACCCAGCAGGATTTATTCTTTATTTGTCACTTCTTTCTCCAACAAGATTTGGTATGGTATCGTCTATTTTTTAAATTTTTTATTTCAGATGCTGTAAGACTAAATTGAAAGATTTTTGAACTGGATGGAATGATATTCTACATTTAATATAAATAGCAAAATAAAAAAGAATACATATGGAATCATTGCAAAACCACCTGACACCTTCATGAGGAGAATGTGTAAGTTGGACAAGCGCTTCAAGTGCACCTGCCTCTTGTCCAACAGCAGAGTTGTTTGTGTTGCTGTCTCCGTGGGCAGCCAAATTAGCCAATGCCCGAGCTGCCTGCATGTACAAATTATTCTAGGAAAAATAAGAATAAGGTACAGGTCAAGCACATAAAACTGCCTGACCAACAAAGTAAGCACGAAACTCGGTCGAAAGGAGCTCCATGAAACACTAAAATAGCAATTTGAAAATTGGGCAAATTTAGACTTTCTTTTTTCTGGTCTGGTGGTGGTCCAGGTGGGGTAAGAATGCATGCCTGCAGCTAAAAAGAGTAATATGACAAATAAAAGCATCAACAAATAAATGGGTGGGCCAAATGGATATTATAACCAACTCCTTATCGATGACGCTCTCTCCCTCTCACCCCCGACCAGCCACCATCGCACTCCCTCCCGCCTCCTTGTTGACCATGTACTCCTTATCGATGATGCTCTCTCCCTCTAACCAACTCCTTATCGATGACGCTCTCTCCATCATCGATGACAACTTCCCCTGTCCTCCCCGTTCAATTCTGATTGAAAGAAAATGCTATACCCTTGAGTTAGATAAGAGATTAAGAGTAACTTAAAATCACAGACATGACAAAGGATCGTGCCTTCTTCATACCTATAAATTGGTTGTCCCTCTCTTGGAACTCCATCTCTTCTCACGACTCCCCTGAACCAGAAGGAAAGCCATATTGATGACTAAACCATGTGGGTGGAGAAATCTTTTAACAAGAGAGGAAACTTTGCTGAGATTGCAAAGCTGCATAGTAATGGAGGTCTTAAGAATGAATAAACCACCACTCAATCCAAAAGTTTAAGCTGATGAGTTGGATAAATTTAATTCATTTTATATGGATTCTAACACTCCCCTCGATTGTGGGCTTGGAAAATTACCTCAAGACCCAACAAGTGGAAATTCCCGCTCTGATACCATCTTAAAAATGAATAAACCACCACTCAACCCAAAAGCTTAAGCTGATGGGTTGGGTAAATTTAATTCATTTTATATGGATTCTAAAAGGAGGCATCAACAAAATCTTGGTACCAATTGGTGAACCCATATTGATGAATAACCCTAAACCCACCTATCTAAGATAATCGTTACCATACAGAAGCAGCGTACCTTCCTCGTTCCTGCCACTTAACACTCTTCTTTATTGCCTTCCCTGATTTAGGCATCGAAGACTATGCTTCCAGCTTCTTCCCTCTTTCAACGGCTCTCCCATCACCTCTGTCTAACCCCCCAAACACCTCTATCCCTGTGGCTTGCAACTGGTCTGCCTTTTGAACATGGAGGTCCATCTTCCCACATCAGGTTACCTTCGCATATTGGGCAACTATCTGGTGAATCTCCGATAGTATCAAGAAAGGAAGCTAGTACCTATCAGCAACCCTTGGATCCATCAAATTTCTTACATTTGGTTGTCCCTTAGCTGAAGGATAGAGACCATTGGGTCATGCCCATTCCTTCCTCGACAAAGAAGTGCAAACTGACTACAAATCAAAGTAGGGGCATCGGGAGTTATCCTCTATTAACTACGACAAACTCTCCTATCTAGCTAGCATTGGTGGGTCTTTGACCTCTTTATGATTATTCTCTCTTGGAATGTCCGAGGTTTAGGAGATTGGAAGAAGTGGGCTCGGACTAAAAAGTACATTCTTCAACACAACCCCACCGTTGTCATTCTCCAAGAAACAAAGCTCCCAAAGTTGATAGACTCATTACCAAGTCCCTATGGAACTCTAGGGATATTGGGTGGACAGCTCTTGGAGCCTATAGTTCATCGGGGGTATCATCATCATGTGGAACAACCCATCTTCCACGGTCTCATAGGTCACTCGAGGTGTTTTCCCTCTTTCATCCATATCTCCATATCTAATGGTTTTAATTTTTGGTTGTCGGGTATCTATGGTCCATCCACCTACAAAGATAGGCCCCCATTTATGCAAGAGCTCGTTGATCTATCTTTTCTATGTTCTAGAAACTAACTCCTACGGGTGATTTTCAACATTTCTCGTTGGCCTTTCGAAAAATCCATAGGAGGCCCTCTCATCTGCAACATTGTAGATCTCCCCTTACATAATGGTTTCTACACTTGGTCCAACTTAAGAGACTCCCTCACAAACTCTCATTGACATATTTTTACTGAGAGTGTTCTTGGAAAATTCAACAATGCCTCGATAAAGAGACTCATTAGACCTACATCAAACCATTACCCAGTTTTTTTATCCATCGGTGTTGAGAAATGGGGCTCTACACCTTTTCATTTTGAAAATACGTGGCTGAAGCACCATAGTTTCTTTATATTGGTTGAATATTGGCCCAGGAACAATTTCATTCAAAAATTGAAGGGCCTTAAATCTATTATTCGGGTCTGGAACAAAGAAACCAGCTCCAAACTGAAATATCTATTCTTGATAGTATGGAAGAATCAAGTGATGCCCTTCCATCACACAAGGAACAAAGAAGGGCTCTTAGATCACAGCTCCTAAATAGGTTGAATTCAATATATAGGATGGACATCAATCAATACCTTCTATGATACATCTATCTCCCTTCCGTCTTGAATATAACCAACAAAAGAAAATGATGACCTCCACGTCTCTTTCTTCTCCTTCACCAAACTCCTACCACTCTATCAACTAAAATCACATTTTTTTTCTTCTCCTTGCTCAGGATAAACATTAGGAAATCACATTTCTTTTCTTCGCCTTTCTCAAGTAGACAAAAGGAAAACCGAAAAACTTATATTTTGATCCCCTCCTTGGGCAACCTTGCGTACAATTTTTCCTTTTTATCATCCTCTTTTGCTAAAATGTCCCTAAGATGAATCTTGAGCCTAGCTTTGCATGGTTTCGCATTAGGTGCCCGACTTCCTCATAATCAAGATCAAAGAAGTCTTTATTTGCTAATGTTGCCAAGTGTCAAATACCTCTTTGCTTCATTGTCATAGCTTCAACTTGATGTGTTTAGGCTTTTGACAAAATGCAAACCTTGACACCGTTTCTTTCAAAGAAACTTAACTTCCATTACTAGAACATAGAGCACAAAAGAGGAAAGATGAGAATCTGAGGTATCCCCACAAGCTAAGAGATTACAGAAAAAACTCCGGCAAAGATTTGAGCTACAACATAATTACAAAAGGCTTTGCTAATTGAAGCCCATGAAGGGTTTGCATCTTTGAACAATTTTGTTTCTTTTCATCGATGAAAAGTTCACATCTTGTATAAAAAAAAAAAACATTTACTACCCGTATAGTCGCTATGGAACTAGATTCTAGAAATCTATCCAAAAAATAGATTGATCGAAAATGATTCTTATAGTTTCTTTTCATTGATGAAAAGTTCACATCTTGTTAAAAAAAAACATTTACTACCCTTCCAGTCGCTATGGAACTAGATTCTAGAAATCTATCCAAAAAAATAGATTGATCGAAAATGGTTCTTACAGTTGCTCCTTAATCTAACCTCGGTGGTCTGGTTAAAATTATATGGATTCATGCGGTGCTAGCTAGTCTATGGCGCTTGTGGTTGAGAGGAATCAAAAAATCTTTAAAGGGGTGATAATAGTTTAGAGAGTTATGGAACCTTATGAAGCTTTACTCCTCTTCTTAGTGTACCTTCTCCAAAGAATTTTGTAACTATGAGCTCCTACACAGTTGTACCAACTGGGAGGCCTTTTTGTAACCCTGTGGCTTTGTGACGATATCTCATCTCCCTCTCTCTTTTTTTTTTTTTTTTTTGTGCTCTTTGGATGAATACATCCTCCATTTCTTGTGTTAAAAGGAAAAAAAAGGAATAGAATAGATTGACTCTCAAGTAAATGTCATTTCCAAGATGGCTTTCGCTCAATTCCATATTAAATTATCAATGATCAATTTGTTAAACACCTCATATTCAAGGTCCCCCACAACTAGAACTTTCTTTCAACTTGAAACATTAGTCGCCCTTTAAACACCAAATCACCTCCCCACATCCTCCAGCTCCCCCCAAAACTGTTCCTATGGTAAGATGTTAAATCATAAACATCATAGCCAAAAATATCTCCCCATCTGCCAAAGAAAATTTAAATATGATGGAAAAAACACTAGAAATAACCTCGGCAAGTTCCAACCTCTCATCCAACATGGAAAGAATACCACGGTCAATACTAAAGCCTTTTGTGATGTCCATCCAACATCCTACGAGCTTCACAGGGATTTGATTATTTTCCCCAAAATCCATCAAAAAGGTCTTCTAATGAATCCTACTCAACTTTTGAAAGAGGAAACGTTGATCAAACACCCTAAAAGCAAGCTAAGCACTAAAGCTCACAACCATGTACAAGACAGAATGCGAAAACATCTTCCATTTCTTTTTTTATGCTTCGTTTCTTGTATTTCAAAGAAAAATGAAAGAGCTAATAGTCATAGACAATAAAGCAATTGGTAATTAATGGTTTTTAGGAGTATAATACCAAGTAAAAACTAATTTAGGGATGCATATATTTCAGAGAAGGAAAAAAGACCCCAAAAAATAGTTACTTTCAAAACGAAACGTGGTCCTCATATGAATGATAAAAATATGCAACTTCAAGTAAGCAGATTGAAAGGAAAACCCTTGTTATTCAACTGGATGGTCACCTGCTCTTGCACTCCTTCAAACTTGCAGTTGCGAGCAAGCATCACCAAAGCATGCACACCACCTGCTAAAGCAACTTCAGTACTACACCTATCATCAGCTGCCAAATTTGCTAGTGCACCAGCTGCACGTTCCTGAACATACATGTGAAACAAAATTAAATTCTATGGTTTCTTAAGAACATAATTCATCAACTTGCAAAAATGTAATGCTCAGGAAGGATAAGGGAACAAAGATAAGCTATGAAATAGAGAAACTTACAAGAACTCCATCGCCACCAGAAGACCATTTAAATATCAAATCAACTAAAGCTCTTACTCCACCAGCCTCGGCAATAGCACCCTATTTTTATTAAAATAAAAATTTCAATTATCAGAACTGGAAGCAAGTAGTCTCCAATTATGCTGATACCGATAAATATATATATATATATATGTGCAAATGTCATACCTTATGTTCCTCCCCAACAGAAAGATTCCACAATCCTCCAGCAGCCTCTTCTGCAACCAGCCTGTTCATGGATCTTGCGAGGCCTGCAAGAATATCAATTCCACCTTCTTCGGCTACAGCCTTTGCAACATTAGCATTTACAGACAAGTTTGCTATGGCCTACACAAGCAAAATAAAAGCATGTTAAATTTGTTTCAGCTCAAACCCACAAATAGAAGTTAGTAGTAGCATTGCAATGTTTATTAGAGAATACTGAATAGTCCATATCTCAGTTGTCATCAAATCAAATCAACCAACTAAAATTATGTAACATACTCATTTGATGGTTAGTATATATCCATATAAAAGTTACCTTCGCAGCCTCGGACTGAAGCCCTTCCCTCCAAGACTTTGCCAGGTCTAGAAGGAGACGTATGCCACCACGCCGCATCACTTCTTCTGCCCTTCCAGAGTCAATACTAGCATTTTCATCATCAATGACAACAAAAGTTGCAAGACCTGTAGCTGCCCTTTCTTGAACATCCTCTTGTGAACTTTGCATCAAACTAAGTAACAATGCTGCTCCTTGATTGAGCCAAAAATTATCCAGACCGTGCTGATTGCTCTCAGCAATACGCAGAAGATTATGTGATAATATCCACTCAAGCCACATCATTATCTCGTCCAAACTCCTACTTTTGTTCTTCAAATTCCTCCAGTCTAAGAACATGTTTTCCCCTTTCTTTGTAGTATCGACAAATAAAGAAGCTATTTCTTTCACAACATCAGTGAAGAGGGCAAGCAACAGTTTACCTTTATATTTGCTGACAGTGAAGCTAGCATCTTCTTCTAGAATTGAACAATTGAAGGCGCACAAAACTTTTAAGCTAGGAGAAGAGGACATCAATCTTGATACAGCAACGGGACCAATATCAGTTCGTGAGACATCTAAACCAACCAAGTTAGGCAGCTTATGCCACTGATGTGAAACGGCACCCCACTTCATATTTGAGGTCCCTGCAACTGATAGAAAACGAACTGATGCTAAGTTTCCAAGGGCCATCTCATCTATATTCAGACAATCAATGAACCCGACATCAAGCAAATTAGGGCAATGCTTTGAAAGAGCATTAAGAGCCTCAGCATTGACATCCCTAATTCCAGAAAGCCTAAGCTTTTTCAACTTATGACAGCAAATAGCTATTGCTTTTATAGCATCGCTACTGATCCTTTCACAGAAATCTGGTCCAAGCTGGAGGCTTTCAAGTGTCTCGTGTCTAGCTGCAATGGCAGAAAGTGTAGCATCAGTAATTTTTCTGCAGTAATCGCCACTTATTTCATGCAAATTCTTTGCAAGAAGGAGAATTATTGCATCAGCTGACTCTGCCCCACGAAACCTGAGCTTCTGAAGATTCTTGCATCTAGAAGCAAGGGAAGCAGCCATTGCAGCATCAATTTTGTGTGCTCGAAGATCAAATGAAGTCCACAAGCATGAAGATAAACCAAGAAGTCTCCATGTTCTACAAGTTGATGACAAGTTTGCCCGGTCACGATAATTCAGACAAGAGAAAAGCTGAATCACTGTATCATCAGGCAAACTAGTCCAATCTACAGTCTGTTTATTGTCCAAATCAGCAATCTCGCTTTCAATTTCAGGGTAGCTTGGCAAAATCACCTTCTCCTTCCCTTTTCTTGTTACCTTCCTCCGCACCCTACGACTCATGTTCCAGCCAATCCCAGAAACCCAGATACCGAAACCCCGGACTTCAGGGAAATTTCGAACAGCACTATAGAAACACGGGTAAACAAAAAATCATACTCTTTGAACCCAAATCCCGAATTCCTAAACGCACTGAATGGGGTATAAACCGACGCGAGCCGCGTGCTATTACTTCAAAACCCTAGTCCTCCAAAGAAATGAGTTATGATTGCGTCACAATTGATCGAAAACTCTTAATGTGTACAAGAAAGAAAGAAAACCCAAGTTCGTCGACAATGGGGTGAGGAAAAAAATAACAAAGAACAAAATTAATCTGCCTTGTGAATTGATTGTACGAAAGAAAATCGAGGCTCCTTAAACCTGAGAGTTCTGGCTATCTGGGTACGCCGGTAAACCCTGAAATCTTCAAGCTTTGAGAACAAATCAGGACACATTCAATATGATTGATTGAAAAGAGTCCAATTGAGCAGAATTGATGAAAAGGAGCGTAGATGGGCAAGGAGGAGGGGAGGGAGAGGGAGGACAGAGCTGAGAAAAGGGTTGGAGAGAATTCAGGTAATGTTTTGACAGAGAGGAAGCTCAAACCCTCAAAGCATGTGTCCACCTCTCTCCCCTATTTTACTTTGTACCGTTGTGCGCCAATTAACCACAGGCAGAGGCATATGCAGACAGAGGGAGAGAAGGAGAGAAAAATAATGTGCTTTGGCGAGGAGGAAGGGGAAAGGTGGGAGATGAATTACAGCATTGTGGAGAGAAGGGTCGGAGAAATATGGAGTGAATCAATATTCATCAACTACGCAGGCCGCAGCTAATCCGGGAACGGCACTCACCGTTCTATATATAAATATCATGTGTCTGATGCTGTCCATTGTATTTCTACCACATGGGTTTCCAGATTTTGAGTTTTCTTTTAATCTCTATGGGCACGCCACAACCCACCTTATGACACAAATTCTAGGTTAAACCATCCCATCAATTTTATCTCTATGCTTTTACAATTTTTATTCTATAATTCAATTTATTTATTTCACCATCCCTTATATTAATTATTGATGTTAAGTGTACCCACAATTTAACACCATCCTCATGTTTGTAAAAAGCAAATCTGCCATCTTTTAGTGCCTATTAATGAGATTAAAATATTGGAATGAAATTGAAACTTTTAAAATTACAAATGAAAATCTTTTAAAACTACAAATGAAAATATAAAAAATTAAACTCGATTGAGTTTACTCGAGAAAAATTTACAAAATTTGATTCCTTTTACGTGTTTCCGTGAATTGTGATGTATTTGTTGGGAAGTGTGGGATTTGAGTTTTCAAGCTCTCTCCTTTGGTCCATATATTACATAAATATACTTTAAATTTTATTTCCTCATCAAGCTAAGGCATCACATGAGGATTTAAAATCGCTTTTTCAATTATCGGGGCGTGATTTGCATAATACACCATAATGTAGTATAATTTACCATTATTCAAAATTTCAAATTGATTTACATGAAAGTTACATAATTTAATAAATTATTTTAAAATGTATAATTCAACATCCTCAACCTTTATTTATCATCTATGGGATCAATGACAAACTCCCCTCACTTGCGTGCCAAAAAAAGAAGCCGTGAAAAATTGGAAGGGATGTACAAGAAAGCATGATTTTTTTGTTAGTTGTCATTAACTAGTCGAGCTGCACATAACGTGGTGGTGCTGCTGTTTTTGCTGATTTGGTTGTTCCATCGATCCAGACTCACAAATATACAAGCCCGAAAACTCATATCTCTGAATATCAATATCAGATGTTCAAAGAATTGCCAGAAATGCAAATATACTACTGTCAAATGGTAAGGAACATACTTCTAATCTATTGATTAGACATATTTTTCTTTCTAATTTAATAATTGAGCCGAATCTATATCCAGTTGATCTCATTGGTAAGATCATTGAAAAAGAAAAGTATCATGCAACTTGGTAATCTGCTCTTTAATCTAATGATCAATTACTGTGAGAACATCTCACCTGGGGTGGGGGGGTGGAGTTGGAGGTCATTTGATTTTCCAAAAGGTCTATCAGCATAATAGGCAATAAATTCAGATATACATTAGCAGTATGGACTGCTTAGGGTTATTCATCTCAAAGATTCATGTTTCCCAAAAAGATAATCTTCAACTCCTAGTTGCAGACAATATCAGAGTAAAAAGCTATTGTCCTCCTCTGACAATCCTGAACGCTTAACAATTCCACATCAAAAACTTCAAACTGCTTTGAGCTGAAAAATGTGGAAGGCCCCACCTGCGGATGATCAAAAGTATCTAATCAACTGACATAGTTAAACAGTAACCACAGACACATAACAAAAATGGTGACCATCAAGGTCATTCAGCAAGACAAGTGAAAATAAGTGCGAGCATTCGGCCTTTATAAATTAAAGCAGTAAGAGTCGACATGGGTATTCATAAGCTTGTCAAAATATGGGAACAGTGAAGAGTGAAGACAAATATACTCCAAGACAGAACAATAGAGTATATCTGCATGTCTGTTTAGATAACTGGGATCCAAAATTATTTTTATTTTTATTTTTTATTTTTTTGTTTCACTTGCATGGAAAAGATGCACAAAATAAGTGGAGTAGAACACTACAGGAATCCAGTTTCAGGACTGGCAGATAAGAAAGGACAAAAAGTGAGTCTACGGCTCTGCGACAGGGCAATATGCTCTCGTGTCATGTCCATTCCGCAGCATTCTATGAAATTTAATCACAAGCTTCCTGAGGATATTACTTATGAGAAAAATGAACGTCAATTTATATATATTTAAGAAGAAATAACTTTCACTCCAAAAGGATGTGCAAGGGAAAGGAGGATGAGAAGTAGAATAATAATGCAAAGAAGGATGTGAACCGAAGGAGAAATTCACTTAATTAAATGGAGTTCAATAGCTTTTCACCTGATTAATGGAGGCTTAGGTTTGTCAAATTTATGCAGAAGAATATGGCTATTGTTTCTAAATGGGAACAAAAATTTTCACAAGTGGGTGCTTTACAGCACTCTACGGTTGCAGTATGAGGTTCTTGAGGGCGGTTGGCATACTGCCAAAAGAAGAGGTCTTAGCAAAAGAAGCACTAGGAGACTCATCACCGAAGATAACATCTTTGTTAATCCTTCCTTTTCTCTTAAAGCAGGAAAGGGTGATAATATTTCTTCTTGGGAGGATGTGTAGATATCTTAATAACGTGACCTTTTTTTTAGACTTCATCAGTTAGCCACTCACGTAATTTGTCAATCAAGAATTGCTGGAATGTGAATATAGGTGGTTCAGATATTCAGTATAGAAGGTTGTTCAAATGATAGAGAGAGGATGGAGTGAGCCAATTTCTTGAATGTGTTGGGGACTCCCGGCCAAGCAACAGTAAAGATTCTTTGATCTAGGGGTTGGATGGTTCAGGAATCTACATCTCGTAATCGGAGTGTTCTAACCCAAGGCTGTTCCAGAGCTCTATTTAGAAAGAAATCCCAAAGATAATAAATTCTTCATGTGGTCCTTGGCATTTAGAGGAGTCAACAGAACTGATTGTGTCCAAAACGTCATTTCTTTCTTTTGCCTTTCTCCTGATTGGTGTGTCCTTTGCAATAGTGAGAATGAAAATCTAGAGGGCCTGTTTTCCCAATGTCCCCACATGATGGGATCTTAAAATAAACTCCAAAAGGAATTTTGCCTATTGTGGTGCTTTTCCAACAAGCCTCAAGATTATTTGGAACACTTACTTTGTGGGTCACTGGTTTAAATATAGAACCTAAGGTTTTCTGCATTGTAAGGTCCATTCCCCGGAATTTTGCTTTGAAGGAACAGAACCTTATATTGTAAAGAATAGGAGAAAATTTCAGAGTATCAAGTTTTGAGGTTTTTCTCGGTGTACTCTTTCATAGTCTCTCCGTCGTTACTCCTATTTTTTTTGGAGTTCCTTTGCAATATAATCTTTTTGTAACTACAACTCTTTTTTTTTAAATTATTAAACCTGGTTTGAGGAAATTTTTGCAATCACGCTGCCTTCTGGGGCGAATTTCTCATCACCCATTGTACTTTGCTTTTATCCTATTATTTTATTTAATTGTTTTTTTATTAATGCCTTCTGAGGCTCCTCATTGTAGTACTCCCTTATCTTGAATGGGGAACTACCTAACAACCAACCTAACCTAGTACATATTCTTCTCCAATATTAGTTTTTGCGCACCTATTGAGAATGTACTGCTATGCAAGCAAACCTTGTGTAACTTGCTACAATAATATAAACAATCTCATGGTAAAAGATAGAGGTTTATCTAGCTGGAAATGGATTATATGAAGTGAAATTACTACTATAGCAATGGAAGTGGATGGACTTATGTCAAAGTAGATAAAATTCACTTCGGATAACACAGTAAGTAGAAAGTCATTCCAGCTCAGGAAGCACTCATATTCGTTAGTCCTACATTTCAATTATGGGTCTTTCATTGCATACCAAAATTGCTGCATATGTAACAATCAGTTGCAAGAAATTTAAGATGTTTATACAAAACTGAAGCAAGAATAATATTCTTGAGAACTCACAGGTGGTCCAAGTTCTGGTGGAATTATTATTCTCCTCTTTCCCCCAGGTTTCATGCCACGAATTCCTTCCTCAAATCCTGAAACAATTCTATTTCAGATGCCATCCATTTATTTTCCGCCATAAATCAATCTCTTATTTCTTTTACAACATTGGTGATTGTTTTCCCCCTTTTGTGTGTGTCTGGTGGTGGGGATGGGCAGGGTGGGGCTTCATCTTATAGTTAGAAAATTTCAAGAAGTTACCTGGGACCAATGCATTAGTGCCCACACGGATTCTGGCAGGAGAACCCTGTAAGTATGTGCTGTCAATACGACGACCAGACTCATTGTAGCCAATGTAGTGAAAAGTCACCTGAAAGGACCTTCGGAGTCACAATGTACACCATGAAATTCCACTAATGTCAAAACCATGCGACATAAAAAGAAAAACAATCACTTATTACAATTACAAAGTCAGTGTTTACATTTAGGCCAGTGCATTATTTTTTACAATCAACATCTGAAACTTTTCATTCAATTATATAGGTTAAACAGAAGACACTTATTATACATTTCCAGAGATCGATTAATCATTCTGTCCCTGCAAATTCCACCCTTTCAGACCCAGCATTGTCTTTCAGAAAGACCAAATCACTAGACCATGAATCAGCACTGGAATTGTGATACAAAAATGAATTCTAAGGCAAGCAACTACTGTAAAAGAAGCATATACCATCTTTATAAAACTTCAGACAACCTTATACAGAATAGTCAACAATTGATCAGCAATATTTCAAGAATTGTAAGTGAACATTCACTAAGCATAATTTTGCCTTCTAAGATTCTTACATGACTGAACTTTCAGGTGTGAATCTTGTTGGATGACATCAGAGATTGAAATGAGTATCCTGAAATCTAAAATATAAGAGATTTCTACCACTCACATTTCATTTAACCTTCATTTTGCTGGACATCTTATATACTCTCATTTCATACTTTCATTTAACCTTCATTTTGCTGGACATCTTATATACTCTCATTTCATACTGAAGTGACGTCATAAGATGGGACAGACTAAAACACAAGCCAAATCATTGACAGACAATATTCATCCGATAGTAAACCAGAAAAGATATGCTAAAGTCTCTCCTAGTTCAGAATATCATCTAAACATAGAAATATGTGACAAATGCCAAAGTTAAGACCTAATAAGAACAGAATATAATTCTTCATTTCACAGTATTAAGGGAACTTTTAACTGCACTGTATTGGCTTGCTAGTCCTGGATATTCAACCACCAACAGATAAAAATTGTTTCTGTGAGAAAATTCAAGAAAAGATATTGCGGTTTTGAAGAGAAGAAAATAAAACCTGCTGACCGTCCTTTGGGAAATCACCGTTACCAACTTCAATATCCCAATATATGAGCCCAGAGTCACCTTTTACGTAGGTCTCTGGTGCTACTACCTTAACCTCAAAACCTGAGCCACATTACAAAATTTGTAATAAAGTCAATGCCTTGAAGATACACAGATAGAACTATGAACTAGAAGCAGGACACACACCTTCTCTGACAAAACTTGGAAAGTCATCAGGTGCATTGTTTTCTCTCTGTATCCGTTTGTTTTGCTCTAATAAGCGCCTCTCATCATATGGATTCTTACTCTTTGTTTTGGCAGAAGAATGCCAAGTTGGAAACAAAACTGTGGTTGATAAGAAAAATTGGAGAATCTTCCGCCTGTAATTCTGATCAGAAAATGATATATGAGAATTCTCTCCCCTGAGCATGCAAGGAAAATTCTGTGGTCAGCACTTATCTGATCATAAGATAACTTCACTATGAAACACAAATCACAATGATCAACCAGTCCTCAAAGTCTAACCTGCTATGGTTGAAACTATGACAGGAGCAGTAGCGCCGTACTTGCTTATTTTGAATCATGAAATCTCTTGATGTTGTCCATGTTGAAACCGCCCTGTCTGCCAGATGGTGTCAATAGACTTGTAAAACTAAGGGAACAAGTAGAGATCAACCAGTATTCAACCTAATTCAGTCAGGTATGTGTGAAGAACAGTCAGATTGCCATTTTATCATATACGTGAAAAATAAATCCAACGAATATCATCGAGCAGCTGAACTACGAAAAATCGAACTTGCAGATGAAGAATTATTGGGGAGAGGGGGCAGGAGAGATCACTAAAGGCGACGAATAGCACTTCTATAGTACACGCAGCTCCTGAGCAAAGCAAACAGGATGATACGAGGCAAATTCCCATAAATATTGTTAATCTGAATCCATGTCGTGTCACCCAGTTAAAGTAAGAGCAAAATCTATCAAAAATAAATCCAAAGAAACAAAACAAGTAAAAACCGAGTCCTTCGAGGTTCAATGTGAATATGTGGAGGTAGAAAAACAAGCAATGGATAGAAGGCGTTAAACCCAGAAAATGCAAGTAGAAATCCGTGTACATCCCATCTGAAAGTTCCAAATTACTCAAAAAGATAGGAATCGGAAGAGGTCTTACGAGGAAGATATTGGCCGGACGTAAGAGAGGGCGTTGAGCAAGTAACGAGCATCTCTTCTGCAGAGGCAATGGCGAAGACGCTATAACATGGCCGTTTCCCGTTATTCTGAAGACATTATCCTGAATCTGCTGATTAAGATCATATGTCTTCCCATCCCATATGGCGCCCTTTTCCAGAATTCCCCGAAATGCCACTCATCCCCCGTGTCCCGTTGATTAAAAAATATATATATTTAACTCATCGAGATTCGAGAGTACCAAATTTTATAGTATAAGCTGAGAATTTGATAATTCTTTTTTTTTTTAATAAGAATTTGATAATTCATTATTTTTTGAAATAAATTTATATTTTTATATTATTCTTAAATTCTTTTTCTTGAATAGTAATAATCCAAACTCATAACATTATATAGTTAGTTGACGTGAAATACCCATTGATTAAATAGGAAATATATTGTATATATACAAAATGAACGTTGCAGCCAAACCCACCCCAACATGTTATACTCGGAAGAAAAAAAAAACAACATGAATGCCCCAAATGGGCGAACTAATCATGGAGGCCCATAATAAACCTCGTTCTCGGAAGCCCATGCTTGTTTGGCCCATGGAATATGGACTTTTCATCTCATCTCCATAGGCTTTTTCCTTTTTATTTGTCTTTTTTCCTTCTGAAAATGTATAGTGAATAGCATTTTTACTGAAATTTTGTAACTGGCCCCTTTCATCGATTTGGTGCAGTTATATTATTATTTTTTTTTTTTTTTGAGATACAATAAATATGAGGATGCTGGCTTATTCATTAAGAAATTAAATACCAATTACACCTATTTACTAGTATATCCAAATCTTTTTTTTTTTTCTTGAGTACTACAATTCAGTATGTGATAAGAGCTCTAATCATTGCTTTCTAAACACTAGTATTGTTTGTGAAAATAAAAAGGTCTCCATTGATCTTTAATTAATTGTCCGTTCCTCTCTCTCTGCAATATCTAACTAGGTTTTGTTAAGGAGAGAATTTGGCAGCTAACCGACCTAATCACCACACCACCAAAACAAAATTTTCCATCCCATATTCCATAAACATCAAACTCAATCCCCCGCAGGAAAAATGATAAAATACAACCTTCAACGTTGGATCGGCAACACCCCCCACGGATTGATGGCTACTGAGGGACGCTGTGAGGTGGCCGGTGGATGGCGGGTCGGAGCGGCCGAGGTCGAAGAGGACGAGGCGACAGCCACACGCTCACACTGAGGGCACATGGTGAGGGTGGTAGGCGGATTCATGTGCATATAGAGCTGTGGAGAGAGCTTGAGTGCTCTCAGCTCTTGCACCTCCTTTTGCAGCCTTCTGTTCTCCTCTGTTAGATTCTCACAGCACCTCTTCAAGTACTCGCAATCCACTTCTGTCTGCTTCAACTTGGTCCTGCCCATCCAATCCAATTTTCACACCACTTAATCCCATTATTACCCTTTAAAATCATCAAAAACAATATTTAGAATTGATCACGTGCAATTCGGTGGATGGCATTTTGGTATATTTTCAGATTTGTGAAGAAGAATATCATTGATGGCGGATGCAACAAATCTTCGTATGACATTTTTTACCATCCTTCTTAAATGCAGTGGCAGAGCATTTATTAATTACGAAAGCAACAACTCCTCTGGTATAATATGATTCTAGCCTTGGACAATGCACATGGAATAAATTGACTTCTAATTTATAACCCACGCTGTGTAAAATGTCCGGACTACCCTGAGTTTGTAGTGAAATTTACTCACCTTGCCCTCCTGTTTTGAAACCACACCTCCACCTGTCTAGGTCTCAGATTCAGCTGCTTTGCAAGTGCCAGCTTTTGCTTCTGACATTTAGAAGAAAGAAATAATAAATCAATTTAAAGTTAAACGTACAAGAAAAAAAAGAAGGGAGTTTCTCAATAAAAGTGCATTTAGATCCTTTGGTTACAACTGAACAAGATATTGACTAAAACACCCTCGTCAAACCTAATAATTACCCGAATTGCCACCAATCATTTTCGTTTTCGGTACGTGAAGGGAATCGATCCCCATCAAGTTCCCACCGGACAGAGAAAAATCGAAGGAAATGACCAAATTGCCACTTACTGGATTCAGAGTGTTGTGCTCTTTGAAGGTCTCCTCGAGCACCATCGACTGCTCCTTCGATAGCCTCAGCTTCTTCCTCGAGGCGTCGCCATCGCCCCCGCCGCCGTCTTCATCGTCACTCCCCCGCGAGCACGAGGCTCTCTCGGCTTCCGCCTCTGCCTCCGCCTCGGCCTCGTCTCCGACCGCTTCTCTCTCGCTCCTCTTCCCGCTGATGCTAGAAATCGTACTGTTCGGAGAAGAAACGCCGTTTTCTTCCTCGCCATCCACGGTCGTCGGCAGCCGATTCACGTCGATTCCCCGAAGAAACGACCTCGTATCGGCGTTTCGATCTGAAAAAAAGAAATATAGAAAACCGTGCGACGGTTCGATCAGAAACCTAACTAAATTCTCCCAGAACAAATCAGGCTGATCGTGGAATCGAGACGCAAGTTTTACGAATTCATTGACGGAAAGGGAAAAAAATCACAGATCTACGAAGAGAAGCAGTAGAGCGGGAGAAAGAAGAAGAAGACAATGAGAAATGAAAAATGAAAATTACCAGAAAATTGAAAAAGCTCGTTCCAAGACGCCTTGCGTAGGTGATTGTGGATGGAGTGGGGGGGCCTGTGCAGGTGAGTGGGCTGAGTGGTAACTCCAAACCCTAAGGTGAGAGTGAGGGCCAAGTCGTCGTCTCTCGCAGTCCCACCCATTGTGCTGGTGCAGTAGAGAAGGAAAGGAAGGGAAAGGCAATGATGGAATAGAGAGTTAAATATAAATACGTAGTCGCAGTGGTAGTGGTAGTGTTAGTGGTTGTGTTTGAATTAGGGGAAAGAAAATGGTGGGAAAACGGGCAGGCGCTGCGGCAGAGATGTCATAGGCTTTTCTTTTGCAGCAGAGTAAAAGCATGGATGGGACTATATATACAGCCACACAGAGAAATTAATTATTAATATTATAAAGAGAGAGAGAGAGAGAGAGAGAGAGAGAGAGACAGACACGAGGGGTGTAGATTTAATCATCACTTGTGTCAGAGGGGCTATTGGCTCAATCATGATAAAATGGCTTTATATAACCCTACCCTCTGCCCTCTGCCCTCTGCCCTCTGTCCCTTGTTAGGGTTTTAAGTTTTAACCCTCGGTTACCAAACCATGGTTAAACCAAGACCAACACAGTTCAGTTGAGCTCAGTTCGTAAATCGTAACTGAGTTTTAATTTTAAACAGCTTTATTTATTATTTTATTTAATTTTTGTCTGGGGTGATGTTGTGTGCAAAAAGAAAAAGCGGCTTTCCCGCTCGCTCATAGTTGACTCAGTATATGTGCGATTAGCCACGCGCTTGCATTAAATTATCAGTTCATGATTGTGCTACTCAAAAAATCACGTGCAGTGAGGGCCCAGGGGCCAATGGGTGTGGGCTTTCGGGTAGGAGGGGCCCAATTGCCCCGACCCCTTGACAGCTCCACATCACGAGGCAAATTGGTTATATCCAGAGGTTTTTCAGATGTCGGGGGTCCCAGCGCGCGTGATACATTTGGCGCGTGTGGAGTTCAATTTATTATGGGGGTTTGAACCGGGGAGGTTACCGAGTTTGAAGCAATTGGAAAACTGATGGTAATAGTAAACTCTCCATAATCCCCATCACATGCAAACGCTACTTCCAATTCAAACCATTTTTTCTTTTTCTTTAAATAATAAACACGGGATTTGACTTCTGGATTCCATTATCTTCCAACTATATTATTAAAATAATTCTGTTTTGTTTCCTCTAACTCGTTACACGTAAGTTTAATATATAATCTTTAAAGATTCTGAATTTTTAAATCAAACCGACAAAATAATTAAAATAGAAACATTTTGTTGTGACTGGTAATTTGAACTTGTTTAAAACCAGACGTGCTAGATTGCACACCAAAAAAATATAAATCTATGATAATTTTGGTTTTAGCTTTAGACCGAAACTAATGAATAATGTATGTGTAATTTAACTTTTGAATTAACTGATAACACGTTTGTATTTTTTTTTTGACACAGTTAAAAGTTAAAACGTATGTCAATAATATCTAACGAAACATTAAAAGTGACATTTAAGGTAATATTTTAATAATGCTTCAATTATATAGCATTTTATTTCATAGATTCTACATTATTAAACATAATATAATAAATGGCAAAACCTTTATTTTTCAAGCCAAATCCAACTCTATATCAGTGACAAAGTAGCGCAACGCAATGCGATTAAGCATTTAACAGAAAAACATGTATTATTGCTGCTAAATAAATCAATAATCAGTGTACCTAAAGAATAAATGTAATTAATTAAATATAAAGGGAGACGTAAAAAAACGTTTTGGATGATGAGGATGGGTCGTGGGTGTGACTTTTTTTGGCTAGAGATGCTATGGCCTATGGCTGTGGCTATGGGGTATCTGCCAAAAGCTATTCTATTGCCTTATCATTTTCATCTTCTCTTCAAATTCTTTTCTACCATGACATGACTTATAGCCATCACGGGCTCCATTACGATTCTTAACCAAATTAACAAATTAAATTAAATTAAAAATAAGAAAAAATTAAAACCACAACATGGTATTTAAATTTTTACATTTGCATGGACTGTTTTCTTCTTTAAACGGTTGATTTTAGTTTTGATAGATATAATTTGTTATTGTACTATCAACGCCTAATAATTTTAGTCTATTCAGTCCGTTTTTCTAATAAATTCTATTTGTTTTTCACCTCCTTTGGGTTACTTCTGAAATCAAATTATTTGACTTACCATAATAATTTATACGTGTCGTTTATTATAGATCTTCACCTTGGATCATTGAAAATGTTCATTTTGGTCTATGTAAATTTTAAAAGTTATTGTTTTGGTCTCTTCATTTTTTATTCTTTTTTATTACTGTCTTAGCACAACGCAACATTCAAAAAAAATTTTGAACGGTAGTCCCAACTTTATGTTAAAGGACTTATGCAAATAAGATTCAACAATATGGTCATTTTTTAATAGACTAGGACAAAAAAATGGTGTTTTGAATTACAATGGTTCAAATTATCAAAATCAAATGTATTAAACTAAACTCAATATTTTGAGAGTAGATATACCAAATAACAAACAAAAGCTAAAAATAATATTTAAATTATTATTTTTTTATCTCATAAACGTATATAGCTAAAAATATTAATGATGTATACATGGAGAGATATCACGTGTGAATATTGAAAGTAAATTGAAATAAAAAAAATGTGAAATGAGTGTCAACTGAAATTATTTTTTGAGTTGGAGTTGGAATGAAATAATTACTATTGAGTGTTGCTAATAGTGGTTCGAGGGAGAATTGTATTTAAATTGAGATAATTAAGCTGCATGCAACATTTAAAAAGAAGCAGGGCGAGCAAAAATGAGACTGATAGAAATTATCAATTAATTGGGAATGATTTCCAAGATTAGTGTGGATTTCTTCACTCTACAATAATTGATAAAATAAAGTCATTTATCCGTCGTACTCAAGGGGAAAAAAGAACAGCATAAATTTGTCACAGAAATTAGAGATCATTATTAATTAAATATAAAATAAAGTCAGCACAGCAGGGTGTAAATGGAATTGTCACACTCACACGTAGACTATTGACGTGCTTGAGTTGGTTCTTTCTTTCTTTCTTTTTTTTTTTTAAAAAAAAAAGGGAAATTAATGGATTATTTCACATATCTATTTATCTTTAATGTGTGGACCATTTTGAAGGAAAGCTTCTAGATGATAATGGAATGCTACTCTTTCCTATCAATCAAATCTCAGGAAATCGATTCGTTTGGGCCCACCTACCTCTCTTTTTACTTTTTTTTTCCCCTCCAATTTTACGTATCCGTCAAATTGTTGAAATAAAAAGTCATCGTGTAGAATTAGGAATTTTTAATTTATGAATTTTTGTGACTTATTTTAATATTTAAAATCTAGATAAATTTCTGCTGGGACGTGCCGACCAAAAAGTTCATGAATAATATATTATGAAAAGATCCTTGATATATAAATAAGAATTATTATGTTTAATTCGTTTTAAAATAATTATTTATTTTAATTTTTAAGTCATAGCATGCAATTCATTTTTGTTTTTCATATATATTTTAGCATTTTTAGTGGAATCTATGGTGTTGAATTTGGTTCTTCCATACAAATAAAAACTAAGGTTTATTCGAAATATATAATATGTTTTTTTCTAGAGATGCATAATAAAATAGTTCAAATGATTATATTTATTACATTCTTTGTAGACAAGAGTTTAAATTATTGTATGTTGTGTATTATTTAAAAGTTATCATGGATTGTCATTCTCTTTTAATTATAGTTTATCATGTGTGATTGTCATTAGTCAGGAGTTACAAAATTATAACATGGCAAGTTGAACATACACACACATAAAATTAATGATATCTCTATCACTTTCTTCATCTTTTCAACCTGTTTTTCTTTCAATGACAAATGGAATATTATAATCAACATCTAATTTATTAGCTTACAACATAAAAGCTAACCTGAGTAGAGTATAGCTTAGCAGTTAAAAACATCTTCGTCGTTTCTTAAAGGTCAAATGTCATATTAATAGTATAAAGAAAAGATCTACACTTTGTTATTTTAAAAATTAAGCATATAAACATACCTTTTCGTGTTATTTACTTTTTAAGCATACTTTTAAAATCTAAGTCAAAATATTTAAATACGTATTTCAAGAAATACGAAAAACATACCAACAAATCATGTGAAATCAAGTATAATTTAAAAAAAATACAAAACAAATAATTAAATGATTATCCAATGAAAGGCCAAGGCCATATTGAACACAAAAGTGAAAATCAAAAAATATATTGAATAATAAACCACAAAATAAAAAGTTTAGAAACCTGGTAAATATAATATTAGTTAAAAGGTGAAATAGTTGAAAACGAAACTTAAAAAAGTGAAGTAATTAAGGATGTAGATGACAACAAAGTAAATTAAGGAGGAAGAATTAAATAAAAGGCGGTGGGCGCGTGGAGGAGGGGAGTGAGAGTGGGGGTGGGGGGGAGAAGAGAGGGGTGGAGGTCACGTGGGGAACATGCAGAAGTTCACATGGCAGGGACAACACGTGGTCCCATCATTGCACTCGTGTGTGTTGCATTGTCTCTCCTCCCCCAGACAGCCCACTTGTCCACAATCATTGGATACTCTCTCTCCACTCTCCACTCTCCACCCACGCGCCCAATCATCTCTACATTATTTACTCGAATCAAATCCCCCCTCCCCTATTTTTCTCATTTTTAATTATTCCACACTCAAAACATATATTCTATAAATTTATGCACCAAAAATTAAATACCACGATCAACATTCCATTTAAACCTTAAAAAATACATCACTCACTAGTTATTTACGGAAAAATGAGGACTAAAATGTTGCAGGTTGGAACGTATATGTTAAGATGTTGAAATCTACCATATACGCCGTGGGGTGATGCATATTGTGTCCTAGTAAGTCGTGTGTGAGCTAGCTACAAGCGAGACACTTGTAAAAACAGGTAGAACATTCTGATTTTTAAGTTAATTTTAGATGCGAGATGGACATATCAATTTCAGACAGGTTTTATACATAATGCAATTGAATGGTGGTGTATTTATAGGGGATAAGTGGGTAGTTGTCCATCTTATCAAACTGTTGAACTATTCTCTAGATCGATGACATACTATTTACTATTGAATGTACCTTATAATGCCTAAACTCGTTTATGATGAGTTCAGATACAATCTTTTCCCTGGAGGAGTAAGCCACCAACCCGACTTAAGAGCTCAACGTAAATCTTGACTATCGAGCTCAACCCACTTGCTCGACGGCCTCACCTTCCAACAGTACATTCCATAGTAAAAGATATTATTGAAGATAAATAGATGAAGGGGTCGAAAATTTGAGTTGAAAAGTACGGTGGTATAGAAATTACTATGACAGATTCAACTTCAACTTCTATTGAAATATAGATCTTAAAAAAGGAAAAAAAAAAGGGACTGTCTTAAAGTATATATCGCTTTTTTAAAGAAAAGAAAAAGAATGTGAAACTTG
>NW_019104489.1:6440263-6451896 GCF_001995035.1 Momordica charantia
TCCTCACGAACCATCTCGGATCCCCGATCCACCGGGTATACGTCTCTCCCTTCCTTCGTTGTCTTCAGACGGCCGCACAAGTTGTCTCCGCCGTCGACTCTACTGCAACCGGCCACCGTGATTCCGCCGCTCACGCCCAACTCAAGGTTAGACTCCGCCCAGATTTTGACTTCCCATGAATATTTGAGGATTAAGATCGGCCATCATATACCCTGCTATACAATTTTGTTTCCTGTTTTTATAATAAAGAAAAACGTAGTTGCTTTGGGTAACTTCTCTTAAACAAAAAACATAAATAATTGGCAAAGGCTCAAGCTTCTAAAAAACCAGAAACAAGAATCGAGAACTTTAATCAGGTCGTAAAATTGGAAAATTTAGACAAACAGATTGAAGGATGAGAATATGGATTGAAGGTGTGCGTAGAATATGGATTATGTGAGAAGCTAAACTATAAAGCAATCCCAGCAGAAGTGGCTCCAAGGGATTGGAAGTGGGGTTTCAGCTCCACAGACCTTCAAACTGTACTGCCCCCTGATTATGACGACCATTCCGTAGAACCTGTATATAAAGAGGTACAAAAAAAAACACAAATCATTTGCAGTAATAGTACTAGTACTTGTACTTAATTAGTTTATAATCAAAATTTTCACCTCCAGATGCCACAATTTGGAGAGCTCCCCACGGCCATACGGTGTCGATTTCAAGAGGTTTTTCAGCGTCTAGCAGATAATAACCATTATGAGAACATCATGCTTATCACTCATGGTAATTGAAGAACAATTTTCCCTTTTTCTATGTTGTTTAGTTTAGATTAGTTATGGAAATTGTGTAGATGTGGGTAATGTTTTCAGGTATAGGAGTTGGAGTCGTTGTTTCGACCTGTTTGAAGGATGATACAAGGGTTGTTCAAGTTGATTATTGTGGATATGTATATTGAGGAGACCCATTTTTCGCAGACTTGATTCCTTCATTGCTGGAAATTTTGAGTTGCGTTCATTCGATGACACAGCTGGTATCAAATTTTCCCGATGAGTACTGGAAATGAAGTCTTCGTTACATTTTGTTTTAGAAAATTAATCTTAGTACTCTTATGTTTCTGGACACACACAAAAACACTTTTAATTCCACAAATCTCATTGCTGTGACCATAGTATACTCCTCGTTGATATCGAAATAGAGATCTCATTTAAAAGATCAGGTACATCATCTCTTCTATACCACTCAACTATAAAGTACATCAACAGATGCTACAATAATATGTAGATGCGTTTTAGATGGTAGAATGACTATATTATCTACTTCTATTAAACGTGATTGACTCAATTGTGACTGTTCATTGTAACTGTTATAGTCATAATAATCATAAGTTCAATACCATTGATGTCCAATTCTGCGTTGATGAGAGAAAATCTTGGATGTAATCGAGAGAATTGGAGAAAAAGAAGGAAGACGAAGAGAGGGGAAGAGAGAGCAAAAAGAAAAAAAATCAATAAAAATAATAGAAAATTATTTAATATTGCCATGTGATCTAGAATTTGATAACTGAATTAACTAACCATGATAGACCATCTAGAACTAATCAGTATTTTAAAAGTGCTTTTAAGTACTTTCTTGAGCCTAATAATAGATACTCGGGCCAAAGCATTATACAAGTTAATAATACTTTCAAACTTTCCTTAAAAATACTTGTGCATAATAATACTTTCAAACTTTCCTAAAAATACTTGTACATCACGTTCATGATGTTATTGTTCAAGGGTAGTCTTTTTTTTCAACCACATACGAAAGTAAGAATTTCAATATCTAATTTTTAGTCGAGGATATATGGCTAAACCAATTGAATGAGTGAAAATACAAGATCTCTCATCGCTATTGTGCAACTTCCTGGTATCTAAGCAAAATATATAATTCTTTTCTGAAAACAAATCTTATCATTACCAAACTGATAGAAAACAAAACAACAGAATGGCCGTGGGGAAGGAGACCATATAGAATGAGATACAATAAAACGTCACGTTGGTTAGATCACTATTGACTTCACATCACTTTCTTTTTCTCTCCTTAACAATAATCATCACTACAATATTATCACTTTCTAAAACAATATCACAGATTCCAGACTCATTTATTCAAAGAAAACCAACAAAAATGAGAATGAGAGAGAGAGAGAGAGAGATCTTGATAATCCAATGCGTCACAGTATCAAAGAAGCAGCAGCAAATAATAGAGTCTGATAATTTATTCTCAATGGAAGATGTGGTCTCATTCTTCAATGAATTTGATTCCACCTTGCTCCTCTCTCAGTATCGCCTCAAATTTTCCAAACACAAATGAATACCCTCTCTGAAAAACAGGCCTTCTAAGTTCAACAAATGCACAGTACTCAACTCCATACACCGTTGTATTTTCCTTAAACTCGGAAACCGCAACCCCCACTCCTTCGCCTGAAAACACACCGACGAACAAACAACATCTTAATGACATTTTAACTTTTTGCACGGATAATCTTTCAATATAAAACTTTGGTGTATAATTTTTGAATTATGACAAATTAAGGGGACTTTTTCCTTCTTTTGGTCCGCCCCTAGCAGCAACCGTAAATACCACTTAGTCACTTACCATGTGTGACAAGCAGCAAGTTCTCTGATGGATATTTATCAGCAAGGGTGTGGAACAATTGCACGTACCGAGTCCGAGTAACCTCTGCTGACCCTTCCCATGGAGGCATCTGAAGTTTCCAAGAGATCACGTTACTTAGGAATGTTCAAACAGGGGCAGAAATATTGAAGCTTTATTTGATAATGATTTTATTCGATTTGATGATATGTACCTCTTTATATACACGTTCTATGGAACGGTCGACATTGACGATGCCTGTGGGGAAAATAGCTTCAAGCTGTGGAATACTGAAATCCCAGTTCTCATCCTTTGGAGCCAAATCAGGTTTGATTGCTACATTGGTTAGCATCTCACACAGTCCATACTCTATAGAAACCTACAGAAAGATCCCAAGTCAAAACTCAGCATTAGCAATAGCATGAGAACTGAACTGTACAGAAAGAGGCTTGAGACAGCCAAATAAGTTGGTTTTGTTGGGAAGGCTACATCCTCTTTTCAAACTTCAAGATTCGCAACAATCTGAAATCAACTTTGAATTCATACAAGTCGAAGAGAGTAGTTCTCCAAATAATTAAAATATTCTCAGAGTCGTACTTTTCAGCTGTAGACTTGTCAAGATCTCTTTGTAAGAAAATGAAAGCACGTTAAGTGGAGCAGCAGTTGTTGAAATGATTTTTGAGGAGAAAAGTCAAACTGATCTCAAAGTTAAAAGTAAGCCTCTATTAACACTCTAATTTGACCTTTAAATTCCATGAACAGAAACAAAACAATTTTCACCGTTCAAAAGCAAAACAGTGAAAAGTATCGTCTGAGGCTGCAATTATTGAAATGAACTTTCTGTACCAAAGAACAAATCTTTGGTCTTAAGCAGTTGAGAAGAACTTTCCAACACCTTTTTTCCAAGCAACACTTGTTAGGAGATGTCACCTTCATCTGTCATTGTCAAGGAGACTGCACATTGTGGGCGTTCACAATTCGGTTTTTCACCAAACCGAAATTTAAACCATGATGATTCGTTTATTATACATGCAAATTGAACCAAAATAACTATTCTTGGAAGCCAATTTTAACTGAACCAAAGTCATGGTTTGGTTTTCTTGATTTTGAACTAAAATCTGTCTTTCACAGAAAAGCTAATGATCACAAAGAGGACAGGAAAAAGACAAGACAAGAAACTTCACAAATATTTTATCATACTAATGAACAAAAAGATAGAATACTTTTGGTTTTGGTGGCCTCCAAATCTCAACTTCAATCATCGCCCTGTTCCCAATGGAACTACTTTCAGTTTTACCCCATCATTTCTAATGCAAGGTGACTCAATCCGACAAAAACTTTCAACCTAATTG
Organism: Momordica charantia; assembly: GCF_001995035.1. Next base: position 6,444,232 of record NW_019104489.1, read on the forward strand.
TTCGAACATGGAACGTAATTGGCCACACCCGACCTCTACCGGACATACCCATCACTATCTCAACGTCTGAAAATGTCAACTAAAATCGCTTAAGTGAACTTTTAAAACCAACAAATTTCATGAAAGAAACTTACGTAAAATCTCAGAAGCATCAGCTGAGAAGATAAAGAAAAGTCAACCGGCGACGTGTAAGAGATTGATTAATTATTTCTATAAATACGAAAAAGGCCACACGATGTGCAGTGCGTCTGACCTTAATCAGTGGGGAGGGATTGACGGCGGAGGAGGCGTCCGGGGCGGCGGAGGAGAGGGCGGAGACGACCTGGGCGGCGGTCTGGACGCAGCGGATGAAAGGGGAAACGAAGACTCGGTGAATAGGGAACCCGAGAAGGTTCCGGAAAGTCCGACCCGTATCGGAGGCCCGAACCAGGCCGTCCTTATAAAGGGGCGGGTCGAACGGGCGGGCGGCGGTGGCGACCCATGAGCGGTCGAAGTTATCGAGGCGGTCGCCGTGACGCATAACGACGACGTTTTGGTAAAAGTCCGGGTGGGGCTGGGGGTCGCCGTTCGATACGGCTTCGACATCGGAAAAGCTCATTGTTGTGTCGAGTTTCTCAAAAGGCAAAAAAGTAATTAAAAAGACTTTATAATAAAAACGTAAACTTTATAGTTATGTGTCCAAAACGCAAACGCCGTTTTATAAACCCAATGTGGGTCCCGCTGCATTGTATAAACGAGAAAAAAATTCTCCTCCTCCTCTTTCTTTCGTCTCGTCACCCAGAAGCAGTTGAATAAATCAAATGATATTATATTCTCTCCCATCTCACCAGATTTGAATAAATCAATCATGATTTTATTTTATTTTATTTTCTTGAACATACTTCCACTATTTAATGTATTTACGTTGGATCAAAAAATCGTTAATTTAAATTCTCAGTTATTTAATGTACATGAATTAAGAAATTTTATATCACCTTACTTAGAAAAATGGTAGGTTTGAATTTTATATCTTTTCTTTTTTTGTTAACAAATACTTTTGGTTTTCGTAACTTCGTTGAAGTAACCATTTAGTCTCTAAACTTTCGTTTGAAATTATTAACTCTCTTACTTTCAAATTAATAACAATTTATTCATCTTTGAAGTGAAATTTTTTGTATAATTTCTTATATATGTAGATCGAAAATCAATAAGAGACCAAATATATTTGTAAATTATAAACGAGAAATTGTTATATGACAAAAATTGACACATAATTTTGATGAGATTTTTTACGATTGAGACTAAATTATAACAAATTTTAAACTTTAGTAATTTTAGGGACTAAATTGTTTCCAATTTAAAAAATACATGGACTAAATCTTTACCGGCTAAAGAACAAATATATTCTTCAACCTTTTCATTTTATGTGGAGTGTCCGAGTTATTTTCACACCGCTTGACTAATATTATGTAAGTATTTCAATTTATACGTAACTTTGACTAATTTTATATATCTTAAAATGAATAAGACATATAAATAGTTTGAAAATACCGTATTTAGCTGAAAATTTGTCAATTTATGTAATGGGGTTTGATTTGTTTGTTAAAAAAAAAAGTATGAGTTTTACATATAGCGGGTGGACTTAATTATAATTCATGGTCTTAATTTTTAAAGCGAAAATGAGTTTTATCATATTCTACTTTTTTTTAGGGCTAAGTATTCCTACCATTATTTGTAGTTCTCCTATCAACTTGAAGCTCAAATAATTGTGGAATAAATTTTTAATCCTTCAATTTCTTCTAACTATCACAATCATGTAAAAATTTGATTAGCGAGATGAATTCAAATTTTAAAAATTTAAAATTTGTTCATACAAATCTTGATATTATACTATTTATAGTTTAAGCTAGTGAGACATCATATACTTTTGATTAACACATATAAATAAGTAGCCTGAAATTGAATGAGTACTCAAGTATCTATGTGTTTGCATTATCGAACACAGCTAAATGAATATAAAATATAACTCTAATTAAGTATTAAAGTAGAAAATGATTTTTTTTTTCTTATCGAACACGTAAGATTGCTTGCGCAATATATTGGATGTCATCTGGCTTTGGGCTTGGTTATTTCATAAGACAATTCGAAGGCCAGACTTTATCACCCCCACGTATTCTCCGAGCAATTTCCAATGTATTATTAGATTAATATTACTACAACATTTTATATATGGACAAATAATATTATTTATTATTCCAGTTTTACTTGGAATTCTAGTAGGACGTTGTTCACTCCACACCACAAACCACATATAAATATAAATTACATAAATTCAAATACATATTAAATTTGGCACAGTCCAAATATACATATTACATCAACCAAGTTTGATATGCATATTTTCCTAAAACGACTAAGTTCTAATAATAATTTCCACTATTTGATTTTTTTTTCTTTAGTACAAAGACAGAAGCAAGGGGGAGAATTAAAGAGCATGATGCTAACTCTTGCAGAAGGATAAAAAAAACTTTATTTTAAAAATAGGGGACATATATTTTATTTGAACTCAATATTTTAGGTCATCTAGTAAAAATACCCTATTATAATTAAAAGTGAAGAAACACATTTACTATATATTTAGAAAATAATAAAGAATAATAATTTAGTATTTTTGAATTATAAACGTTACATGCTAGTTCTAAAAATATTCATATTCGATAAGAAAATACTAAGCTCCTCACCCGTTAGGACCATCATTGAATATTTGATAACTAAGAAAGAGAAAGGTAAAAAATAGAAAATTTTGTTAAAATATAATTTCAATTTTTAAATAGTGGTTGAGATGGATGATAATTAATAAGTAGTTAACTATTTTCTCATTCTGAGGAGTGTTGGGGTACAAATGACAAGGGACAATATTATATTCATCTTGTTTCTTTTTCTTTTTAATTTTATTTAAAAAAAAAAGGAAAAATCTCCAACTGATCTCTCTTATAGGTTAATGTATAGAATTTGACTTCCAAGTCTCTTTTTTAATATTTCATCTATTTTCCCGAAGGGAAAGAATTAGGCTACTTTGTTCATCTACATCCCAACCAAAATTATCATCCATTTATTATAGTTAAATAAAATTCTAGTCGCTAACTTTTATATTTATTTTATTTTAACCTCGGTACGTATTTAAAATTTTTAATTTCAATATTTCAATTGTTTATAAAGATCCATCTTGGTACTAAATTTATATATGACATTTAACCTTTGTATGTCATATAATAAAGTTTAATTATAAAAGACACAGGACCAAAATGATTAAAGAAAAGACAGATTCAGTTGAAAAGTCTAACAATTATAACAATATTTGTTAATTTATTTTTAATTATATATTACGAATAGAAGTTACTTTCGTATGGGCAAAAAATGAGAAATATAATTAAATGAAGCGAACAAACAAACTAGTGACGTAGGACATATAAAGTATTAAAAGAATAAAATTATTTCAAAGTTGAAAAAAGAATCCTAACATGTCTATCTAAATATTGTTTAGAATTAGGAATGGTCAAACTCTTACACGATTAATTATTACCACCTAACCAAATATTAGGGAGTTTGATATTTGTTTCATAATAATTAACCAACGTGTATGCAAATTCGCTAACTTCCTTTGAGATCAAGACCTCAACCTAGAACAACAACGGATTAGTTTTAACTTTTCTAACCTTTAGACCAATGCAATCATAAGTAAATAATTTTTATCTTTCGAGCATTTCAATTTTGATGCCAATTTCTAATTCTTTTTTTTAATCCAAACATGAAGTCTAAAGTCCGTAAAAAAAAAAAAAGAGTTTAAACTTTTTTTTAACCATATGGGAGTTGAAACATTTCAAATAAAAGTTGTCTATATTATGTCAATAGATACAATATTTCCCCCTAAAAGAAGATACAATATTTCAAGTTTTCTAGTCACTATTTTTATTTTTAAATATGTCTACACACTTTCAAATACTTTGTTTTGGTCAATAAAATTTTATATTATATTCATAGAAAATTGATGCTGGATAAGTCTATGAACCAAAATACAAAATTCATGTGATGAACAAAACATTTTTTTTAAAAGATAAAAGTTTAGAAATTAAAATAAAATATTTAAAATGAATAATTCAAATGAAATAAGTGCRGAAGTTTATGAGCTTTGATTAAAACTAAAAAAAAAAAAATATATTTTGCCATTCACGGATGGAAAAGTGAAATTCAAATAAATAACCTAATATAGAAGACTTTGGAAGTTACTAGCTAGAATTGATAATTTGCCAATTGTTTTGGACTTTATGTTTTAAAATAAGATAAGGGTTGGTATACCGGAAAAAAATAAATTTATCTAACCGGAGAAATTTAATTAAAATATGATTTATCATTTTGTCAATTCTCTCCCTCGAGGAATCGCCAAAACTATTTAAAAAAAAAAACCATCAAGTCTTCTCTAAAAGAAAATAAAAATCAAGTGAAGAAAAACTGCATTAGTTGAACGTTAATTTTTGCCCAAATTATTTGAAAAAGTAAAACATGAACCACGTGAAGAGTCTACACGGGCCTATTTTTTTAATTATAAAAAAATAAAAAAAAGGGTGAAGTCTACCAATCAAAGGAGGAGCAGTGGTACGTGGGAAGCCTGTTTCATAATTTTTATTATAAGGACATTTTTTAAGTATAAAATTTGGATATTAACTTCATTGATGATATTTAGTGTTATCAGAGTGCAAGTCCAAGACCTCACACTTCGTATCTCCCTTCAGCCACGCTGATCAAGTTAGCAGAGGATCGGAAGAGGTCGAGCACCGATCCTAGGGGCGAGCGCATCTAGACCATCCGTACGAAGGACAGTTAGGTGTGGTCAACAGAGACGTCGACACCCTGTACACAAACCGCGATATGCCTCATAGGATCGTCCAAAATGCCGTCACGCTCCCCAATGTGGCACATTGGGAGGAAAAATATAATGACAGTGGTCTGTATGACTCCGAAGCGCAACATGACATATTATCTCCGATATCTGCCCCACACTTATGGACTCACACACTCTCTCTCCATATATAAATTAAGGAAGAGAGCAACTCTAATCGAAATAARCTAACTTTCCATACACAATTCCTTGTAAAAATTTGATACACACTCAAACTCTCACTCGAGATTATGTATTAAGACTGGACACTATAATACTAGTATTAGTTAGAATAACTAATTTGGGTCTTTTTAGTTAAAGGCTCTCACAAGTCTATAAATAGCCTTAAATATCTATATATACAATACGGGAGGATTTCAAAATACAAGAAAACTCTCATCCATGTGCAAGATATTCAACATTATGCTTCGTATTTGTTTTCTCCCAACTTAATTATAACTTAACATTTATTCAATAGAGCACTACATTCTTTGCTTATAGGAGGTGATGTACGAAAATTTAATTTCTAGAAGGCAATTCTAAAGGGTAATATTGTAACTTCCTAGGTAATATATTTATAAATTTAATATGTCACTTTTGTGTCCTAACTCATCACTACCAAAAGTGAGATTTTATCCCAAAAAATGAAAAAGAAAAACAATTATACCAAAAGTGAGAGATTGTTTTTATGAATGGTGCAAATAAGAATTTGAATTTAACTACCATATGATGTAGCTAGGTAACTCATGATATATAGTATAACTGATCATACATATGGTCTTTCAAATTTATAGTATATATTTGATCATAATATTTAATAGATTAAATTAACATTTAGCCTAGTTTTAATTTAATAGTCTATATATGGTTCAAATATTTTCAATCATATTTATGATTGSGTTAAATGTCTTGAAACGTYCCTATAATAATCAAATGCTTAAGTTTTCTTACATGGTAGGTTCTCTTTCGACATTACCAAATAGAGACAAAAAAGGAGGTGGATTTTGAAGGTATTGATTAGGATTTTTGAATATGTGTCCAAACTTGCCACTTATTATTATTATTTTTTTACAATCCATTTTTCTTCTTTTAATTAACAAATAGCCCTTTTATCAAATAATAATAATAATAATAATAATAATAATAATAATAACAAATAGCCCTATCTAATTTATCCTCTACTTTTTATCCAACTTATCAGACAGTAATATATTGGGATAAGAAATAATAAAAAAAATGAGATTTTCATACATAAAGATTCTCTATTTCCCTTGGGTGGGATATTTCTCCAAATGCGATATTTCAATAATTAATTTTCATGGGCACAAAGAACTCATCAATYAGCGATTAAAATATAACTGATACGTCGTTTGTTGGTCATCTTAATTAATATTTTCATTTTAAAAGTAGATTTTTTTGAAAAATGAAAAGGATCTTCCAATTATGACTAGAGGCTGAATCGAAACACAATAAAAAGTTAAAAACAGATCCGGAAATTGACACACTTGATTGATACACAAAATAAAATTAAAGCTAATTAATGAGCCCTTGTTGTTGATATAATATAGAATTTGGAATTTGGAATTGGAATTGCATCAGTGCAGTGTTCCCTTGGAGCGAGCTTTTTTGGTCTCGTATTTCTTACACCACAAGGTCTTGCTGTCTATAGAAAACTTGGCTTCCTCTTTCCCTCCCAAAATGATGGCTGCTATTGAAGATGCAACGAACACCACCTTCCCAAACAATGGCGCCTGATTCCTTCCCTCTGGATAATGCACGTACACCCTCTCGATGCACGGCCCGTATCTCCTACAACGACAACGTGAGAAGCATAATAACATAAAGAGGCTAAATAAAAGCACTACTCCAATTTAAAGCGTCATAATTACAAAAACTAAAGGTCGAGATTTTGACACCAACAACAAGGGTTTGGTTGTTAAAAAAATGGGTTTGAAGTTAGAACCAAGAAGGAAGGAGGGGCAATTGCCTCCCTAAACAAATTATTCTACAAAAGGTTAAGATTTTAAATTATTTTCTCTAATTTGTTACCTTTGATGGTTTTGTTTATTTTTTCTTTAGGATTTTGAGTAATTTCAAATATTGACATATATATAACAAAGTTAAGATTAAAATTTCTCTCTCTCACCTCCAGTAGTTTGTTTATTTCTTCCGGGAATGGAAGGAATTTCAAATGAATTTGTTGTCTTGTTATAATTTTAAATTAGAATGATTTGAAGTCCTATTTGATTTGAAATATTTTTTTGTACTTTTTTTAATACAAATATTTTTTGTACATAAAAAAACGTACAAACTAAAACAATTTAAGTTTACAGGATTTCATACGATTCTAAAGTAATTTAGTAGCCATATTTTAATTTTCCATTGATAACTCATGATTAAAAGATTCTATTSGTAAATTTCTTACTTTCTTTTCCATTTCAGTGAACATCCAAACAGATAATTTTCACTCCAAACAAGATCAAGATGAACAATTTCAAAATCATCTCTTAGATTTCAAATAATTACAGGATTTAAAATCATTTCTACTACTTTCCTTCGTCTCAAACGAAAGATTATGAAAATTTCGGACCCTACCCATATGGTACAAATAGATATACGACGTAGAAACAAGAGGGTGAGAGCGAGGGAATGGCATACCGGGTGAAAAAGTTGACGATTTGGTGCTCAGAAAGCGGGTAGCCATTCGAGAAAGTGAGAAAGAGGCATCGATCTTCCTCGGGGGCGGAATC